>PVLA01003692.1:0-202996 GCA_004027455.1 Hydrochoerus hydrochaeris
AAAAAAAAAAAAAGAACCAGGTCCACCTCTCACTTTATTGAACTCAGAGAGAGAAAGACTGATTCACCTTTATCCCCTCCGTTCCTTGCACAGTGCCTGACACAGAAGGCCTTAAAGTACACTTGTTGGTCTGAATGGAACAGGAAGGGAGAAGCAGGACTCTCGGGGCCTCCTCTCACGTTGCTTGTGGTGGCAAAAGGGAAATCTGACCAAGACAATGAAAGGTGAGGAAAGAGTGCCAAAACACGTTGCTGGGGCCCAGGGCCACCCTGTGAGTGTATCACACGTGACAAGGGAGCTTTTGCTTTCTGATGCCTCTCCGGCTGTGGACAGGAAGTAACTATAAGAATTATAACTGACTTCATATTTCCTTTTTCTTGTGCTTTTTGAAAATATTTTATTCAGTCTTTGAGTATTTCTGTGTCATAAATATGGGAAGTATGAGATCACCCAAGAGGCTGCCTGCTTTTTTTTTTTTTTTTAAACACATATACATCCATCTGGCACAACAGAAAGATCCCGGGCAGTCAGAGAGCCTGGCCTTTAACTTGGGCCCAGCCATTTAGCAGAAGCCGTGTAGCCTTGGTAGCCAGTAAATTTTTCTGTGTCTCAGTATTTCTGCCTATAAAATGAGCATTTTAGGGGCTGGGAATTTAGCTCAGTGGCATAAGCGCCTACCTGGCAAGCGCGAGGTTATGAGTTCGATCCCCAGTACCCCCCCAAAAAGAGCATTTTAAAAAGGCAGGCTTATCTCATAAAACTGTTTCACAAATAATGCTTTTTAATGTGTAAAACAATATGAAGATATTAGGTACTATTATTATAGATTGTGGTGGCTTAAAAATATGTACATATATTTTTTACAATGTCTTTTAAAACATGGAAACTAAGTCTCCTCTCCTTAAATACAGGCCAGACTTAGTGATTAATTTCAGCTGTGTGAGTACTGTGTGCCAAACAATTCTGCTACTGGAGCCTACTTTAGGGTTACATTTCTAATGAAAAGAATATAGCAGAAATGAGGTGACCATACCTCCTAAGGCAAGGTCACACAAAGGATGGCCTTGCTTGGCTTTCATTCTGTCAGATGACTGACAAGCCAGCCATCACCTCATGAGGACAATCAAATGCTTGTGGAGGGGCCTGCATAGGTGGAAGCAGGCCTTTCTGTGAACTAACTGCCCCCTCAGCTAACTGCCATCCACACCAAAACACAAATGCCCAGTAGTTATGAGGAGTGGTGGTAAGGAAGCCAGAGACTGAAGAGCTCTGGTCTGGCTCTGGTCCCTGGCACTTGCCACTCTGCCCTTTCCATTCCCCAAACAAGATCTGCAACGGCCTGCAAATCCGAGCACGAGGCACATGCTGCTCAGAACATTCTCAAGAGACACCTGTTTTCCTGAGAAGCAGTGATTGCCCATTTGCTCTACTGCCAACCAGTCGAGCCTTCAAGGAATAACATGTGATCCCTTCCCTCCACCCATCAAAGTTCTTTGACAGAAATGCACATTCATTTAGTAAAAATTCACTTATTTAAAAGGCATAATTTGATCTCCAAATAATGTACAATCCTCCTACCTAGCTTGTTAATTGGTTGGAACACCCCTGGCCAAAGCAGCTAACAGAGATTTAGTGGTGTTTTGTTGGAGGCTCATTCGTGTCTTGCCCCAGACTGTGTTCATGGGTTTCTGAAGGCACTGTGGCTACAGCAGACTCAAGCACGCTGTCAAGCTTTGTTTTTCTGCTTGTTAAATTAGAATGCTCCTAGTTAGTTACCCTGCCCGCTAATGCTTGGGTGGACAATGGTGCAGGGATCAGGGCACTAAGGGGCTATGAATACAAGCTCCTCAGGCTCCTGAGGCTTGGGACTGGTGACTTAGTTGTGGGTACTGTGTTTCTGTAAGTTGTGGATTCAAAGGTGTCAACCCCTCTGTCACAAAAGGTCATCACCTGTTGCTTTTTCGGTGAAAGGACGGCTGTGCTTGGGTGTGCACTTAGGCCTGGCCTTTGTCGGCTGCCTCTGTGAAGAGCACCCACAGAAAGCAACATTCTCTCAGTGTGTGCTTGCTTGGCAGGGCAGGGAGATGCAGAATAATTTACATAACATCTTTGAAGAATTCTGCAAAGTGTTTTCAAAAAGTGGTCTCAAAATGCCTTGAACATTGCCTTTTAGGGACACTATTCACTAGCTAAAACACAGTAGGAAGCCTCGAGTTTCCTCAGAGTAAAATACTGTGTAGTATTTCTGTAGGGACCTGTTCTGACAGCGGTTTAGGTCACATACATGACAACTCTTGAGCTCTGTCAGTATGCAAACTAGCAAAAAAACTGAATGGAAAAGTTAGTTGTTCAAGAATTTCTCCTGGGTATGCAAAAGTTTGCAACATTAGACAACTCATTATTCTGACGTACAAAAAGCAGAGATTTTTTGTTGTGGTGGTGGTGATTTCATAGATGGGCATTTGTTTTGTTTAGAGCGTAACATTAATTAGCTTGCTTTTCTTTGGGTGGAGAGAGCAAGTGAGTTCGAGAGGGTATGTATACATATGTATATATCCATCTGTCCACCCATCCAGTGGCCAAATGCTTTGTGAGTTATGTATGTGAGTTGCTTTGTATATGCCTTCACTGCTTTCACATAAGACACATAAGTTGGGACCATTCTAGGTAACTCCAGAAAGATGGTGTGTATTGGATTTCTTCTCTCTTCATGGATCTCCAGTGCTGTACTTCACCTCTTTGGCATCCCTCCCACTTTACATATCTTTACTCTAAATTCCGGACTTTCCTTTCCATTTGTTTTCATGGTTAAAATCACTTCATGCCTTTCCTCTGAAATATCATGTTGTGTTTTCAACGTATTAAGGAAAAAATGAATTTGTGCCAAAGTAATACTTTATTCTTCTTTGATAATTTTATGTTGTTACCAGAACCTAAACTGCCTTAATCTAAAGGCAGGGTCCAGTTTGGAAATTCTGGACCCAGGGAAGGTGAATGACGCATGACAAAGCTGCTTAGACTGTCTGCCAAGAGGGGTGTGTAAGGGCCAGGTGGTAGGTGAACAGATGGAAGGGGCCACTCTAACCAAATGCCTCACCCTTGGGACCATTGGACACACACAAATATGTAGAATCATTCATTGCTTAACTGACAAGTGCCCCAAAGGAAGTAACATCAGAAGAGTTCTTCATGCATTTTAAGTTTTGTCACAATAATATTAGTACTCAAAATTTATAAGTCCAATCTGACCTTTTCTTCCAGCAAGGTAGAAGGAACTTTAGAAGAATTTTCCTATCATTTACAGTCTAAGGAATAACACATTACACTAAGATTCTGATTTGCTCTGTAAGAATTAAGAATTATTGAACAGTAACTTACATAGGTTCATGTATTCTACTAGGAAAATTTGGAAATTTCTTACCAGTGTTAAAAGAGCCAAGGGGACAAAGACAGTTTCTCACACACTCAACAGGGCAAGAGGAAGGCTAAGACACTGAGAGTACTGTATGAAGAGAGGCTTTAAAAATGTTCATTCCAGTAAGAGATATGCTTTCATTAGGCCTCCTCAATATATTCTGCTCCCTTCAACCACACTCCTGCCACTTTCTAATGCAGTTAAGTTCCCTTTGTGAATATCTTTAGTTGTGCTGTTGTGGCTGCTTTCATGTCCAAAATCCATTCAAAGCATTTATCTTTCCTGGTCATTTTGACGATGGGGAAGGGCTGCACCTTCCATGGTGCCAGGTCTGGGGAATAGGGCGAATGAGAACACACTGCCATGCTTCTGTGGTCCTGCCCTTCCCCTGGATGACACACGGCAGCAGCATTCACTGTATTTTTGATCGTACCTTGTAAAGACACTCACAAAAGACTTTTACCACTACTTGAGAAAGAATAATGCCACTTGTTTGAAGAAAGGGTAAGTATTCTGAGGAGTATTAATGGCACTGTATCTTTTACTATGACAATTTTTAAACAATAACCATGTATTTTGATCATACTTTGTACTACTCCTACTTTCTTATTTGAGTGTCTTTTTATTGTAATCCTGTCTTACAGCATTGGCAAAGGATTTGTGATAAAACTAGATAGGATGAAAATAAATTCAATTCTACTTCTCAAGGTATCAAATCAAAGAAAAGCTCTTAAAAAGAAGTTTCTCCATTAAAAACATAGATGTCTGTTTGTTTACATAAGCTCACTAAATCCTATATAAAAAACTGGGTTGTCTGTAAAAAACCACTGTGAGGCCGGGTGTGGTGGCTCACGCCTGTAATCCCAGCACTAGGGAGGCTGAGGCAGGAGGATCATTGCGAGTTCTAGACCAGCCTGGGCTACCAAGTGAGCTCAAGGCCAGCCTGAACTGTATATCGAGACCCTGTCTCAAAAAGACAATCAATCAATCAATCAATCAATCAATCAAACCACTATGAAATAAATAAATAAATTAAAAACCACTGTGCAGTCACATCTTGAAATTTTTAAACTTTTTTTTATTTCTTTTTTTTTTTGTGGTACTGGGGATCGAACTCACAATCTTGCATTGCCAGGCAGGTGCTTATGCCACTGAGCTAAATCCCTGGCCCCCACATCTTGAAATTTTTAAGATTATATTAAAAAAAAAATGAATAGTACACTGCATTTGGTTTACATTCTATGTGCATGGATTCACTGTGCTTTTCTAACACCTACTTTGCTGAACAGAAATTTATCTAGAATTCCTGCACTAAAGAAATGAGTGCATGAAGATCCTGCGAGGACCTGGAGCGCCTCGGCCTCACTTCAGTGACTGTCCTTGGGTCTGCCACTAGTCATGAGGGTTCTGGGCTCCACTTCTGTGTTAGGGCTGAGTGCTGCCAACTGATGACTGTCAGATAATCACTACGTGCTGCTCAGACATCACCTTTTTTGTTTTTTGAGACAGAGTCTCGCTGTGTAGTTCAAACTACCCTTGCACTCAAACTCACTAGGTAGCCCAGGTTGTCCTGAAAGTCCCAGTGGCCTCCTACCTCAGCCTCTTGAGTGCTGGGATTATAGGCATGTACCACCATGCCCAGCAACCACTATTTTTCACTACTTTTTTTTTTTTTTTGTCTTTTTGAGACAGGGTCTCACTACACAGGTCAAGCTGACCTTGAGCTCACTTTGTAGCCCAAACTGATCTTGGACTTGCAATGATCCTCCTGCCTCAGCCTCCTGAGTTCTGAGAAGCTGAGGTAGGCGTGTACCACACCCAGTTTATCACCACCTTTTTGATACACATGCTAGTAATACTCAGTGAAATAGATAATTAAGGACTTAGTGCCAACACAAATTTTGTCAATAAGTGGCCCTTTGTGCCCAATGGCAGGTGACTGTAGCTCCCAGGACCACAGGAAAGAATAACCCTTTGCTAGGCAACTGTCAATCCTTACTACTTACTCCTTCCCTTCCAAGTGCACGATATTAAGACAGAATGCGTGCAAAGAGGACAATAAATTCAAATAATGAGAAGGGAGCAAACAGTCTTGACTATAACTGATGCATTAGAGTAGTTTGAAATCTTTAGCCGAATTGTTGAGTTTATCTGTTAAAAGTTTAGGGAACAATGGCAAATAAATACATGAAAAAATGTTCATCATCATTAGTCATTAGAGAAATGCAAATTAAAACCACACTGAGATTCCATCTCACTCCAGAAAGAATGGCCAGGATCAACAAAACTACCAACAACAAATGCTGGAGAGGCTGTGGGGGAAAAAGGAACTCTTCTGCACTGTTGGTGGGAGTGTAGACTGGTGCAACCACTGTGGTAGTCAATCTGGAGATTCCTCAAAAAGCTGGGGTTGGAGGTCCCATTTGACCCAGCTATTCCGCTCTTAGGCATATTCCCAGAACTGAAAACATCTTACCACAGTGATATATGCACACCCATGTTTATAGTGGCACAATTTGTAATAGCCAGATCTTGGAAATAACCTAAGTGCCCATCAACCGAGGAATGGATAAAAAAACTGGTACTTTTATACAATGGAGTACTACTCAGCTATAAAGAATGATCACATTGAGATATTTATAAATAAATGGATGCAACTTAAACCCATACTCATAAGTGAAACAAATCAAAGTCACATGTATAAATACCATATAGTCTCCCTTGTGTAAGAAATGGTAAGAATACAGAAGATTTTATGGTAATCATGGTTCACCATTGCTTTGAAGTCTTATGTTTTCGTTCATTGGTTGGAATGGTTTTATTCTGGTTTTTTTGATCTTAATATATGTGATGGCATGAATAGTTACTTTGAAGACAAGACAATATGGCAGCCATTGTTGATTTGATATCATCTTGCTCTGAAGTCCTGCTCTTGTTTTTCTATTACCATTGGTTCCATCATGTTGTGTCTTATTGGATTTTAATATGTACGATAGTATAAACAAATTTTTTATGGAAAATGAGATAATATAGTAGCCATTGTTCACCTTCAGTTATTTTGGTTCAGAATGCCTTGCAATAGTTTCATTCTCTTGAGTGGTTTTTATTCTATTTTGTTATGTTTGACATTATTGTGTGTAAAGCTAAGCTCAACTATTTCAAAGAAAGAGACATGATAACTACTGTTAATATCTAACTGTCTTGTTGTGAAATGCTGTGTTGCTTACATTATTCTGTTCTGATCTGATTAGATCTGTTCTCTTTTGTTTTATTCTCTTTAAAATAAAAAAAAATTTAAAAAAAAGTTTAGGGATCGTTCCTTGGATAGACATATGAATCCAGAGAGAGATAAGAAGACTGCAATATTTTTTGGCACCAGAATTGTTTCAACATCTTTAAGTATGATTAGTGCTCTGTGTACTATATTATTCTTACATTATTTATAAGTTATATATCCCTTTTTATCATGTTCATTAAGTTTTTGACTTTTTTTCTTCTTGGGGAGGAAAATGTATATTTTGCTTTTTAAGTAAAAGTTAATGGAAAAATCAAATTTAAAGAAAGGAATTTGTGCCTTTAGGAAGTATATTGGTGTTATTTTTCAGGATTTATGATGCTTCAATCACTTAGTTTAATGTATATTCCTTTCCCATGTAAAGTCTGTATACCAAAATTCCTTTTTCTATAATTATTTTATAAGAAAGATCTGCTCACATAGAAACCTTTAGGAGAAATTAAATCAAATTTTCTCTGAACCCGACATCTAATAGGGTGACGAGGCAGCCAGGGAGAGGCTGAGGTGGTGCAGAGTCACGTGGGCCTGGTGGCTGGGTGGGTTAGGAAGGTTTCCTGCCATGGCTGATGCACTGCTGCACAAAGTAAAGCACTTTTTTTTTTTTTTTTAAATATTTCTCCTCGTTTCCCTTCCCTTCCTTATTTCCTACAATGGTGCAGACCTAGAAAACACGGTCCTTATTTACTCAGAATCCAAGGGAAGATAGGCCTTCAGTGTTGATAGCCAAGATGCAGACAAGATCAAAAGCTAAATCCAATTTAACCCACCTCCAGCAGAAAAAGTAATTGAATTAAACTTCCTCTAAATATGATAAGTTTGGGGCTTTTAAAGCCAGGCACAAAGCGCCAGGTTAGAATGAGCTGCTAAAGTACATGGATGCATTGAGCTTCAGCTACCCCGCCCACAGGGAGTTTGATAAGCTGTTGATTGCCTCTATCACTTTACTACCCAGGCTGAAAACTGATTAAGCTGCTGATGGGGATCTGGGGCTAATGGCTTGGCCTACCAAGAACACCACTGTCACTGATTTAAGTAAGCTGCTTGGCACGTATGGCTTGATTATTACAAGGGGAAGAAAAGAAAAAGACAGCAGGATATAGGAAAGCTTTAAAAAGCAGGCTTTATTAGTCCAAATGGATACATTACTTTGTCATCCTAAAATGAATATGGAATTACTCTGACTCTTCCTCTTCATCTGATATTGAAACTTGCTTCTGAATGGCCTCCTCAAAAGGTATTTACTCTAGAGCCCACATGTTCTACTTTCAACCACCTTTGCAAGAATGTTTCCTGCTTTTAAACACCAAGCGATGGCATCTAGCTATTCAGACACTATGACCAGACAGGCGTGAGAAGCAGATAAATGTATAATGGGTATTCTAATCGATTTTCCTCCTTGACCACCACTGGATAATTGTAATTAAAAATACATCACTTTCCGCCCCAGCCAGCAGGTAACTGCCACTTGACTACGCAGTAAAGAGCAGACAGGACTGAGGAGGAGGAGCTGGAGTGTGCAAATAGGTCTACACCGAACACACGAGTAGAAATTAAGCCCTATTGGCTTCTCAGCCCTCTCCAACTAACTGTTCTAAAATTATTTTTCCCATTTAAATTAAATTTCCTACCTCCAGAGGGACAAAGAACACAAAAGTCTTAATTTTAAAGTTAAAAAAAAAATCACGTACACACAAGAAACCTTGAAAAGTAAAGTCTGAAAAATGAATTCGATTTTACACCATTACTCTGGTAAAAACACTAAGAAAGGAAAACAACAAAAGAATAGAATCCCAGTATTTGAGATGTTCTGAAAGTTGTCACGATTTTTTAAAAAACTGACTCTTGCGAAAATCAGTACATATATAGAAAGGAAAGCACTGTTTTCATTTAGTGTCTAACAGCTTCTTAAGTTGTTGGTTTAAATGATTAACCAAAGCTTAACCTATTCAGAACTTGGGGCTGAACACAGGAAACCTCAGCTTTTTCCAACTGCTAACCTGGTCAATTATTAAAAGCACACGCACTAATAAAAGTAAGCAAAGACAACTGGATTCTTATATGCTCTGTTCTATTTTATTAAACTGTAAAAGCTATTTATTTGGCTTGAGCACAAATCAAAAGACTTAATACATTCAATAAATACCTTTCACATTTTTAAGTAATTTTTTAATGAAGTTTAATTCAGATACTGTAAAATCTACTTTTAAAGTGAACAATTCATTGATTTTAAAAATCTATTCACAAAATTGTGCAATTGTCTTCACTGTCTAAATCCTGAATACTTTCATCAGCCCTAAAGGAAACCTCACATTAGCAGTCATTACTTATTTCTTCAGTTTCTCCAGATTGTGGCAACCACTAATTTGCCTACTCAGGACATTTCATTTAAATAGAACCATAAACATCTACTGTTTTCCACATGGCCTCTCCCATGTACCACGATGTTTTTATAACGCTCATCTACACTGTAGCATGTATCAGTGCTTCCCTCCTTTCCAGGCTGAATAATAATGCACAGCATGACTAACATTTTATTCAACCTTTCATCATCTGACAAACATTTGAGATGGTTCACCTATTTGCTGTTATGAATAATGCTGCACTGAGCACTTACATTCATATTTTTATGTGGATATATACATATTTTTAATGCTCTTGGGTATATACCAAGGAGTGTAATTGCTAGGTCATATTTAATTCTATATTGTTTCAAGGGACTGTCAAACTGCTTTTCCAAAGTGGCTATACCACTTCACATTCCCACCAGCAATGTATAAGAGCTTTAGTCTCTGCGCACTCTTACCAATGTTTGCTATGGTTCCATAATATCTTTATACCAAGCCCCTCCCCAATTCTGAAAAGAAATCCAGGATCAGGAATTGGAATGAAAAATATACCAGTGAAGGCTGAATGCAGTGGCAAGACCCTAGTCCACTATGAAGCTTCCCTAGGAAGAAAAGCGCAGTGGGCTGAGTACTCACCTGCTGCAGGTCAGCAAGGGAGTACAGGTGGATCTGCTGAAGGAGGTATTCTCGTGGGAAGATTCTGAAAACAAAGGCAGACACACATGTGAACTCTTGTGCCACGAGACTCCCTTTATAAAGGTTCAAAATCTCATTCAAAAAGCTGCTTTCCTCTGTCCTTTCCCCTTCTCATGCACTCTTACTCCTCAAACCCTCTGAGAAACCTGTAACAATACCTTTTTATTTTTTTATTGTTTGCGTTCAGAGTGGAAGTAAAAGTCTGGTGCTTCTTTTGCAATATTAGGGATCAAACCCAGGCCCTCAAATATGCTAGGCAAGTGCTCTACCACTGAGCTACTTCCCCAGCCCCTTTCAAATTTTATTTTGAGACAGGATTTTGTAAATTGCCCAGGCTGGCCTTGATCTTGGCGATCCTCCCATCTCAGCTTCCAGAGCAGGTGGGATAGCACGTGTGCACCACTGTACCTGGCTGGTCTTCCTTTTTATTTTTAATGTGCTGAGGACCAAGCCTAGTCTTTCACTTTTAATGGCATTTGAAATGCCATAGAACTGTGGGGTAGGTCCAGGCCTGAGGACCAGAGCATCTGGCTTCTTGTACCAGCCGTGTTCCTAACAAACTGTGTAATGTCAGGCAAGTCCCAGACCTACCTGGCTCCAGCTTCTACACTGTATAATGAGGGCGACTAAATCTGATATTTCTAAGTCTCTTTCTGGCTGTATTAGTGCATCGTGCCTAAAGTAACCGACATTAGAGTAGAGTTGAGTAACATTGGCAACCTGTGTGTTTATCTAGAGGCTTCTGTGATTTTCATTAATGGAGAACAGTGGTGCTGAGCATCACATTAATGAGCCATCTGAGATACACAGTGATGGTTAATCTTGAGTGTCAACTTGATTGGCTTGAGAGAGATTTAGGAGGTTAGTAAGGCACTTCTGGATATGTGTGGATGGGTCCTAGTGGAATCCATCTGGTCCCTCACTGCTTTTTCTCTACCTTTTCTGCTCTTTGCTTCTCAAATGCCCCAAGTTGAGCAGCTTTCCTCTGCCTCATTCTTCTGCCGTGATGTTTCCTACCTTGCTGCCAATTGACCACGGATGAAACCTCTCCTCCTATAAGTTGTGGGTGTCAGTTATTTTGTTCTGGCAATGAAAGGTGATTAATATGCTGGTACAAATGTAAATGATGGGGAAATAATCTGAATTGGGGTTTCCCAATAAAGTCTTTGTATCTTTGGCTACTGTTAGTTTACAGCATCTAGATTGGGTGAATAGGAAAAAACAACCAATTATGAATTAGGCAGTAGGTATCAAAATGTAGTTTTAGAGTACCACACAAAGTAAATCCAAAACTAAACTCAGGGTGCTAACATTTTTTTCTGATTGTCTTTTGTGGTTCTATGTAATTATCTTGTGTCTTCAGCGAAAGAAACCATTAACATTCAATTAACATTTATGACTACCCACTAGATGCCAAGCACTGTGCCACACACTAGGAATATAATTATGAATGAGACAGTCCTGGCATCTGAGTTCAAGTCAGCCCGGTGTGACATGCCTGACATCCTAGCTGTCTAGGAGGCTGAGGTAGGAGGGTCACACACTCAACCCTAGTTGGGAAACTTAGCCAGACCCAGTCTCAAATTAAAAAGGGATGGAGATGTAGCACAGGACTCCCCTGGTGGGGATATCTCCAGTACTGGGGGGAAAAAGCAAAAGTCAATTTGTGCAGGAACACACAAATTGATAATTATAGCACGGAAATAGAAAATGGTAAGAGTTATGTATGGGATACACTTTTTTTTTTTTTTAACAATACTCTAACATGGTAGAGTCCAACTTCGGCTGTCCATTGGAATCACTTGCAGGGCTTTTATAAAATGACAGAGAATATGCATGAGCCTAGAAATCAGTACCAAACAAAAAATAAAACAAGTATTCTCCCAGGAATAGTACATCCAAGGTTTAGAACCACTGGCCTAATATCTAGGTCACTAGGTCATTATTCTGTCTTTTCAGTTAAGTATGTATCATTGCCAAATCCCAGAGATTTAAATTGTCTATCCTCTCATCCATCCAATACTGATTAAACACATACTACACACCAGGTACTGTACTGGGCCATGGAAAAGGGGGCATTGGCTCAATTAGACAAAGTCCTTACCCCATGGAGGACTGAGCTGGTGCATTCTAGTTTGGAGCTCTCCTACTTTATAGCAAGACAGATACTGAAGAGACCTTTGGAAAAGCATGGCTTCCCCCTACAGAAAAGAAACATTATATTCTGGGAAATGGAATACAGTTCCTGAGGCTGGGCTCTCTACAGCGCTGATGGTTCAGGGCTGTACCCCTGGAAAGAAGCACAGCACAGTCCCAGAGAGCTGCGTAAAGTAGAAGGAAAATACTTAGTTCCTCCATACGGCAACAGCTTCCCTAAACAAAGGCCCTCTGTTGTGGAAGGTGGACCATTGTCCTTTGAAAGACCAAGAAATATAACCAATCTCTATTTCCAATAATACACAATAGGACAGATGATTAAGAGAGCTATTCATCATGATGCTCTTGTTAAATATGAATACTAAGAGCCCCATTTGGGATTTATACTTGCAATACAAATCTCCCTCAGTCTTCACAATAGCCCCGCATAGGAAGTATTACCTGTACTTTGCAGAAGAGGACCAGTGCTCAGAACCAAGACTAATCTGCCAGCATCACAATGCTGGAATTCAAGGCTAAGATTTTTTTTTTTTTTTTTTTTTTGAGAGAGAGTCTCACTATGCAGTTCTGGCTGGCCTTCAGCTCACTTTGGAACCCCAGTTGGTCTCAAACTCACAACAATCCTCCTGCCTCAGCTTCCCTAGTGCTAGGATTACAGGTGTGCACTACCATGCCTGGCTTAAGGCTAAGATTTTCTGGATCCAAAAATCTATGCTTCTTCCAGTTTCTTGGGAGTACAGGAAGAGGGAGACGGTATGTGGAGTTGACTAATCCAAATTTCCTTTTTATTTGTAAAATATTCATACCTTCATATCATTCACCTAGCTTTCCCTAATGTTCACATCTTATATAACTATGGGCCATTGATTTAAATTCAGAAATTAATTATTATGTAAATTGCAGGCTTCATGCGTTACCAGTTTCTGTTCCAGGATTCAATCCAGAATACAGCACAATTTATAGATTGTTGTTATTACTGAACATGCTGTATTTTAGCATTTGCACAGTCAGAAAAGGAAACCTAGGACAGTCTTTCAGTAGGACTCTGAGGTGGCAGAGTATGATACTCTAACATGGGGACGGAGGAGGATGTTTGGGGATGGTTGAATGGGAAGACCCGTCATTTTCTTTTCTTTGCTTTGCAGTTTTGGGGATTGAACCCAGGGCTTCACATCTGTGAAGTGCATGGTCTACCACCAAGCTATAGCTGGAGTAATCCTTTTGAAAGGTAACTGCTAAATAATGACAACCTTAAATAAAGCAGAATGAAAGGAATGTGGCAGCGGTGGGGGTATGACTAAGGCATAAACCGGGAGAGTGGGCTGGAGAGTCATTTCAAGATGAGCTCTCACTTCTGCTGATTTGCAGGAACAGAGTGAGCTACAGAAAGTCAGAAGGAAGGTGACTGGAAAGATGTCCAGCAGGCACAAAAAGCTACAGGGTAGCATATCTATAATGTCTTGCTACTTACAATTCTCTCTGCACGAGCATCCTGAAATTTGTGTGCCTAGCTCAGCTATACAGTCAACAAGCACTTATCAGGTCCTAAAATAAGCCAGGCATTGAGTTAGATGTCAGAGAAGGATACTTCAGTGAACACAATTAATAAACACAAAGGGAATTTCCAGTTTCCCCTACCAGGTCCTTCTTATTTCCAAACACCATTCATTTTTCTTCTCACAACAGCTAAACAAACTTTGCTCATGTCATCTCTAACACTCTTCAGCATCACTTGTATGACTAGCTCATGTCATGTGCATAAATGTGTAAGTACATTTCACATAGGCTTATTTTCCCTCTCCCTTTAGGAGAGATTCTAAGCCCTTCCAGAAATGTTTTGTCTAATGTTTCCCTTTATCACTCTTCACTGTCTGATGCTATAATTTATACGAGGTCAGTCATGATAGACAAAGAACTGGAAAATGCAACATATTCAGAAAGATAAAGGAACCAGGCTTATTGTTGTCTAGAGAATATGTTGTCTCCGAAAGACTTAGTGGTGGTCACTGAAAGCACAGACTTTGAAGGAGATAATGCTGACCAGATCCTCTTCCCTCTGGGGGAAAAAGCTGTAGCAGAAAAGCCCTGAAGTCAACTGGGAGAACAAAGTTTCACAGAGGGACCACTGGAGGTATTAAAAAATGAATCTCTTAGCACAAACCTTCCTTTTTAATGACCAAAGAGACATTAATAGTATAACTGATCGGAGAAAATTTTTTGTCCATATCCTGTACCCTGAGCAACTATTTTAAAGATACCAACACGTAATATATTAGTTATTGCTATTCTATTAGTTATAAAATTTTGTCTGACATTTTCATAAAATTTTAAAAAAGCCAACCCATTGCATGTTTTTCAAATTAAATACAAGAAAAGGACTTTCTGCAGTTTTCTAGATAGAGCCAAGCTCTTCTAGGCAGGGCCAGGTAAGAGCTTACTGTCGCTTGTTCCACTTCCTCCTAAGACAGACTAAATGGGCAACACATTCCCTGAATAGCTCCGGGCAGATCAACCACAGGGAAGGGCAGGTGAGTAAGGACAAAAGAGGCAAGCATGCAAAGGTGGACCATGGCGACTGTGCATCTGGGGACACCTGGGGCTCTTCCCTGCTGTGGCTCCAGTCCTGCAGGGCAGGGCCCTGGAGTAAACGGACTGAACAAGCAGGGGTCCGCAGCCGCTCCTCCTGAACTCTGCTGTGTAGAAGAGAAGCTGGAAACCCAGGGCCCGCTCAGGCAGAACTAAGCCGCCTGAGGCAAATCTGGGCTGGGAAAGACAGGGCTCCTTAGAGCAGGCAGGCACTCTGGGGACTGCAGGGCAGTGCTTTATATCTGGAAAGCAAAGCTTGGCATCCTCTTAAAATAATGTCAGCATTATTTTATATTAATTATTCAGTAAAGAATGGATGACTGTTTGCATTCATTGTCAGGAAACTCTTGTGATTGCCTTATCTCCCGTGAATTCAACTCAAACCCCAGCACCCATTTCACTGCAATACATGGATCCAGGGTTCATAACATGTGCCTGACAGTGTGCTGAGGCCTGATGATTTGTTCTGTTTTGTTTTATTTTGCTTTTTTTGAGTCAAGGTCTCACTATGCAGCTTAGGCTGGCCTTGATCTCACAGTGATCGTCCTCCCAACTGCTGGGATCACAGGTGTGTGCCACTACGCCCAGGATGGAAAAACAATTTAATCTATACACAGATGTGCAGGGTGAGGGAAGCCAGCAGGACACCTAATCAGGAAATGTCTCCAAAACCTGAGGAGTCAGAGGGAAGAAGCAGCAGCAGGCGGGGGTATTTCTGGTGGAGGGAACAGCAGGGGCAGGAGCAGAGAGGCTAGAGTACAGTGTGCCAAGAGAATCAGTGCTGAGGAGATTAAAAGAACTCTATGTGGACACATATCTGGTGGGGCAGCCAAGAGGAACCTTGAATGCCACACTAAGAATCTACCCTGAGAGAGATGAGGTGCCACAGAAGTACTCCAAGCAGGAGAATGACAATCAGCTTTGTGACTGAAAGTCACTGATACCAGGCATGGTGGTGCATACGGCTATTTGGGACTCTACAGTACAAGGAGGACAAGTTCAAGGCCTGCCTGGATGACGGAGCAAGACCAGTTTCCAAATCATATAAAAAGGATGTGGAGTAGATGTAGAGCACTTGCCTAACACATGTATGGCCCTGACTTTAATCCTTAGTATGAATTTTAAAAAGCTGCTAAAAAAAAAAAATCATTGACAGCAGAAGAGGATAGAGAGACTGACGCTCTGGAAAACAAGGTGAGACACGAGGCTCGCACTGAAGTGGTAGCCTTCATGTTGGAGACGGCCTGGGCCCAGGGAGGTTTTTGGAGCTGAACTGTGGGTCATAGTGTGCAGCAGAAAGTGCTGGTCAGTGAGAAGCCTGGGGTGTTGGCAGGTTTCACGCTAGGTAAAGCAGGTGACTGGCTGCTCCACTTGCTGACACAGTAATAATGGAGAAGAAGCATCTTGCTGGGGAACAGCATTGGGACTCTTTGCAAAAGGTGCACGTGGAATCACCTGAGTCCAGCGAGGAGGCTGTGTGCTTCCAGACTACAGGCTTTGGATGAAGCCATGAGAACAAGGCGCAGCCCTGGAAGGCAGCCCCCAGCAGAAAGGTGCTAGTTAAGGTAGGGAGTGGTGTGGGAAGGAGATCGGAAGGAGCAGTTCCACCTGGAGAAGGAAACGCAGCAGAGCTGCATCAGGGAGCCAATGGAGGAGAAAAAGTTTAAGGAAGAAAGAAGGGGGTCAGTAGTAGCAAGGCAGTGAGGAGGTCAAATGACACAAGGAAGGCTCCTGAAGCCCAAAAGATGTCAGTAAAACTTGGCAAATGAATTCATCAGTGATCTCAGACAGAGAGGTTTTGGAGAGGAGGAAGCCAGACTGCAGAATACAAGATAGTGGATTACTCTATTAAGTTCACTTTAAAGGACAGAAGAGAAATTGGGCCACTGCTAAAGAAGGATGTAGGGCTAAGTTAGAAAAGGTTCCTTTTTTTTAATGAAGGGAAAGACTTGAATGTTCCTATCTTAAAATTAAGAAGCAGGTACAGAAGCAGGAGCTAAAGACACAGAAATAGAGGTAATTAACAGAGCCTGGCTCTAGAAGAGCCAACAGGAAATGGGATGGGCACCCTGCTGGAAGTTCTTTCAAAGACACCGTCAAGTATGCACACACACAGGCACCTACATGTATTTTCTTAAATGAAATGCTCCGAGTTTTTTTACTAACATGTTACAAAAGTAATTAGTAATTTCTCCAATGTAACCCACAAACTTCAACAATTAGGAACCAAAGGCTGCAAACTAACTGAAGGTTATCTGGCTTAGCCGTCATTTGGTAAACAGGAACCTTGCTGCAAAAGATCGCTGTCTTTTGTTTTCTGATGAGGCTTCTATGTTTAAGGCTCTCTGTGCGTTAAGTGACCTTGCTGCACCACAACCCTATTAATCATCAGCTCTGGCAGCATTTCTGCAGTGGGCAGATCACATGCACGGCACTGCTCAAGCCAGTGCCAGTTCATCTGGTCGGCCCTGACACTCAAGCCAAAGGACAAAAGAGATAAGGAGGGTCAACTCCACACTTCTCTCATTCATCAAAGGAAATCACAGCGCTGGCAGGTAGCATTATTAAGTTCCCTATTGAAACCCACAAATAGACTATGAAAACCAACCAGCACAATCATTTCTAGTGCCAACATTTTCTATTTTATCATTGTTAGAATTACTTAACATGCTGGGAAAGTAACTTGGGCTTCATTTATAGCTTGCTGTCGTGAAAGGGTGAGAAAAGATGAAAATTAAAAAGAAAAGGGACACATATGATTCAGAGCCCTTATAGTAGATGGTATTTAGGGTTAAACATTCAGAGTTACTTGCCTATGAAATCAAAGGCAATAGTCTTAACAAAAGGGAGGGGGGCTCATTCCATTTTGTTCTATGACATTAAGTCAAATAAAAATTCATTTAACTTGAATAATTTCTGAGGATTTGACTCAGCTCCCACCAAGACCTGATGCTGTAAAGAAAAGGGACTGGTCAGGCTCTAAGAAGTAGCTTCTTTGCAGGGCTCTGACATTTAATAATTCATATTATGATTTTCCTGAAGCTCAGTTCTTAGAGATGCCCACCTGGCATTTTAAAAAACAATGGTTAAAATGAGAATTTTTAAAAGTTTCTAATAGAAATATCTCAGCTTAGACAGATTTTAAAGAAAGACATATAACACATCCACAAAAACAACATGACATCAAATGCAAACCTCCAGAATTTGATTATAAATGATGGGTCTAAAAGGAGAATAGGGACAGAGGTGTAGAAGGAGTAATTTAAAAAAGAAAACCATTTATTCACACAGTCCTGGTTTTCAAGAAGATGTGCTCCCGGGGAGGTAAGTGTGGGGCTGAGAGCACCACACAGCATACTTGGGAGGGCACACGCACCCACACCGAAATCAGCAAAAAGCTCCATGAAGCTAGCAGGGGAGAGGCGATTTGATGTTCTTGAGATGAGCCGCAAAGTCTTCCTGAAATAGTTACATTAGGCTGGATGTGGATAGGGCTTATATGTCTAGCTATGCTGAGTTAATGGAAAACAATTTTAAATCAAAGGGAGATATTTTCGATAGCAACCCATGTGAAAGAAATAAGCTTCAATCATTTTTCTAGGTACCTTATTTTGCTAATCTCATTGGCTGAAAAAGTGGCAAGACTGCACCAGATATTAGGTCTTGGCAGATAGTAACAGCAAATAAGGGTCTCTTTTACCTGCTCATTCAGAATTGTGTTTAAGTTTCTTAGCAACAATCTAAAACCTGGAGTAGAAATACCTCGGAAGTAATTTTGGTTGTGATTAGGCATCTGATTTTAAAAGAGTTTATATCACAGCTGTCATGTATCTAGCTCAAATCCTTAAGGTATATTTTTTAACAATAGTAACAAAGGGATGACATCATTTGTCTCAGAAAATGATTTTTTAAAGTTTATGCATATTTCATTTGATCTCAGAATAAGACAAAATCACTTAACTTTTTATAAAGACTTTCTCAGTAAATTGCTATGTAGATGAGCATGGAAGTCCCACCTAATCAGCCAGCTGAGGCAAGATGATTGCAAGTTTGAGGCCAGCCTGAGCAATTTAGGGAGACTGTCTCAAAAAATAAAAAGATCTAGGACTGTAACTCAGTAGCAGAGTACTTACTTTCTTGGCATGTCCTGGCTTTAATCTCTAGGAACGAACGCGTGCGCGCGCGCGCGCGCACACACACACACACACACACACACACACACACACACACACCCCACCCCCCACCCCAGAGAGAAGTGGGGGAGAGAGGGAACAAGCTATGTGTGTGTATATATACAGCTTAATACAATTGATATTTATCTTTGCAGAGTTCCTTGTTCAAAGATTATTAATGTTTAATATTGAACAACAGTGACTTGTACAAAACAGTGCTGAGGCTGGTTTGTATCTATCTGGCTGAAGGAGACCTCTGGAGGAAGTAAGGGAGGGGAGGAGCAACTGGGATATCAGGAAGACAGAAGACTGGAAAACCACGCCTCTAAAGGTCATCAAGAGAAAAAGAATTTTTGAAGTAGAATAGGAACAGTTGCTTTCAAAAACTATCAAAATGACATCTTATATTTTAGTAGCTTCGGAGTCTGACAGATTCTGCAGCTGATTTGTCAAGCCCCCATTGCAGTTAATGATATTTTTAATAAACTAACTTGGACTCTGGCCACAGAAGTCTACTTACTGATGTTATTCACTTACTGAGGTTAAAGTAGTATTATCTATACACTTGGAAGTGTTAACAGTTAGTTTCTGAGATTAATTTAGCAATAATATTGTTGCTAACATGGGATTGTAAGACATTCCTATCACGTAGCACAGGGACAGGCAAGTCTGTTGTGTAGATCCTGTTTTAAGAATTAGGCCGCCCTTGGGAACCTACTTTTAATAAACCAGCCTCCTGAACTGAGTGCGTTTGAGTCACAGCAGCATGCACTATTTTTGCTCTGTCAGACAATCCTCTCACCTCTGTCTGACTTTCGGGGAGTGGAATCAAGACTCTAGCAGCTTATTTATTGCTAGACTGCTCATGTGATCTTTTGGGGAGCATGCTGAAAATAATGCTTTTTACCTCTACGGCCAAAGATTTGTAGGTATACCTACAGATTAAAACACCATTTTCATTCAGTGATCCAAGATGCTTTAGAATGCTTACTGACACGAAAAGGCCTTTACAAATGCTACATACTAAATGATTAGGTTAACAATAGTAGGTATAGTACGAAAACATTTTTAACAGGGAAAAAAGCATTTGCAGAGAAGATCTGGAACTATCTATACTAAAGTGGTAGGAGAGTGGGTTTCTTATTTTCTATGATGAAGTTATCTATTGTTACAAGAAAAAAACAATCAATTTGATCAAATTGAGTGGACAGAACCTTGGTAGCAGTATTTCATTCATTTAACTGACTCATTCAGCCACTAACTCCAAACCTGTGTCAGGTAGTGTCCTAGCCCCTGGGAACATAGCAGTGAACAAAATGAATAAAAAGCCATGACCTGAATAACTATTTCTAAAAGAACAATATGTAATTTATCCAAAAAAAAAAAAAGCCAGGACCTGTGCAGCTTATACCCAGGGGGACGGCAGAGCCACTGCACAGTTTGAGCAAAGCTCAACTTCCATGTCTGTACATAGTGGCCTGAGAGAGGGAGACAAGCCAAACGAAGCTCCACAGTGTATAGTAATATGGGTTTTGGCTTGAATGGATGGATGGATGGTGGTGCCATTAAGAGAGATGGGAAAGACTGAGGCGTGGGAGGTGGGGTGGTTTGCAGTGGGGTGGACGTGAGGGTCTCAGTCTCAGACATAGTAATTTGATGTTATTAGAGGTACAAAGAATATTTCAATGTTTGGACTTAGCTTTACCTCCTGTGAACTCACTACAGATTTTTCTGGGTGAGACTTTTGAAGGACGAGGGCAGGAAAGAAGTGTTAGTAAATCAAGTGACTTATATGGAGATTACTGTAATAGAGAAAGTACTAACCACTGCTTGAAGAAAGAGGAAACAATAGTGTGACAGGACACATACACACACAGATATACTTTTTTCTGCTATTCATCAGGATAATGTCAATAAAAATGACAATCCTTATGACAGAAATTTCTTATCATACAGTAAAATTAATATTTCAGTGAAAGTTTGGGTAACTATAATCATACTTTTAAATAAATTGTGACATAGGAAATGACAGTTTAGAAGGCAGATTCATTTTTAGTATTCTCTTGAGATTTCCAAGTCAAGTCATGAAGCTGCTTCTAAATGGCCACAGCCAAAGATTAAACTTGACAAACATCTAGGACCAAATGCTCCCTAAGAATGGACATAATTTTGCCGTAAGCAACTAGGAAAGTGGATTTTCACAGTGCCTCCACTAATGTTGGGGAGACACTAATTTTAAATTTATATAAAATGGGAACTTTGGATTTACCAGCCACCCCAAATTCTCAAGTCCCAGTTCTGATGATAGTTAATGGGCATACGCAAGCAACCACATTCCTTGGACTGGACAGTATCAATACTCAGAAGAGAGAAATACAGTATGACTTGAATTGGGGTTTCTGAAAAGCTAGTCAAATAACTGCTGGCAGTCTGGGTGTTTTTTTAGCATTCCAAGGTAAAATGAGAGAAAAAAAATAGGATGATCTTAAAATCTGTTTGCTTTTAAAAAGCAGTTGGACTTCTGAGGCTGTCCTGTTTTAAATGCTACTATTTTCTTATATGAAATGGCAGTGAAAAGTAGATAATAACGTTTTGCTGTTATGCCTGCCTTGGATGTATGTAACCTACAGATACTGTCATGTTTTTAAGTTTACAGTCCTGGGAGATGGAAAGGTCTAGCAAGCAGTGACCTAAAGAAAATGCACTCGCTGGCACTAAGCCAGCGGTCATGCCTGGTTCTCCACGCTGACACAGCCTACCAGTGAGCACGGCAATCCCACTCCACCCACCCCACTCTGCTGCCTCCCTTATTTTCTTCACACTCTCCTGAATAACCTTAGTTAAAGGTTCAGGAGAATTAACAGTGGCTCCCCTTAGAGTATGGAGGCCTCTGGATATCACCATCACCAACAGCAAATTCACTGGGGAATCAGCAGTGATTTAAGCATCAGAAAACCTAGTTCCAGTTGGACTCTACTGCTTAGGAACCTGGTCACCTTAGGCAAGTCACCTAGCATCTCAGAGTCATGGTTCTTCACTTCTTTCTAAAAACCCTTTGTCCTCCTTATCTTAAAGGGCTGTTATATAAAGAACAAATACTATATTACTAGGGAAGTCCTTATTAATCAATAAAAACATTGTTATCGTACATATAATAAGCAATTCTACAAACATAATTATTAATAAGCCCTCAATGTACAACTACCATAGGTAGTCTTCTATTTTAGGTTATAAGGAAAAGCTTGGCCTTTAAGTCTTCCAATGCAGCCACCAAGAAGGATTTACACACAAGGAGAGGAAAACTATCCAGGCAGTTAAGTGTCAAATGAGTGACCCAGGATGATCATTGCTGGAAGAGCTCAGAGGAGACTGGCCACTAAAGACAGGTAGGGAGAGGTGGCACTTGAGCAGGTAAGAGAGGCCTAGTCAGGCAGAGGCAGAAACAGATAGTGTGTCAGGAAAGTGAGATCTCTTTGGCTAGGGTGGGGTGGAAGTGGTCCACTAGGGACACAGTAGATGATTTTGGTTGGTGGTGTGAGCCATGTAGGGACGGAGTGGAAGATAAAGTTGTGCAGGTAGGTCAGGGTCAGATCAGAGAGACAAGATACTCCACCAAGGGTATTGTTACCTCCTGCAGATTGCTGAACTATCCACTGTTCGATAAGACCATTTGATGTTGATGTATATGTTAGCCTGGAAAGAGGAGCTGTGGGAGGGAGAATTTAGGTAGGAAATTATAGAAATAAGGTGGTAAGGGTAAAGTCTAGGGGTGACCATGGAAATGCAAAATAAAGGAAGGCTGTACCTTTTGTTTTGTTTTATTTTTTGGTACTGGGAATTGAACTCATGACCTTGTACTTGCAAGGTAGGCATTTCTGCTGCTGAGCTAAATCCCATGCTTAGCTCTTAAGGGTCCATAAAGTAAACTGTTTGGAGCATAAAGAAGTTCATAGCTTGGAAAACTAAGACAATGATGTCATGATTAACTGAAACTGACCTGACTATAGTGGATATATTTCTTATAGAAAAACAGTAACTTTATGTGGTGCATGTCTATAATACCAGCACACTGGGAGGCTGAAGCAGAAGAACCTAATTTCTGGCCCAACTTATCAAGAACTTGACTCAAATATATACATATGGCCAGGGATGTGACTCAGTACAAAGGTTCAATCCACAATATCACAAAAACAAAACAAAGCAAACCCAATGACTTCAACTTGATACTTGAGTGGAGCTGTCAGGTAGGCAGCTGGCAGAACAAGTGATCGCTCTCTCATCACTGTGGATTTATAGAGACCACAACTCTCTCCCTGTAGAAGCTAAGAAAGGGTCCTGAGGAAGAAGTGTTCTCTCCTAACACACAGTATGTTGCCACATTGGCTTCTGGCTGTCAGGGCTGACAGAGCAAAGTGTTGGCCATTCGTAGTGTGAGGGAGCTGGAGGCAGTCACAGAGGCAGCCAGGGTGCAAAGAGGGAGATGTGGGTGGGCTGGAATGCAAAGAAGGGCAAGAAGAAGAAGGGCCTAGAAGAAAGAGCTGCTGACAATGGCCAGCAGTTTAAGAAATGAGAGTTGGAGGAAGTGATAGCATCAGCAAAGAGTGCAACTTACAGCCAGGCTGGGAGGAGCTATGAGAGAAGGGATGGGGCAGTGAGAACGTGGACTCCTCTCCGAGAGTTCCCACAGCCAAGGGAACACCTGAAGACTTTGGTGGTGTGAAGAGGAGAGGGTGGGTGGTTGGTTGGTTGGTTCTTTTTTAAGCGGTAGCACAGGTGAAGATAACAGGCGTAAGAAGATAACTAAATGTGCTGGAAGGAGGGGGCACAGTCACTGACGAGCCCTGCTGTGTCCCTTCAGGAGGACCGGGAGTCTGCATCAGGACTCTCCCACAGATGTGTGCTCTGCACGAGCGCCGCGGCACAGTCCTGAGTCCCAGCTCTCTGATGCTTCTTCCCACCGGCTCACTGCTGCTCCTAAATTCTGCTTTGCTTAGAAGAAGAATCACAGCAGCTAACATTTACTGAGCGCTTCTCTGTCCCAGGCATGAACTCTCTTATTTTTCATATTTTCCCTAAACAGTGCTGCTATTATTATTATTCCCATTCACCGTTTTGATAACTGGTTCTGAAGGCTAGAAGCTAGCTCTGAGCTAGGGCAAATCTAACTTCAGGCTCCACCACACACTCCCTCCATTTGTGCTCCCATTTTATTCTTCTCCTTGGATTACCCAGTGATAATTTTTGGCTTTGTTGTGACCAAGAATCACTGCAGACTGCAGTTCCAAGTGTCAGCTCAAGTCACCTTACTGCAAGAGTTTGTGAAGCATGTTTTGATAGTCTAGCCCAAGCCCCGGGGCACCCCAACCCATCTTCTGAGGAACTGTAAAGTTGATGTGGTGGTACTATCTCTAATTTTACCAGCTCTTCATGTTTTTGTTTTTAGAGAACTAAATCTGAGATGTTTTCCACCCTGCAAAATGGGGCTCCCATCCAAAATATGAATAGATAGATTCAATATCTGAGCTATGTGAAAACTTTAATTATATGTATTCAAGGTTGAAAATGTAGGCTGCTGTTAAGAAAACCAGGAAAGTCTCCTACATAAAGTGGGACTGGAAGACACCAGAAATGGCAGAGGCCATGGAGACTGAATAGCTCCGTATCTCAAGTTGATTGCTGCTACACAAGAAAGTACAATCAGAGCTTTTGACTCCCTAAGAGAAACGAGAAAGCTTTGTTTTGTGTGTGCATAAAAACTCCTGATTGTTCAAACGGTGGCATCCATTCCGTCATCTGGAAGTTGCAGGGGCCATTCTTGGAGGCCAAACAAAGCACGTGTGCTGGCAGATGTGGCCTCAAGGTACCTGTCTGGGACCTCAGCTTTGCACCTGACTGTTACCATGCTGAGCAGCACAAGCTCTCCTTAGTGTCCCTCCCAAAGACCCCCCGGGCTGCTGATCTGGATGTGTTCCAACAGAGCAAAGTATATCAGGATCCTCCCGTGTTCTTCACGCACCTCTATGTGTGAACACAGTAAGTAATTCTCACGAGATGGTAACTAGGCCTTGAACTAATGCACCCGGGTCGCCATCTGGGAGTCCTCAGAAACAGTGAACTGTCAGCACCATAAACATTTTAGGCTTCACAGAGGACACTGACTTCTTCTAAACTAATCACTCCTGCCAGTCAAGCTTTGCAGAATAGGTTTAAGAACAAGGCGTCCATTTAACAACAATAACAAAAACAGTTAGGATGAAAACTGGACAGTCCTAATAATGAAAGGCCTAAAAGCAAACTGTGACTTCCCTAATAAGGCAGCGACCAAAGTTGGCTCCCGGGTGGTGGAGCGCCAATACAATTAATCAGTCTGTTTTCAGTTTTCTCACGACAGCAATATTAACAGTTTGCTCTATTCTGTTTATACGGTGCTGACAGGTCTTCAGCATGTTGGGCCTACTTGCTGGAGATTAATGGCTGCTCACTCCTATACTGAGGTAAAACTAGGCAGGGAGAGAATGCCTTTTATGACTAGATAAGAACTCAATTCTGTTGCTTTCTTTTCTCCTTCCTATTTCCTATCAGCTCTACCCTCTTCTAATCTCTATCAGGGTCAGGGATATGAAAGACTAGTCAGGTCTCTAAGCTCCTCTCACTGGCTAAGCTTCCCTCACTTGAATTGTTATATTCTCAGGTGAAATATAGGAAACTTTAAATACTGATTTTGGATAAGTTTATCATCACTAAGTATTATTAGCTCATTTAGTTTTTTGTTTGCTTGTTTAAATCAAATTCCTAGTAAAAGTTAATGAAATAGACGTGAAATGGCCTCTGACAACAGGATCTGTAATTATTAGGTGGGAACGGATTGTCTTTAATTCTGTTTTTATGGTCACAGAAGGCAGAGTTGATATAAAGGACAGCACGCAACAGGAAGTATGGCACCTTAGAAAACCTCTTAGGAGATTATTCCACTTAATAATCATATTTCAACATTAAGACAGAAAGATTTTAAGTAATACAAGATCAGTTGCCTTGGGCCAGGGATTTAACTCAGTGGCATAAGTGCCTGCCTTGCAAGTGCACAGTCGTGTGTTCAATCACTGGTACAAAAAAACCCAAAAAAAAACTCAGTTGTCTTCCACTCACTACCTAGCCTGTTAAAAGCTAAAGGAATGATGTTTAATACTGTATACTTGTCTCTCTGCCAGATTAGAAAGAAAAATGGTAACTCCAAATATTTTAATACCATCTAAGTGTAGGGAATCTAAAATAACAAAAATGTTAAAAACCAATGTACCTCCTCCAAAGTTCTGTAGGAATCAATATTCCATTGTTTGTTCTTGGCAGGTTCTGCTCCATTCAGTCTATGAAACAGACTAAAGCTAAGCATGTGCTGTACAGCTAGGAACCACAGCTGTCCTGCTTTCCCTGCTGGTACTCTCCTGGCATAGCAACAGGAGGGCAGGACTAAGTCTGCAGAGAGGACTCCGGAGGGTAGAACATTGTATCAAGCTCTTTTGAAGCCAGATATAAGAATAATATAGGATAAAAGAAAGCCATATTAATGACAAAAATATTGAGTACTTACTATGTACAAGAACTATTTTAAAAATTTCAACCAAACACGTTTCCATAAGAGTTAAAGTTATTTTTGTTTGAAGTACAGGATGTTTGTAGGAAAGGAGTAATATACTGGGTGAGATATGGAATTATTAAATTGATTATTAAATCTGTATTTGTACTTTACTACTTTATCTAACATAAAGGTTGGACTAGAGTGAGGAAAACTGAGGTCAAGATAGATAAGTTAGAGGGATATTAGAATAAACCGGGGAGAGAAAAAACTGAGAATTAGCTCAGAAGCAGGCCAACTAATTGCTTAGACTAATTTGCTCTGTTGTCTTTCTTGCTTGCTCTTTTTCTTTGTCATTCATTCAACAACTATTTGAGGGTTTTGGATGTGTCTGATACTATACTAAGTGACAGGCTGAGAGGTAAGAAAGAGGAATTTGAAACTGTCTCTTACTCGCCCTTGCTAAGTAAGTTAATGTCTATCTATCCCTGCCCTTCCCTGCCCTCTCCATTTCCATCCAATGCCTTGTTTTATACAAGGGTTGTAAAGCAAAACGGGGCAAAGGGAGAGGGGGAATCGCTGCTGTCCTCATTCTCGTCGTTTTGGGAGCGCCCTCCTCCTAGAACTCCATTTCTCTCCTGGTGGTCTGGCTGTGTGGCACCGTACATGGTGGTAAACCACTAGACAGCTGGAATAGAGCAGGGAGTCTTAGTCATCCATGTGAGAGGAAGACCTCCTATTTAATTTCTAAATGTGTGCCCTGATTTGGCAAATTTTAACCAAAGCAAAACATTATACCAGAACGGTATCTGATGTGATCCCCATGTATAGATTTTCATGTAATCTACAAATATAGGCACAAGAAAAACAAGCTTTGAGCCAAGTCCAAAGGTATTGAAATTACTAGAACAAGCACACTATGAACATTCCAAATCTTGCATCTAGTTTGGTTGGTAAATTAATTTGAGACATATAATTCAATTGGCTTCCAGAGAAAGCTCTGATCTTTTAAAATTAAGATTTGCTTACATTTTATAAGAAATATATCCTAACCACTTTCTGAAAAACAACTAGGTAATAGAATGACTACCATTGAGAAATATTTTGCTCTATGGCAACTGTTTTTTTCATTATTATTTTATGAGAGCTTGTCTAGATATTACGTATCCCTCACTATCTACATTTAGTTCTTTTAAAATCTCTTCTTCAGATGCCTGGGGCTACATCAGTTTCTTTGGATCTAACTGGATCTCAAATTTTAAGTTCTATTATTTTAATTCTTTCCAAAGGTTCTTATATAGGTGGGCTTATGTCCAAAAGCATTTATCATGACTAATGTATGCTGCTGGTTTTTTCATTTAAAAGTAAAAAAATCAAAAGGTATTTTTGGGAAACTTATGAACATCAACAATCATTTCAAGTACAAACTAGTCCGTATATGCCAACAGTGAGAATTTATATGCCCATAAAAACCTAACTGTAAAAGGAGGAGAGTGTGCACATCTTAACTTCAATTTTAAGGATCTGAGCCTGGTTTGGACTTGTGTGTGCTGTGAATTATGAGTTAACTCAGTTATGGGAAAGCAGCCTGCACCAATGTTAAGAATAAAAATGCAGAATCCTGGGCTTGTTCATTTTAATTCTTCCTCTACTGCTTGCATTATTTACCAAGCTTTGGCATTTGTTTCTGTATGGAAAAGAAGATTTGAATAACCACCTAGTTATTTCCCACTGAAAATGTTTAGTTACAAAACATTTCAAACATGCTCATGTTTACTGCTAAAAGGAATTGAAATTGAGAAAATATAAAACACTACACGGGTGATCAGTGGAAACATTCCTGTGACTGGTGTCTCAGTTTAACACCTTAATAAGTGAAGGCTTTAGTTTTCACACTGAGAAGTTGTTTTTATTTTGTTTGGTTCAACCAAGAAGAGTGTCACAGAAATGCTGGGGGGAGGCCTGGTGCAGAGGTGGAGGGAGACGGGCAGGTTTAGAGCAAGTTGGTGTCACAAGGTCCTTGGGCAGCATTGGACTATCCTCCCTGGGTGGGAAAGAAAAACAAACTGGAGCTGTCTGACATTTACGACTCTTACCTGCGACGCAGATCCTCTGCGACCGCTGCCCGGCAGCTGAACAAATAGGCTCGCAGTGATTTTAGCCGCTGCCGCAGGCGCAGCACAGCGGCCAGCGGCTCGGCGTGGAGGTACAGCATGGGGTTCTCCTGCTGGATGTCAATCAGGGGCTCTTCGTACACATACTCCAGGAACTCTTTGGCCTGCTTAGACACCTACAAAACAAACTTCGGCAGTCAATCCTGACGAATCGTCCGGCTCTTAATACTTGCTCAATCAAACTATGAGCCTTAGCTTAGACAGAAAAGTATCACTTTTTCCCCAATGAAAAAGTCCAAGTGGAACAAACATAAATTTTGGCTTCTCTTTCTGTTTTCCAGAAACTCGACTAGTAAAACTTGGAAGAATTAATTACCTTGATTGTGGTAACAATTGTAAGAATATCTGTATGGTAAAATAACAGAGCTATATCGATGTCTCACACCAACATCAACTTCCCGGTTGGCTCCTTTCATTTGTCTCTATGGTACCCAAGATGTTACCAGAGGAGGAAACTACATGAAAGGCACAGGGACCACTCTGTACTGTCTCCTGCAACTTCCTGTGTTTCCATAACTATTTCAAAAGAAAAAGGAAAAAAAGGAATTCATTAAGACCCTTGACCTCAACACTGATTTTAAAAGCCTTGGAAAAATATAATATGTATATATGTATGTTGTGATGGTGATGGTGGAATGTTGGGGTAACTGCCTCTGGGATCTCCCTGGGAGCTGGTGATGGTGTCTCGAAGAACAAAGAAGCAACTAACACTATGAACACTGATTTAGAAATGTCATTGTCATCAGTAGAAATAAATATATTAGAAACACAATGCACTAGCAATGCAGAAAAAGTAGCTTCAATAATGATAACGCATAGTACACTTAATTCTTTTAGAATCTCTACATGCCAGTTCACTGATACTGATCTGTAAATTAGATAACAATTTCTATTTATGGAAGGCAAAATATCCTCAAAGTCTCCACTAACACCCAGCTGGAATATAGCATTGAAACAACTCTATTTAAAAAACAAAAACAAACCCTGAAATTCATTATGCTTCATACTCTAGACCAGAGACTTATTAAATGAAGATAAATAGGAGACAGTCCCTCCCTTCAAGGGGCTTGCTGTTTATAAAAGACAAATATTTAAACCAAAAATAATACATAACCTGTCACTTGATACAGAGGTTTGGTTGAGGCCTTCTGGTTGCATAAAGAAGGGAGAAATAGACTTTCCTGATGAATGGGCTAGGAAAATGGGGGGCAGTAGATCCGGGTACAGAAAGATAAATAGAAATCCCCTGGGCGAGCCGAATGTTGTAGCGCATGCCTGTCTCTAAGCCCAGCACTCTGAGAGGCTGAGGCAGGAGGATGGCAAGTTTGAGCCAACCTGGGCAATTGAATGACTGTCTCAAAACAGTCATTGTGAGAGCCTGTCTCAAAATAAAAAAAACTCTGGGGATACAGCTCCGTCTTGGGTCTTGGGTCTTGGGTTCAATCCCCAGTACTGGAGAAGAAAAATTTACTTGGTAGACAGGGTAGGTCAGAGGAGAGGACAACAGGCAGATACAACCATGAAAACCCTTCAATATGTTGTAGTTCATTAAGGGTATGGCTATTGTGCACTGAGTAAGGCATGCATTTGTATATACACCTATAAAATTCATATTATCGTTTTCTTGTATTGTGAAGGTCATACTAAAGTTTATGTTCTTAAACGATATAAAAAATTACATCATTTAAAAAAATTTTTTATAAAGCAATTATTTTTGAGATACCTGTCCTGTTGTCTGATCCTGGAGAATTAGAGTTAAGGGAGCTTACAAGTTTTTGCAAATCCATCTCACAAAGAGGCACCTGGAACTAGCCAAAGTTTCTGAGTAATTAACTATACTGACATAACAAGGTGACAGACTAAAAAAATCCTGCCCTGTGTTCGAGGTTGCATGCCCAGACACTGTGCAGGCCTAAGGCACTGTGGAAGACGTAACAGGCAGAGCCTCATCAGGCAGCTCACAGGGCAGTGCAGACAGGCACAACGGGTTAAGTATTTTATTTATCACGTTTAAGCATTTGCTGTATTTAAAAGTCTTCAATGAGGAAAAAAACTGATGGTATTCTGGAAAATGAAGTACAATCCACTTGAAACTGTTGCTAAAAAATGATGTATTGTACAATTCAATTAGTCCTTCTGGCTCTGCGGAGCAGTGTTTATACTGAGTCGGGCCTGTGAATTAGGTTCACAATGCTACCTTTTAGTAGGTGAACAGAAGGACAAAGGGCACTGCCTAGGCTCCCAGGCCTTAAAAGGATTCTCTCTTCAGGTGGTACTCAAACCAAAAGCCAAAAAAAAGTCTTTTACAGAGACAGTAAAAGCAGCGAGACAAATAGGACAGCAGCTACTGACAGCAGTATTCATAAACTGAAATGACAAAAACACAAAACAGCTAGTTTCGGTGATGTCAGTGCACAGCCTTCTCAAGTTCACTTCTAAGCAGTGCTCGCCCAGCACACCAAGCACACCCCTGACTCTCAGCTTGGGCAGGTGAAGAAACCCTTGCCGCACAAAGCCACTTTTGGCAACGGGATTGGGCACACACTCAGGGTTTTAAGAATCAACCATTAAGACTGGTGAGGGATTTTTGAGAGAACTCAATATTTGGCATGAGGTGCTAGTTTTGCAAAATAGAACACTATAGCCCTGCTGTTTTCTTAAGTCCTAAAGGACCCTCCATAGTGGTACAAGGAGTCCACTCTCAAACTCAGCTGTCATTAAAAATATTTTTTAAACAGAAAAAAAAAAATGAGAAGTTACTTAGGAAAAGTGGCCAATGATATTCAATGTTTATGTTAGAAAAATTTTCTTATTAATATAAATATCATATTATATAGTTATATGTGAGTGCTTAATATGCTCCAACTAAGAACTAAGAGCTACTGTCTTACTTCTCGCCAACCAAGTTATGAAAAACATAAAAGGCCCGAGTGTTGTTTCAGATGTAAATAACAACTCAGTTCACAGTCAGGTGCAGCCGGATGAGTGCTGTTTCTCAAAAATGAATGGTCTGGCTGAAAATCTCCATGATCACACTCCATTCATGTTATGGTCAATCTTTGCATACTCAGTGGTTCATTTTGAAACCCAAGGGCCTATGAGTATTTTACCAAATAGCATTTAACATTTATTCGTGACATTTACATTGTTCATGTAGGCGAATCTCTCTGCATTGCTCTCATTACTTATCAACAGAATAATCTGAAGCCATGAAAGCTCAGTGCCAGGACCATGGATCTGCTGTGGTTGTGGTTTGTGGGCCAAGTCCCCCCGCACTGTGCTGCAGTCTGCACGATTCAAGAAGGAAGAAGCTGGGTGGAAACAGATCTCCTTTACCTCACACTCAGGGGGAGCTGGGGACAGCAGCACAATCACACTAGCACTACAAACTAATAATGACAAACTTTCTAGTGATATATGTATCTATAAATAAACACACACGGTGTTTAATTTGAACAGTAAGTATGGTTGCCACTGACTTGCAAATTCACGTGTTTTGTCAAGCTGGTGACAGCAACCTTTTCAATTTCCAGGTGCTGTTCAGGTCTGTGTAATACTGAACGAGAAGTTCAGGAATGGGGCTCTGGCATGTTCCTTGACAAACAAAGCCCTGGGTGAAAAGCAATTGGGCAAAGGGAATGGTTAACTATAGGCAGCAAATTGGAGATAGTATGGTGCTGGTAGCAGTCAGGCCTTTGTTTTTGTTAAAGGAATAGAAGGTATCAGAACTAAACACACAAGAATAGGCCAGGCATGGTGACACACACCTGTAATCCCAACACTTGGGAGGTTGAGGCAGGAGGACAGTCAGGAGTTCTAGGCCTGATTGGGCTACGTAGTGAATTCAAGGCCAGCCTGAACTACATAGTGAGACCCTGTGTCCAAAAAAACAAAGAAAGGAAAAGAAAATACAAGAACCATGGTACCCTGGAGCCTGGGCACTGCTCACCAACTGGAGGAAGGGGCATCATCTTTCCCCGACTCTGCTCCACTCAACCTCTCGCCAGGCGGAGAGCTTGAGGACTGCATTGTCCCAGACAAGCCCTTTCCGCATCTCCACAGTGCTGGCCTGCCTGTGGCTAACAAACACCTACTAACACGTACAGAACTCGTGACTGCTCCATGGAATCCACTTGGAGAAACACTAGGTATTAATCCAAGGCCTGTTTTTAATAAAAGAAAACACTGAGCCCAGAGAGCTTCAGTGACTTCTTTATGGCTATTTCATGGCAAAATTCAGTCTCTGGATACCCTGCTCTTTATACTGTTTATTCACACAGTTTTTAAAAAGTTCTTCACTCTACCATAATCTACCATTTTATTCCTCAAAAAAGAGGTAATTTCAGCCCCTTCCCCATTCTTCTTCCCTGTCAAACAGAAAGCAAGTAGACTGCAAATTTATAATACAATTAGGCAGTATACTGCAGTAGGTTCCCTTTGGATTTTAACTTTAAAACAAAAGTTCAGTAACATTATTTTCATCTCAAAATTTGTTTTGTTTCTTACTTTTTTCTTTCACAGGAATAAGAACACTAAGAATTAACCAAGATCATACATGTTTATTTGTTTCTAAGTGAATGGCATATTTAGACTCAATAAAAAAAAAAGGGGGAAGAACAGCTAGAGACAGCATAGTTACAACAGAAGTGACAACTGACAATCCTGGTACTAAGAAAATGTATCTGCAAGGAGATGTAAGGTAAAAACAAACTGTACAACTACAACCCTGATTGAGGAAAGTGGGCTTTCTCCACCAACCGCACAAACGCACATACCTACACTGAGGCAATTATACAGGTAACCTGAGTCATGGATCAAAGACAAGTCACTGGCCGGGTGTGGTGGCTCATGCCTGTAATCCCGCACTCGGGAGGCTGAGGCAGGAGGATCATTGCGAGTTGGAGACCAGCCTGGGCTACAAAGTGAGCTCAAGGCCAGCCTGAACTGCATAGTGAGATCCTGTCTCAAAAAGACCAAAAAAAAATAAATAAATAAACAAACAAACAAACAAAAGGATGAGTCACTGAATCACTGTCTACAATAAAAGAGACTAGAAAACTCCAAATATCCATAAAAAACTAGATAGACAAATATGTGATGGGGAGGGTGTTGAGGTTTACAAAGGAATAGAGTGGCTATTTTAGAAAAAGAGGAAAGAGAAGGTTCAAAAAAGAGTTTTATGATCTAACTGGAAAGCTCTCTAAGCACAGTGTATCCTACATTGATCATTATTTCATATGAAAAGACACATGGCTATAAAACATCTGTAGAGGGATACTCACTGCCCAGGAGAAGGTGAATGGGGTGGGATAGAGGAAAATCGTCTCTGTATGCCTAGCCTTTATCACTTTCTGAATCTTAAAATTTGTGAAAGTATATTGAAAAAAGAAGAAAGAATAAAAGTGACAGTGTGAGTATAAATAGTACGAATCATTTAGGGAAAAACAGTCTCCCTTACTCCATTGGACTCTGAAATTGTCTATCACAGGACAGAAGAATCATTCATACTTATAATTCTGAGGCACTGAAAAGGTTTCTCATACATATATATTTAAATAAAATTCTTAAGTAACATTAAAATTTATAAAATTATAATAACCAAGAGGGAAAAATATCATCCATAACCTTATCATAGGAAAAATAACCATATACTGCTTTAGCATAAACATTTTCTTCCAGTATTTATTTCTAACTATACTGTGAAAACTAATAACCAAAGTCTTGATAAAATCAATTCCAACCCACCAAAAATAAAAAAATCAATTCCAACCATGCTGCTCCTCAGTCTTATTAAAACAGGCAGTGGGGGTTAACGAAGGAGGAATCTTAAGTCTAATTACATGACGTTGAGCAAGTGCTTTTTCCCATCAGTATGCTTTTCTCAAGCTCTGCAAGGGCAGCAAATTTACCACGAATGCCTCTCAAGATGTGGAAATAGGAAATGGTTTATGTAACATGGAAAACCCCTAGCTAAATGGAATGTGAATATTCAGGCTAGGACACAAAATTTTTTTTGAAAAAGCACAACTACAGGGAAATATTTGGGAAGAGTTCAGCTGTTTGAGTTCCTCTCCTCCTCTTTGTCATGCCTGAGTTTTGTGAATGGGGGTAGGAACACTGCCTTCAAAAAGAATCTCACTAGCAAATGGCTGTAGAATTTGAGGACAGGATCTAGCTGCTTCTTAATCTTAGTGCTTGATTTGATCTGTAGGATATAGACCAGAAAATAAATGAAATCCTGCTTTAAAAATAATTAGGATTACTAGTACTGGGGCAGACAAGGAAATGCTTAAGATGACAGATACCATTCTGCTCAGCAAAACCATTCTTCACTCTTTTAAGTGGATATGCAAGCCTGTCACGTACTTGCCATTAAGGACAGTAGGCAGATCCCACAGAATGATGTCTGGTTTTAGAAACTGATAGGTCCAAATTGATCCTCATAATTAGGAGTATTAAGTTAAATGTTGGTGTCTGAGCAAAGACAGAGAGACACTGAGCTAAATGGAATAGTTACTTAATGCAGTGAGATGATCCAGATAAAAGTGACCAGATAGGCTCCTGCTTTAGAATCTCCCCTGGTCCTCTGAGAATGTGGGAAGCAGTGATCTGACACAGATTTTCCTCACGTGGAGCATGGTTGAAGTGAGAGTACCTAAGACATATCTTTAATTAGTTATCTATTCTCTCAAAATCTGATTCCATTACTTGAACCACCACAACACAACAGCCTGAGTTATAAAAGGACTGCAGGTTCAGTGACAGCCATGTAGATGGTTTCTGGGGCCTTCAGAACTCCGTGAGAAGGGACCCGGGTCTCTTCTCCTAGGGCATGCATGCCTCCGGAACCCCTGCCTCAGGTTTTGCTTTCCCAGTCAGAGCCACCTACTTGCTCCTGCTCTGCTCACTGATGCGTATTCTGTTGGCAGGTGCCATGGAGTCATGGTGCAGGGACTGCCTCACTCGTTTCCTTTGCACACTTAGCTGTCAAAGCCTTCTGCTAAGCCTATTAATCTAACTCTAAAAGAAACTCAACCAGACTTCTTTCTCAGTAAGTATGTTTTTATCTAATACACACAGGACCAATGTATTAATAGACTATATTTAGAGTGTCAAGTACAAGATGCAGGGGAGAGTGTGATAATTCTGTCTAGTAGAGGGAAGCAAAGTATTAGGAGAGGAAATGAGATTCAAGGTAGGTTTTGGAATTCGCTGAGCTGAGTGAGAGGAGAGGAAGCCAAAAGGTGTGAAATAGCCTGACAGGACAGGGAACAGGAAGGATAGATATGATCTCAATGAAAAGACTAATGGAGAAAGAATGAAGTAACTAGAAAGACCGACCGAGATGCAAGTGCACAAAAGACCACATATACAAGGCAAGAAAAGCATACTTACCTTGCAGACAATCACAGTAAAAAACTGCCATAAATGAGGACTTATGTGCCACACATGATGCTAGGTGCTCTGTCACTCATTCACTTAGGTAAACAGCCACCTTATGAAATAGGTACTATTATTTCTATCATAAAGGTGAAGAAACTAAGGCTAGAAAAGGATAAGGCATTTACCCGAGGTAAGAGCAGGACCACAAGAGGCAAGACTTGGGTGTAAGAAGCACCATTAGGAAGTTACTGGCTTCTTTCATGTGCATGACACTAAACCTTCAAGTTGGTGCAGTGGAACTGGGGGTAGGGCAGCACATGACCTCAGGAGCTAAACTGATGCAGCCAATGTTTGCTTGCTGGTTCTGCCAGGTATCGGTGGCAGGGGAGGAGTCCAGGAGAGTCCAGGAGGAGCCCTGCACGTCCCCAGATCTGGCAGATGTGACTCTGGGGTTATTCACCAAAGCAGGCAATGAACAGTTGGGAGAGCACTTAGTGAGTGGGCATGTTAAGTTTGAGGTGCCCAGGAGACTGCGTCATATAACGAGGTATGTGCTAGGAACCACGTGAAGACCTATTTCCTGTGCCTGGGGAGTCTACCTTTATAGAAACAGACAAGCAACTGGCTGTTACAGAAATGTGACAACAATGAAAACACTAACACCTTCCGTTCATTAAGTGTTTAGCACAGTCATTTGCTAAGTGCTTTTCTTTTTTAATCCCAGTTTACACTCCTCTTTTAGGTACATGTAAAATTAAAAAAGAACAAATGCTTATTTGTCATGCACTGTGTGCTAGGCACTCTCTAAAAACATTACATTTGAACCCACTGAACCAGCAGTAACCCTATGTGGTATTATTATCCTCATTTACAGATGAGCAAACTGGGCCGAGGATTTAGTTCAGAGGCATAAGTTCCTGCTTGGCAAACATGAGGTGGTGGGCTGGGGATTCAGCTCAGTGGCTTAAGCACCTGCCTGGCAAGCGTGAAATCGTGAGTTCAATCCCCAGTACCAAAAAAAAAAAAAAAAAAAAAAAAGAATCAACTACAGATGAGGAAACTGAAACACAGAGATTAAATAACTTGCCCAAGTTTTACAACCAGTAAGCAACAAGACCAAGACTTGAACCCACACAGTTTGGCCTCAGTTTATAGAATAGGAAAGTGGGTCTCAGAAAAATTCAAGGCACTTGCCCCAGTTAATCAAATACCTAGCGACAGGAAGAGGTATGCCTTGGACCAGCTCCTGCCATTAGCCTCTAAGTGCATGCAACTCTTGAGGCCCATGACATGATGATGGTGAGCCAGCACTGCGACAAGTAGGGAGGGATGGGAAGAAACACAGGCTCTAGCCAGAAAATGCTCTTTGATTGTGCTGGAAGAACGATATACAAGCCAGTCATGGTGGTGCACACATAATCCAGCCCTTGGGAAGCTGAGGCAGGAGGATCACTGTGAGTTTGAGGCCAGCCTGAGCTACATAAACAACTTTGAGGCCAGCCTACACTACACAGCAAGACTCTGCTTGAACACATACATACACACAGAACAAAACAAAAACAAAGAATGACACATAAAAACAATGGGTAAACACATCTGGAGACATGTAGAATGACTGATAAACAGAAGAAAGTGTTCTTCTTTTTCCTAGGTTAGGAAAGTAGTAAGGATATGTACAAATATAGATAAAGTCACATTTATATCTCATAACTTCAGTTTTCTTCTTGCAGTAGGAGACCCAGTCAGATGCCAAGAAGGATCAGAATGCAGTCTTGGGGCCAGTGAATGTGAATGAGTGAAGAGGAGACAAAGCTTCCAGAGATATGGAAGAAAATGTATCACAATAATCATGTTCATTTTTTGGACTTTAAAGATTCTACCCAGACAGCTGTGATACAGTTACAGTGAAAGTCAGTCTCAGGCACCTATTAGCAAGAAGGCATGAAAACAGCCACACAGCTTGCTTTTGAATGAAACACTTTGCATGAAATATTTGCATCAGGCAGATGTCACAATATCTGGTAAAGAGCAAAAAACTTCTACCCATTAAGTAATAGAATTATGCTCTCTGTTAATATGAGTACCAGGTACATGGTACTAGGACAGAATCCTAAGCCTAGAGCTCCACTCCAACAGGGAGTTAGATTCCCAGATTTGCATTTACATAGCATTGGCAGTGCTACACAGATAGCTAACCAATTCAAATATCCTGAGGACTGCTAGGCTGAAAACTAAAAGTGAGATATCTATTGGTCAATAGATATTGTCAAACCATAGATACTGATTTCAGTCACAAAACTGAGCTGGAGATAAAAAAGAGGAATCAGCAGCATATCAATCCCAGTCGGTAAAACTAAGGTCAAAAATAGGAAGGGAAGGGAATGAAAAAAGAATTAAAAATACATTATGTATATACACCAACTCTCCACAATGAATGTAATCATCATGTACTATAAACATATACAACAAAATTTTTTTAAAAAAATCACAGGCTCTGGAGATGTAGCTCAGAGGTAGGGAATTTGCCTAGCATGAGAGACTCTGGGTTTGAGCCCAAGCAGTGCAAAAATAAAAATAAAAATAAAAAAATACAAAATAAATCACAAAAGGGAGAGTATGCAATGGAAACAAGAATCCAAAGAATAAACTTTAAGAACCCCCATATTAAGGGCCGGGGATACAGTTCAGTAGCACAGTGCCTGCCTGGCAAGTGCAAGGTCCTAAGTTTGATTCCCACTACCAAATCAAAACAAAACACAATAACAAAACAAAATAAAACAAAAACCAAAAAAAGAAATTCAGGAGTGTAGACAGAAAATAGGGAGTCAGAGAAAGTGATCAAGAGGGAGAAAAACCAGGGATGTGTTATTGAGGCTAAAACAGAACAATTCAAGGAGAGTGTGGGCAGCTCATCTGGTCAAATACTGTATACCACAGAAGCCCAGTAGACTAAAACCTGCCATGGGTCAGCCAGATTTGGCAAAAGTAGAATGCAGAAGACATAAGGCCATAAACAAAGGCAAAAGAAATAAACCTTCTGTAAGAGGAGTGAGGTTTCTTCTGTCACTGGGAAGAGGACAATGGTGGATGCAGATGTAGACAAGTCTATAGGTGAGTTGATGGAACCACAGCACAATCATCCCAGTTTTACTTGTAAAGTAGAAGGTAAATGCACTTCCCAGAGCAACGGGGACTAGCTTATTAATGTGAAGATGGCAGATGCTGAAACCATAGGATCTGATAGAAGCTACTGATAAAGAGGGAAGAGGATTTCCGTTAGCCCCAACGACACATCTACCTGCCCTCGCGTCCACGTCCAAGCCCTCCTCCTGAGTACGCAAGTCCATGCTCACAGACTAAACCACAGCCTTCTAGCATTTCTCCTCTCCCCTAGGTAGCTCACAGTCACACTGAAAATGGGCTGTTATTTTCCCACTACAACAAAAAAATCAAACAACTTGACCCCACTTTCCTTTGAGTTATTCTCCATCTCTGTCCTTTCCTTTAGTGCAAAACTGCTCAAAAGAGTTGCCCATTCTTTTCTTTTATTTCTCTCTTCTTATTCTATGTTGAACCCACTCCAATCAGACCTTTGCTCCCAACCACTCCATTCAAACTGCTCTCATTAAGGTCACTAATTACCTCCGCATTAGTAAAGCGAGTCACGCCGCAGTGCTCATCTTCTATGACCTATCAGCATCTGTCACAAGTCATCTGGGATAAGTTTTTTCATGGGCTTGTCAGATGCCCTGGATCCTTCTACCTCACTGCTCACTCCTTCTTGGCCTCCTCTGCCTCTCTTCTATCTTCTTAAGCTGCAATATCCCAGTAAGTCTTCACTGTTCCTCTTCTGTTGATGTCCATTTTTATAGCTAACGAACCTGCTAACTGCACCTCTTGTCTGTGAGCAGCTACTTTGCAAAGCTATTCACATACACCTATGCTTTTCACTTGTTCCTCTTCTTTAAGAAATACTAGTCCAACGTAATGATCAGGGTTGTACCCTATTTCCTTTGCAGGAGGCCGAAGGTGGCTCAGTGCACTGTTCCTTCTGTGGGCTGTCACCCAGGTGCCTTCATTGCTTCTCTCATGATTCCAGTCCTAGGACCCTGAGTGCTTAAAGATTGACCTTCCCATGCAACTCTACTGAAAGAAATATCTTGGGTTGCTGGGAGGCTAAGGCCACAAGTTCAAGGCCAGCCTGAGCTACACAGTAAATTCAAGGCCAGTCTCAACTACATAGTGAGATCCTGTTTCAAACAACAACAACAACAACAAAAACCATGGACTATATAAACCTCCTCTAAAGATTACCGGCATACTCACGCATTATTATCTTCCCACTTTTATCCTCCCATAGTGTTGTGGTGCTGGAAGTGAGAGCTAATAAACAACAGTGAAGGTCTTTCTCCATTAGAATTTGCTCTTGGTGCCCACAGTAAATTATAGTACATGTGTTTCTTAGCCTGGAAGTAAAAACTGCTATATATTCTTTATTAAAAAATTAGTGAGTCATCCTTAAGAAGTCTCTAGACTGTAAGATATGAGGTAACAACTCATAGAAGAATGAGATAACAACTGAGCACTTTTCTGAGACTACCTAATGAAGTTGGTTTTAAATTGTTTTATCAGCTTGTAACCCATCTGACAACATATGAACACCTGAACTGTTATCAAGCCAAGCCAGTGCTGCACCTACCTTATACTTCGAAGTATCCCAGTTGTGCACTATGCGAGCTGGAATGAGGAAGCTGTCGTCCACATGGCAGCTGCTGCAGTAGTACCACCCACTGTAATTGCAGACCTTGGCTTTCCCGTTGGAAAGGCCAATAGAGCGCTGGCATCCTGTTCAGGGCAAGAGGAGAAGTCTGATTGTTGCACCTTGCATACCACAGAACTAGCCTACACTACCCTCTAGATAAGTGAAAAAAGTTGCAGAGAATACAGGCAGATGTGTCCCTGTCTTTCTAGCCTTAGGGCCTCCACCTCATTTCCTGGAGATTTACTGTGTAGCCCAACTGGTTTCATCTTAGGTCTCTTCTGATTCTATCTGTTCTGTGCATAGCTTCTCTATAAACCCACCTTTATTTCCTCATTTCCTTTCTCAGAACTCTATTTGCATATGCACTCTTGTCTAACCAACACAGTATCTCTGTGAAGAATATACTGTCAGCTCCATTTTAGTGATGAAGAAATGAAGATTTTTGCAAGATAAAGTATGTTGTCTGAGGTCCCCCAGCCCATAAAAGGTGGAGTGTGGATTTGGTTCAAGGCTTGTCTGACATGTAGCCTTCTTTTGCTTACAATAGCAGTGTAAGGAATTGGGTCTTTGACAGAGTCCATCTCACCTTTCCAACTTTTCCTCCTATGATATGTATGTGGCCATCTATTCACGTACATATTTCCTTCCCATCTGCAGTAGGAATATAATCTCTTTATTCCAGTCAGAGAACTTTCCACATCACCCCGTAGGTAAATCCAGTATATGCATTCTACCCTCCACATAACAGCATACATTATATCACCTTTCTGCTCTCTGCTTTGACAAATCTGGCCCATTATTCAAGACTGTTGATTGCTGGCAACTGACTGCTAATCTCCTTTTGATATTACATCAAGTCCACAATTCTGTGAGCACTGTCCATGTACAGTCAGGAAACCTGGCAATAATCATGACTTTCCACAAGGAAGCCATTACTTTGCTTTCAATAGGAGCTACGACCTTTTACTGATGGGTATGGAAACTCTGTCATGATCATCCCAAAGGACAAAATCCTGTAAGGCAGTCAAGGATACATAAGCCCCTCATTATTCTGATATTTCTGACCCTCAGCTTTCATTTAGAAATCTCTCTATGTGGAACTTTTCATGGTTGGGTACCAGAAACAGTATTAATCAAAGAGATCTGATACTATTTCACGATGTGGGCATGAAAATATGATAATGTAATGGTAAGGGTGGCACCCATTTCTTCCTTTACAAGGTGCTGAAACACATTTATTTAACAAACTGCCAACCTAAGATACTGATCCATGTGAACTCCCAGGATAAAAGTATCACAAAAGTGCCAAGGACTTCGATCACAAATAAGCCGAGGTTAATATTCAGTTTCACAGTGCATCCTCCAGAAACAGAATTGGATCCTCCTGTTTTTTAATATGAGCAGTACTGAAAGATGGTCGGGCAGGGACTATTGCTCAGCAGCACAGCGCCTCCCTGGCAAGTGCAAGGCTGTGAGCTTGATTCCTGGTACCAAAAAAAGAAAGGTAGTAAATAAATGTTAGTAATCTACTTAAATGGATCCCTCCAATGCATTTCATTAATACTGAGTAGCAACAAAATCATTATAAGCTCCTGTTTTTCCGGCTGGCTGAGGAAGAAGAAAGAATGTGTGAAAGATAAGGAAGAATGGAACAAACTTCTGTTTGACCAATCTGTCACAACCCCAGGGCTGGGAGTGCTGGAATGCCATTTCCTGTCCTTGCTGACTGCATTACTCACTTGGCATTTAGCATGTGCTTTCTTAAACTGTCCTATCTTTTTATGGACTTGTCAAAGCAGCCACACTATAAACTTCTTAGAAATGTTTTTTATCTTCAGCACTTACTACAGAGCTTTTATACATATATCAATAAATGTTTATGTTGACAGGATAAGCTATGTATTGTTCAGTACATGTACACTCACATACATATGAAGAAACTAATTTCCAATGGCTATTCCAAACTTGATCCTTTTAGCCCTGTCACCTGGCTCTTGAAGCAGCCTACTTTTATTAGTACTGCTGTTAAAACATGCATATTATATATTAGACAATTGTCCATCTATGAGTTGTAGGATAGAGTTCAGTGGAACCTGATATATTCAAGACACAGGGATATTGCAGTTTCCAAAAATTAGCAGATAGTCAAATTGAGTTAATATTAAAATATGTCTATAATTCAACCTTTTCTAATCTTAGGAGGTGACCATGATCTTGCAGTAATTCCGGATCATCATAATTCAACCTCAACACAGAACCATGAAAAAATGAAGTTAGGTTATCTTAGCTTTTTGATTGTTTGAATTTTGCATATAATAAATATCAATAAGCATCTGCTGGATATTTATATAATCATTCATAGGTATGACTGGGTTTATTAGTCTATACAATTTTCTGGACACAAAATATACAATATCAAAATATACAAACATGCATTTTAAGAGAGAGATAGAGCCTCAACCTATATTGACTGGGCACCCAGCTCCAAAGCTGGGTGTCAAACATGTAAGCTAACTAAATGAACCTAACACTCTACAACTTTGCATAGGTCTCTGGGTTCATAAAAGACGGAAGGGGTAGGAAACACAGCTAAGATTCATGCATCCAGGTTTTAGCTCAGACAAAAGCAGCAGCACTGTTGTTTCTGTTCCTAGTTGAGTATCCTTCCCTTTCCGCCCCATCTAGAACCATGCTAGCCTGCTGTTGTGCAGCAATCACCCTCATGACCCTGAAGTGAAGTCTGACTCTATTTGTGTGCTTGTGGCCATTCTAGGCCCGCAGAGCCTGGAGTCAGGAAGACTGGGTCCTCTCTTGCCCCACCTGTACTGTGAGTCTGATCCTCAAAAGCTCAATGCCTGCTTCTTTACCACAAAATAAAGGAGGCAGCTCAAAGTGGTGGAATGTCAGATTCAGTGAGCATAAGAATTTTCTAGAGATGTTTGTGAAAAACACTGACACTTTCCCTATGATGATTTTGATTTTCCAGATCGAGGGTAAGGACCAGGAATTCAGATTTCTAATAAGCATCCTCCCCCACTCTCCATCCAAGTACTTGATGGGTAAAAGCTGAGGCTTGCTCCCTGATTTCTAAGTGACCTCTAAGTTCCCTCCAAGCTCGGAAAGACTGATCCTATTCAAGGTAAGAAGAGGGCAGGCAGACTGCTCAATGAAAAGCTCATAATTTTGTCACAGTTTATTTTCCAGGCTTCCAAAATCAATATTTCAAGTTAGGTTGTTGGTCGGTTTTTAAGAATTGACTAGTAGAAACAACCTGAATTCATTTTACCAGTGTTTTTCCAGAGCATTTTTATCTCCTCTTGGAAAGTATACTACTCAACTTTGAAAGAATTAAAACTTTATTTCCAGATTGAATGTATTTATCTTTCAAAGGACATGGTATTGCTGGGAAAGACAGAGGCTGGTTAGGTAGGCTTAGGTAGACTGGTCTCTAAAAAACAACCCATACCATCTATTTCAAGAAGGAAACACACGCTGTTTCAATCAAGATTTCCTTAAATATCACACTAGCAAATCATGGATTAAAAATGTCTGAAACAATTCTCCACAAAGGTACACAATCTGGGATTTCACTTTATCACTGTGAGGTTTTCAACAGGGAAAAAATGTGGTTTCTTAATAATGACTGTTAAAAAACAGTTTTCAGAAGGTGCCAAAAGCTGGCCTCTGAAAAGAAATGTTATGAGAAGAAAACAAGAACTGTAAAGTACAGACAAAAAATAATTAACTGAAATAACTAATTAGAGCTTATTTACATATATATTTTATGTACTTTCAAACAGATTTTTCAACTCTATTTCTAAATTAAAGGGCATGTGCAGAGGGGAACACTACATGTTAGATCAAAGCAAATACATTCTTCCCAGTTTCTTTTTGAAACTTTTCAAAGTGTATTCAATTCATAGGAACAAAAAACTATCTCATAAGAGAACCCACTGGCCCCCTTTTTTTTTTTTTTTATCGCTTCCCACCCCACTTCAAATCTTTAATGAACACATGGTCTGAAGAGCTTAGCTTCCCCTCTGATACACTTCTGGAAACAAATGTCACCATTTACCCAGAATCCTATTTGCTGCACGTACAGTCCACTTTCCGAATGGCTTTTCACTAAGGTACCCAAAAGAATCTGTTGCTGGGGGCTGAAGCAGAAATTCTGGCCCAGCTCTCCACAAAAGCACAATTTTTCTTCCAACGAGTGCACCGAGCAGGCATGCTTGGCTGCGGTGCTGTCGCCGAAGCGAGGCCTCGAGCAGGAGCTTCTCTCTAGCTCATCCTCCCGACCCACGCCGCAAACCCACGGCCGCGAGGGAACAGGAGCAGCGAGCGAGTCGGGCCGGACTGAGGCCGCGAGTCTCTCTGACCCAAGAAGCATGCAGTGCTCTCCACCCCGCCCCATTTCCACCTCCCAAAAGTGAGCTTTTCCCAGTTTAGTAAGGGAATGCTGGTGGTTTGCGCTTAAAAGGCAAAAATGCTCTGAGAAAAAAATAAGACCTTGCCTTCGTAAAAAGGAGGGAAAAGAGAAAATGAGAGGATACATTTTCATCTGCTCTGGAGAAACAGAAAGAAAAGAGCTGGTGGGTTTCACAACCTCTTTTCCCACAAGCACAGGGGGCGCATGAGATAAGGACAAGTGGGGAGGTTTCCGGTCCCTCACAGCTTCGCCCGCAGAGTCGGACGGGCAGGGAGAACCCTGCACTGCGGTGACTGCACTGCTTCGCAAACGCTGCTTGCTGGCCTGACTTTGATCCTATGCTCTTTAGATAGACCAGATTTTTCCAAAATGAAGGAAAATAGAAAGGGAGGTTCAGAGTGACTTGCTGTTTTACAAGAACTGTGGAAGCTGGGGTGTGTGTGTGTGGTTAACTTAGAGCACCAGCCTAGCATGTACCAGCACCCCAGAAGGAAGGGGGAGAGGAACGGGGGGAGTCATAAAAAACTTAGCTTCCTTAGCATAAAATACAGTCTATAACCATTGATAACCATTGGCTCACTAAGTAGGCAAGTGCTGAACCTACACTTGCTAAAGTAAAATGTTACAGTTAGTACAAACTGCAAGTTGTTTATTTGGTCTAGGATTAGCAGGATCTGGGCAGTTTTCCAATAAAGGATTGTCTGACAGGGACCAGAGTAATCTTTTCAATGCAGCGTTGATATCCACTAAAGGAAGTAGAGGCAAAGCAATCCTGGGGCCCAGACTTACATCTGGCACAGCTGGAAGGGACAGCACTGAGAGGGAAAGAGAGGGAGCCCCTGTGAGATCACAAGGCAGTGGGGAGGAGAGGGCTGGGGAGGGGAGGGGAATGCAATGGGAAACACTCAAGAGATGACTGGTTTAAACATCTCAAGCCTCCGGTTCTACCGTCCAGGCAGGTGACCTATAAAACGGAAGGCATCTATATAATCATGAAATCAATGAAGACTTTAAACATTTGAAGAGAAGCTAACACACATCACTAAATAAGCATTTTGCATGTCACAAGACAAATAGCATGCCAGGCATGGTGGCCTATACCTGTAATCCCAGCACTTGGGAGGCTGAGGCAGGAGAATCACTGTGAGTTCAAAGCCAGCCTGGGCTACAAAGTAAGTTCAAGGCCAGACTGAACATCAAAGTAAAACCCTCTCAAAAAGATTAAAAAAAAAAATAGTCCACTTGAACTACATAGCAAGATCTTATCTCAAAATAAATAAATAAATAAAAATTAAATTTAAAAAAGACAAACAGTATTCACAAGCATATCAAATGAAACTGAGGAATGGAAGAAGAAATCCAGCAAAAAAACAACTGTGTGCTACCTGTAATTGCTAATATGAATAGCGTGTTGGGTGATGACACCCCATTTGCTGACTGAAAATATAGACCATGTTAGAATGCAACTCTTTGAATTTCTTTTTTTTTTTTTAATTTGGTATCAGGAATCAAACTCATGATCTCACACTTGCCAGATAGGCACTGCACCACTGGAGCTACATCCCTGACCCAAAACTTATTTTCTCCATAAGGTTTTAAGTCCCTTGACAGTGAATTCTGTTCCCAAGAGATAAGAACATCACAGCTGGGTGGGAATACATGGGCTCAAATACAATCCTGAGGTATACTTGCTGGTTATTTCCAAAGCTGCACTGAAAGTTGTGGCTATTCATTAAAAAAACTTTTTTCCTCACAAGGTCCTACGGCCTTACCCTGCACATGCCCGGTCTTGTCTTATGGGGTTCGCTTTATGTTTACCTCAAATTGTACAGCAGCCAGTGGCTATGCGTGGGAAGCTGTCACTCACCATTGGCTGAAACTCTGATTCCCAGGGTCCTGCTGCACTGTCTGAGGGCTGACACATGCTCAGGGCTAAGTCACATGTGAAAAGAAACTTCCTCCTGTGGCTGACACACACTCAAGTTAATGTAAACTGGCACTTGTAGAGTAGATCAGCTTTTGTCAGTAGTTACAACCTTAAGAATACAGCAGAAAGAGCCCAGCACCCTAGGAGGCTGAGGCAGGAGGATCACAAATTTGAGTTCACCCTTAGGTAATTTAAAGATTTAGTAAGACCTATCTGAAAATAAAAAAGAAAAAAGAAAAAAAATAAAGAAAAAAGGGCTGGATGACATAGCTCAATATATAAAGGCCTTGGGTTCAATAACCAGTACTGGGGAAAAAAAAATATATATATATATATAATATATATATATATATTATATATAATATAATATATATATCATAAGCAATCAGTCCTCTAGGGCACAATGGATATACCTACAGCAGTACGGCAAATGTTATACTTGTAAAGAAAATATTAGTACCAGGCCTGGGTGCCGAGATAGCGCAATATCTACTACATCTAGACAGACAGAAACAGCAACAGATGAGACCAAGACTGAGACCAAGAGATATCCACTGCCAAGACAGCAACCATCCATACAGCAGCACCATGCACGACTTGATTATACTTGCAGAATTAAGGCAACTAAAGGAAGGCAACCAATTCAGATTCAGATGGAAAGCCAATCCAAATACTAATTGGTTTAAAGGTATCCTACCAGCTGTTAAGTAAGTTTGTTTGACACTGAGTATTTTTTTGGGAGGGTTGGTTTTTTTGAGAGAGTCTTACTATGTAGTTCAGCCTGGCCTTGAACTCACTATGTAGTCCAGGCTGGCCTCGAACTCACAGCAATCCTCCTGCCTCAGCCTCCCGAGTGTTGGTACTACAGGTGTAGGTTGCATTGAATATTTAAATAACTAAGTCAGTTTTGACTTGTAGGACCTATACTGTATTAACAGTGCTAAAGGTACTTTACTTAAGTAAGAAATAAAATGAATTCACATATCAGGTAATTACTGATAACTGAATGTATAAACTTGCTAAATTCTACAGTGTTTGTTTAATCTTATGGAATGTCATTAAGATTATATATCATGTGAAATAAATTAATAAATACCAACTAGATTCCAACTCACACTGAGAAGTGTCAAGATTTATTGGTCTTTCAGGTAAACAATGATTGAGATACTAAAGTCAATATTTAGTCAAAATTTATCTTGAAAAGCAATAAATCTTGATTTTTGCTAAGGCAAGTAAGTAAACATGTGTACCATACTAGAGATTCTGGCTGCCTGTTTATCTACTAAATATCTGAGTCATAAATACAATGAACTATAGATTTTCACTTCAAAAAGACATACTTTCAGTTACTTTTAGTTTTTCTTACAAGACACTTCAATAACACTGTTTATATTAGTATAAATTCAATAGTGACAAGCTTAAATTCAGTTTCTAGTATATTTACACAATCTAAATTTGGTATAATTTCCCCATCCTTTCCTCTTAATAGTCCATGATTGGATTTTCTCATTTACTTATGGATCTGTCTGTTCCTTCCTCAAAAACTTTCAAGAAAATGATAAACAGCTAAAAAATGAAATACAGTAATAAATAGTAGGCAGAGAAATGGATAAACACACACATACTGCTGACATTATGCCAGGCATGATTATAAATGCTTTACACACATGTGTGTTTGTGTCTTCATTTAACCTTCATATCACTTCTATGAAGTAGGAATTACCCTCATCTTGTAGATGAGGAAACTGAGGCAGAGGTGATTAAGTAATTCTGTTCGAAGTTCTCCAGCTGATAACAAGGCAGACCCTAAGAAGAATGGCTGATATGATGCTTCATGAGCAATACCGCATCACAAAAATCATCTCTCTGTGGACAACAAAATAGCAAGGATAGAAAAATATCAATCAAAGAAGCCATTCGCCCGCCCTCTTGGTAAGCGCCTTCCTCCGGTGTGAGCCAAGAGGAGACCCACAGAGCGGCCTCCGAGATCCCACCACGGCCATGCTGGAACCCAGAACGCTGCACAAAGAAGCAACTCGCCTGCCCTCTTGGTGAGAGCTTTCCTCCATGAGCCAAGAGGAGAATCAGAGAACAGCCCCCAAGATCCTGCCACGGCCATACTGCAACCCAGGAGGCCTCACAAAGACGCAATTTGCCCGCCCTCCTGGTAAGCGCCTTCCTCATGTGTGAGCCAGGAACGGGCCCAGTGGTGTCTCCTGTGAGCCTACCAGTGTGCAGGCTTGGAATCCAACATCCCAATTCCCCCCACACAGCCCTACCCCGGCTCCCTGTTAGCAACTGGGGACAGAGATCTGAGCATCTCTTTGCAGGATGACCGTATGCAATACAGCAAATATGGGGGGGGGGGCCTCCTCTATCTTCTCTTTGAAAGCAAATGTTTTCAGTTTTGATTCATTATGATTAATTGCTTTCTCTTTTCAACATTCTCTTTCGAATGATTTTATGATGTTCTGTCTTTGGTTTGATTTTGCTGTACCTAATTGACTAGACAACTATTGTGAAGATAAGGAGATATACTATGGTACCAATTGCTGTTATTCCAGTAACCTGCTGTGAAGTTCTGTACCAAATTCACTGCACTGTCTTGATTGGCTTTGTTCTGTCTTGTATTTCTACTATTTTGTTCTGTTGTATTTCTACTACCTTCAGAATAAAATTTTAACAGTATCAATCAATTTATATGAAGGCTGTGCAGACATAGAGGCGCTCAAGCTGGACCAGGAAGAAAAAAAATTTGGAAAAGGGAACATCAAGAAAGAAAGGTTAAAATCAGAAAAATGGGGCAATGTCAGAAAACACTGAATATTCTAGATATTTGAGGCTCACTTTAAGCAAGAAAGAGAGTTTGGAATGATAAAGTAAGGCTAGAATGTATGAATGCTAAATGCTCAGTACCAGTAAGTGCATCTTACTAATAAGATACCAAAACAGCTTGGGTTGTCTTAAGAGGGTAGTAATCTGTGCTTTGCAAGGATTGATTGGTAAGAAGAAACAGGAAAGGCAAGAACCAGTTGCTAAGTTATTGTACCAGTCCAAGCTTGACTAGGCGTATCTGTGGGAACAGCAAGGGAGAAAATGAAATAGTACAGACAACTGCAGACAATTTGGCAACTGCCCACAGTGAAGGGGACGAGAAAGAGACTGTCCGAGATGCCCATGAGCTCAGATGGGTGCTCACCTGTAATCCCAGCACTCTGGAAACTGAGGTAGGGGGATTGTTCCACAGTGAGATGAGGCAGGGAGGGAATCTATCCCATGACATTTTGAACCAGGGACAATTATATGAGCTCCATTACTCAGAGCAGAAGGTAACTGTGGGCTGGGGATGCTGTTTGTTTGCTGCTTGTTTGAAGGATTAAGTCCAAAGACAGATTTGGAAAAATCTGAGCTACCAAATCTCCTCGTGTCTTATGGGTCAGCTAACTGGAAGTAATTACCTTTCCCTGTACAGAGCAAATTAAATTGGATATACTGTTGCTTGTTACTGAAAACATCTAATACATTTAATATGGAATGGTGGCTGAACTATTTTTACTTAAATCCATCAAAGATGCTGAGGTAACAGGTTATAAAACATTGGGTAGTGTGAAGTAACATGTATTTCATCAGATGATATTTATTATTTTAAAAGAACTGAGAAAGAACTGAGTGATGAAAAGAAGGTGTAGTTGGTAGGCCTCTTGGCTTGCTCAGGATTCTCACTTCAGAATCCTGAGACATCAGTACCAAGCAGGGATGATGTGATGTCTGTAGACATTTTTGGCTGTCCCAAAGGGTGAATTGTGACAGGTGTCATGGTGTTTAGCAGAGGCAAAAAAGGGGTAATGCTAAACATCTTACAATGCACAGGACAAGCCTCCAAAACAAAGAGCTAGGGGGCTCAAAACATCAGCAGTGCCACTGTGGAAAGCCCCGTAACAGTGCGACAACCAGAGCGAAACATGAGGGCTCCACATCCTGAGCCCGCTCGCTCGCTCTCCTGGCTGTCCCAGCTCTTCTGAAGGGGTAAAAGGAAAGCATTCCCAGCTCTGCTTTCTCATCACGATGGCAGGGTAAAGAGGCCTTGTCCACAGTGCACCCCATTCACTCTAGTCTCCAGGCTGTAGTCTCTAGTCTAATGCACTAGCCTCAGCCCCAGGCCGGAGGCTCTTTCCTACACAAATGAATTTTCCCAGTGAAACATTTGCCCAGCAAGAACTCCTTGAACAACAAGTGCACAAACAAAAGGGCTCAGTAAGAGGATACTTCCAGACACAAATGCCACTGGTGGTAGGCACAGTTCTACAGTGTCACTTCACCTCCAACTGTCAGTTCTGGCCTACACGTGCAGTCCTGGGAGTCCTTGCAGGTTCTCCTATGACAGGGAAGGAAGGTCACCCTCACCATCATAGGAAAAGCACAAGCGCTGGGATGCGCCACCTGGAACTTCTGCACGGGGTCTTTGGGAGAAGACATCCTATGAAATGAACTATCTTACTGATAATGTTGAGCCATGTGAGAGCTTGAGACAAAAGGAAAACTTAATAATATTGATACTGTCTCTAATTAAACTTTATATTTTATTCCTTATGGATTTGGGGGACACTGGCTTTATTAAATGTTGCATTTAAATATTTACCTTGACTATCGAAGTTTTTTGACACTCCCTGAATTGTGTGCCTAGAGTGCTGTAGTCATCTTTTCCTAGTCCCAGTCCTGCTGTGAACTTTTGTCTCAGAGAATTTACAGTGTGCTCCAATTATGTTCCTTCCAGTTATTTCCACCAGCATTTAACATTGTATTAAATCACCACTAACTCCCTTCCCGTGATTCCTCAGTCACATCTCTGCTATGACTGACTCAAAACTTTGCTGGCTTCAAAGTTCAGATTATCTTTCTGGTTTACCTAGAAGGCAACTTTGCTTTCCTCACTCTGTTTCTGAAGCCTAAGTCTCCATCCAGCTTATTCAGAAGTCTATTTTTATACAGCTCAACTGAGCTGGTATGAAACATGGGTCCCATCCGCAACTCCTCTGACTTCTCTGTCACGTCATACCCCGTGAGTGGTACCTGCTTCTCTTTCCTTGGGCTTCGTGTCTCCTCTTTGAACATTACACTATCTTTAAAACACAATCTTTCCTCTTTTTTGCTAAAACCTTTGAAAAAGCCTGGGACAGCATCTCTCAGAGTAATGTCTACTTGAGCTATTTTAGTAATGACAATAATTTGACAAAATTAAAGTCATGAGAGTGGATCTGAGTAGTGCCATGAGAAGTCTCAAAGTGAAAAAGATGACTTTCATCAGCTTCCTGTAAATTCATACTTGAATTTTTACATTTTCATCCCAAATTTTTTATGCTCTATGAAATTTAGCAACTACCTTGGTTTACTTTTTTCCTTCATTCATTTCTATTACAGCTTCTATGTTTTTCTGTCTCTCTAAAAACACATTTGTGCCCATGTATAACATTACCCTTTTAACTAGTATTTGAAGATAGGTTATCTAGGTTATTTAGGTATTAGTTTATTTAGACTTGGTAGACGAGACACAAAAAGCACCTGCACAGAGGAAACCGTGTCCTCTGCTGCTCGCGTTGCTGTCTGAGCGCACTTCCTAGCCCAGTCCTCCCTGCTTCTCCCTATCCTGTCCCACAGAGGGAGAAATGAGGTAACTGACGGTGAGTTCAGGACCACGGCACACGCAGCCTGGCTCTCGGGGAAAGGCTGTATAAGGTGGCACTGCCTTAGCAGCGTCTCCTGAGACGAGTGCACACATACATCTACCTAATACAGGGGTCCATTCTACAACAGTACATACAGCATTGGGGAATACATGTGATATATTGATCAGGCTCTGGTTCCCAAGAGGACAAAAGAGGAGGAATCACTTATCAACCCTATAAAACCCTGTAGGGACTGCGGTGCAGGCAGTAACCCTCAAACCAGGGGAGTGGGGAGGAAGGAGCGACAACCACATCAGTGAACAGATTCCTGAGATGAGGCTCGTCTAACTTAGGCTCAAGGGGTTGCCAGGAAACCCCGGCATGATCAGGCACCTTTACTCAAGGCAAAATTCCTCATCCTAACATTGGAGGAGAAACACTGTTTTCCAAAAAGTGTTCTATCCATTATTAGGCCACAAAAAGACTTTTAACTAAAGAGCACTTGGGAAACTTTCCCATATCTTCTGGGCAAAAGTGCAGTGATGTACAATGCTGGTAGATAAAGACAGGTCTCCTCTGGCTTGGCCAGAGTAACATGTGAATTGTGCCCAGCCAAGGCAGTGTGGTTTCCCCTCCAGACAGACTGAAGATGCTGGCTCACAAGGCTGTCAAAAGGCTGGTGAGCTGAAAGGGTAGATGTTTTCAGCAGGTCTTCTGGCTCAATCCCATGAGTGACTTTACTGAAATGGCATGAGTAAGACATGGCCCTTGGTATACTCCTGGCTAAAATGTGGTTTGTGATCTTATTGGAAATTAATACAAGCCAACAGGTTGGAATCCTAGTTCCCTTCTAGAAATGGTATAAAGCAAAAACTAAATTGCTTTTTCAGCAATTCAGGTGTGGTGGCCCATACCTGTAATCCCAGCACTGAGGAGGCTGAGGCAGGAGGACAGCCATGAGGTTGAGGCCAGCCTGGGCTCCATAGGGAGTTCAAGGCTAGTCTGAACTGTACTGTGAGTTTGTCTCAAAAAAAAAAAAAAAAGATATAACATAATACATAAAATTAATTCTGCTTATTTTTATATCTATTGAAAAGGAAACTCCCTCTATTTTAAACCAAGCTTTGAGATGGGTATCTGAGTAAGAAAGGAAACATGTTTTTGTCACCAAACAGCACCCTCCCACCCTCAGCTGGGCTCTAGGAGGACTGTAGTCAGGCAGGGCAGCTTCTCTGCTTCTGAGGCTGCTTGGTCCCAAAAGCACCCAGAAAGACTCCCTTCCCAGGCGGAGGTAACCACGTGGAAGCCGGACCCCACTGGCAGACTGGAAATGAGGAAACAGCAAATGGGCGGACACCTCCTCATTCTCAGAGTGGTAACCACATACTTCATTCATCTTCTTCTGATGCAGTGCCATTTTTGCTGTGGAATTGGTCCATTTAATGTCCTGTGCTATTGTATAATAATGGATTTGTCCAGTCTTTGTCCCATGGTTTCTAGCAAGGAGCTTCCAAAACCTGAGGAATTTCCCCCAAATGATATGAGGAAAGGAGTTTTGTGCTCTTTGTTTTTAATGTGATTTAACTAAAACATTTTCTGTCTTATATTTCAAGGTATAAGGACATATAGACATATAGTCACATTTTTTTCCACAAAATTTACTTTTAGGTTACCCATAGGCTTCAATTTCTGGAACTGTTGTAGCCTAATACGTTGAAAATATTAATGGAAGAAATAAATTGGCATTGCTGAATTATTAGATTTCTTTACCTAGAGATTTATTTTAAAATGGCAAGGTTTTCACTTAAGTGTTTCTGCTTTCAGACAGTGTAATGAGTTTTATAAAACCTCTCAAGTAGTTCTGACTCTTGGCAGTTCATGAAAACCTTAGTTTTTCAAGGAACTTAGCTAGAAATTAAGGAGGATCCTGACCTACCCCAGTCTATCCTAAAACCACACCTAGACCAGTTTCTACCCCAGTGAAAGGTCAGTAAACAGAAACTTTTAACTCAATGTGGAATCCAGTAGTACATTAACACTTTCTTTAGAAGTTTAGCCAGAAATGAATATGGGATGAGAACAATGTTAACCAAAAAGGAAGCCACAAAAAGGGACGAGAACTTTCCAGACCAAAGTATAGCAACAAAGACTGGAGAAATGAACAGTAAAAAAAAAAAAAAAAAAAAAAAAAAAAAAAAAAAAAAAAAAAAAAAAAAAAAAAAAAAAAAAAAAAAAAAAGGCACAGCGATGGCCTATGAAGTTCAGGAAGGTCTATCAAAAGATCCATGTCTTCTGAAATTCAAAATGATTTTATTCTTCTGAAACATATCAAAGGGGAACATGTGACTTCTGTGATGAGAATACCAGGAATAAATCAAAAAAGCAAATTTAAGTCCTATAAAATCAAACGGCTTACTTATATAAAGTGATCAAATCTCTTTGAACTTTAGGATGTGAAATAGTTTAAAATACAAATTATATAACATTCTTCTTCTTCCATAGACTCACATTACTATTTCAATGTGTATTCATATTCTTTTTGCTCATTTATTTTTATTTAAAATGATTTCCTGAACCTACAAACTTAGACTGCAAAAACAGTAAAAAGTAATTTATCCAATAATAGATAGCAGAATGAGAAAAAGGATTCCTATCTGCTATCTTTCAACTTATGTTTTTACTGGTTTAAATTCTCTTCCTTAAAGGAAAACGGTATGACTTATGAAATGAGACTTAAATGGAGGACCTTAATTCCACTTTCTCTAATCCTCTATAATCAAAGAATCACAGAACGAGAGACAAACACTATATAGAGTACAGTCATTCCCTCTAAACTATGCCAGCCAGAGATGAAGAGCATGAAAGTCAAAGACCTTCAAGTTCAACTGTGTGGTATAATTACCTATTTATTTGGCATCAAATTCTCCATATGTTCTGTGAGGACTCATAATGGGATGGTCTTGTTTTCTATGTATGTACAGATCTCAGTATGTAGTAAGATATCAACAAACATTTGCAGAAGGGCTGAATGAATCTTTTCATCTTGAAAATGAGAAAACTCTAGATGAGACAATTTAAGCATCTTGTCTTGAGGCCAGAAAGTTCAGGTTTTGCAGTCTCATGGGTCAGGCCTCTTGTTGTTCTAAGTATTTTGATCCCTGGCCTTGGGAAACCATTCTGGGTGTTTCTGTTACCTTGGTCCAGGAATTACTACATGGATTATGGGTATCTTCTCTTCTATGTGACAGCTTTCAAATAACATGGAGACTGATACCTATGATCTCAGTCTGGGTTACATTTGTAGCCTGTGGTTTTTAGTCCTTTATCTTATCACACACCAACAGATGTGGGCATAAAGTACAGCATTTATGATGGAAGTTTCCGGATGTGGTCTGGCCAGGGCAGAGAACAGTGAGGACATTATCTCTTCTTTCTGGACCTGGGTGCTTTGTGGGTGCTTTGGATGGGGCCATGGGAGCACAAATGCTGCCTTCCCTACCGCCCCATCTGTACTGCCTCCCACATGGGCTGTTGTCAGGTTAAGTTTCTTTGCTTTCCATCTTTGCAGGTAATTTTCTGAACATAAGTACAGGTCTAGCTATCACTCTCAACCTCATCTGGCTTGTTTTGATCCATTCTTCTGACTTACATTTCAGAATATCAATTCTTTCATTCCCACATTAGTCGTCCAACCTAGTTTTCTAATAGCTGTGATTCTGATAAGTATGCCTATTATATCTTTATCCAGGTAATTACTGTCATAGGTGAGCAAACACTAATGAGAGCTAACACTTACATGGTATTTTCTCTGTGCTAGGCACTGTTCTAAGCCCTTAAACTCAATTTATTTTGACTACAAACTAACAAGATGGATTATTTTTTCACAGCTGAGGTGAAAACATGGAAGTAGGGAGAGATTAAGTAATTTTTTCAAGGTCATACAACCAGTGAGTAGCAGATCTGGAAACCCAGACAAAAGGACCCAATCTTCACTCTTACTGAACTATGCTGCTTCTCATTATTATTGTGTATATTTACCAACAACTTTTAGGCTGAAAGAGATCTATTACCCAACAATCCTTGGGTAAAACTGTCAGTGATGCACAAAACATTATGACTATAATTTCTGGTAACCCGAGTTTGGCAAATGCTTTTCTAGACACTAGGCAATGTGTAACAGTCCTGGTGTGGTTGTCTAGTATCTCTCATGTCCCTTTGTGTACCCTCAGCTGGCCTATAGCCTCCTAGGGTTTCAGACGGTAACTAGACTTCTCTAGTGCCTCCCCTAGCACCTACTACGTAATGAGCACACAACAGAAATTCATAAGGAGATTTCTTCTGAATTTAATTCCATGGGAAATATAAAGTTTATTTCTTTAGTGTTTTGAGACAGAGCCTCATTATGTTGTTCAGGCTGAGCTTGAACTATGTAAATCTGGCTGGCCTTGAATTTGCAATTCTCCTGCCTTAGCCACCCAAGTATAAGATTAAGACAAAAATTTAAATGGAGTAGGAGGGTTGGGTATGGTGGCACAAACCTGTAATCTTAGCATGCTGGGAGATAGAGGCAGGAGGGTTACAAGTTTGAGCCTTTCATGGGTAATTTATAAAGCTCTGTCTTTAAAAAAAAAAAAAAAAAGGTTAGGGACGCAGCTCAGTGCAAAGGCCCCGGGGTCAATCCCCAGTACTGTTGTCCCTTCCTCCCAAAAAACAAAGAGGCAGTGGGAGGTCACTTTAGCTCTTTGGTTTTGAAATTCTCTGCAACAGAGATTTTCTGACATACACAGAGACAAGGACATAATGTGATGGTTTGACCCTAGTCGCCTAGCCTATTCCCTTGCTAACCCCCTTCACATCCTTTAACTGCTTTGAGGAGGATTCTGCAAGCCTTTGAAGAGGACAGCCTGCTCCTCATTCCTACCTGACAGGATTGAATACCCTGCAGAACATGTGTAGCACACACAAGGGGTCTAATAATTGCTTGTTGGAATAAACCTTTTCATAAAACCATCAGCACCCCTCTATGGTGGTGCTTGAGGTTGAGAAAATAAAATTTAGCTTTTTGGCAAAACAAAACCAAACAAAACAACACAACAATCTCCAGAGATTTTTTTCCTACGTGACCCAACAATCCAAAATAGTAACAAAAGGACTCACACCACACTACGTGAGAAGATACCAACTAATTAAACAGTTCTTATTTATGCCAATTGTCCATTTGCCTTAAGAGGCACATCTGAGCTTTTCTTCATAGTTGTTTTTCCTCCAGTTGGCTACCTGCTTACTCCCTAAATCAAATAAATCTTCACATTATTATTCCTACCAAGTAGGAGATACTAAAATACTAAAAAGGTAAGAATTGGAAATATCAAGGAAAATCAATTTCTGCTTCTCCTCCTATTTCTTTAGACAATTTGGTGGTACGTTAGTTACTAAAAACCTCCTAATTTTTCACATGAGAATGAAAATGAATTTTACCTACCCAAGAACTTTTTAAATTTTTTCCCAAGATCGTAATATACAACTGCTCTTAGCACTTAGAAATAAACTGTGTGTGTGTGTATGTGTGTGTGTGTGTGTGCTGATTTATAAGCACCTCCAAATTCAATTTCTCTTTTTCTTAGCAATAGCTATTTTGCATGATTTACCCCAAGGTCAATAAGTAAATAACAAGGCCCAACACAGAAATACTGCTGACTTTCACACTGGCAGCTATTTCGAGAATAATTAACCACCCATACTTTCTATCAGAGATGCTTGCATTGCTAGGGTAAAGGCATTCTTTATGTCTAAACAAGTCATAAAACAGGCCTTCACCAGAAAAATGCTCTCATTTATCACGTGAAATGCCATGTGGTATTAACAAGGTTGATACTGTTTGTTTAATATATTTTGCTTTCATAGGGGCTTGAAATGATTTGTTTTTGCAGCTGTAACTGAGTTAAATTAAGGACTTATCTTCAGCTTAGCTAGTTGAACATATATAACCAGGAACTATTAATTACCTGCCTAGAAGCCTTTGGTCATCTTCCCACGGTTTACAGCAACATCTCTGGGGTAGTGAGCTACACCATGAGCACCCAGATTTGATCTCCAAATAATCAATCCTGGCTTCTTGGGAACTGAGACTAAAAACTTCTTATTTCTGAGTTTATAACTCCCCTTTTGGTGCCACATGTAAATGTTATTAGTGTACAGATTTTTTTAAGTTGTCTAAGAAATTTAAGAGAAAATTTTAGTGCCACACTAACTTCAGACATCTATTCCCACACATAAGAAACAAGCATTTTTCTGTCCTTAAAGCACCAGTAATCATTCCTTCTCCCTCTCTCTTCTCACACTGCCATTCTGCCTCACAAAAAGCAGGGGGAGAGCCGGGGAATTGTCACTCCACCATCCTAACTCCCCTCTACCTGTCTGTGAATGCCGGAAAGAAAGAAAAAAAACAAGAGGGAAAATAAGGCAAGGAACAGAAATGGGGTGGGGGGGGGTGGGGGGGGGCAAAGAAAAACCAGAGTGAGACTTAAACAGAAATGCAACACGTGCTCTCAGACACCCCAAGGGGGTGGGATGCTCCCCCCACACCAGGTCCTAACAACATACTTCTTTATCAGAGGTTCGTTGTCAATCAATTAGCCTGGACAGCAGGGGTCTGGGAGATGGGGGCGCCCAAGGAAACAATGGACCGCCCTGTTGTATTACTATTTAATCACTTTTGCTAAATAAATAGAGCGGCCCTGAGGTGCTGTCATGTCAAGGGAATTTATAACAAAAAGAAAAACCCTTCATTTTTCATTGGTCATTACTTTTTTTCCTTCAGGACAAGAGAGGGTTATTACTGTAGCCTTAAGTTCCATCTTTGTATTTCTTGCCTTTGATTCCCCCTCGGACCCTGCCACTTTCTGGCACTAATTTGTCAGGCTGAACAAAGAGGGGATTTGTACCTCCTGTAAGGTCTCAATTAGGAATGGTTTCTGCTGTATTATGTGCCATTCAGAGAAGACACAATGCCGGTAATTACAGGAATTTGCACTAAATGGCTCAAGAATTCATAGCAAAACTTTTCCCCCCTTTGGGTTTACCCCTCCCCGGGCCTGGAAGGGAAGAAAAAAGAAAGCAAAAAGTTCTTCATGCCAGAGAGACTTAATTACCAACAGCAGTCCCTAGAGGTTAAACAGCAGCCAAAGAAGAAAAACTCCGAAAACTGACAGTTTGAGCTGTTGCCGGGATCCCCTTGGGCCGTTTCTTCCTGTGACAGGTCCCACTCAGCTCACAATCTCGGAGGCCGTCCAATTACAAAGCAGTCACACAGGAACACTTTCCAAGGTGAGCTCTGCCTCTTGTCACACCTATAAACAAGTCCTGGGGCCCTGTGTTTACAGCCTTTGACTGCTAGGTTTCTTGATTGCTGGTAAATTACAGGAAAAGCATCTGTGTGTGCTAGTGCCAAGAAAACTATGTATCTATTGAGTGTGAATAAGTTGGTACTCACCTCAAACATGAATTGCTACCTTTTAATCCAACTTATACAGCATTTAGAAATAAATCACTTTAGAAACTTGTAGGCACATATTCAGAAATAATAATTTGTTTTAGCATTAATATTTTGACATCAATCCTCATTGCCAAACATAATTTGTTTGTTTTTTGGATATAGGGTCTCACTATATAGTTCAGGTTGGCCTTAAACTCAGCAATCCTCCTGCCTCGGCCTCTCCTGTGCTGGTATTATAGGCATGTGCTAGCATGCCCACCTTTACCAAACATAATTTTGCATTCCAATCAGTAATTTCACTAAAGAAGTACATTTTGCTTTCTGCTACAGAGATGTTCCTCAAAACTTCAACCTAAGCATGGTCAGAGTTTCAGTTCTTCAATACCTTCCCCAGTGTAGGTTCCTTCATTCAAGAACCTTTGGGGTCAAATATAAATTAAAAAATGATTGAAGAGTTCCAGTTTCATCTACCTGACACCACTGCTGACACTTGTGCAGTCTGGTATGTTGGTTTCACTTCTGTCAGTTGCCATTTGATGGTCACTGACGTGACTGTTCATTAAACAGCTGTCTTCCCTGGCTGACTTCGAGCTTCCTGAGGGCAGAGACCACACACCTGCTTTCCTGCTTATGTGTCTAGGTGTGTGTAAGTTTCTGGGAAAATGATGAATGACAATAAGCAGAAGATACTGACTCACATTTCGAGAAGGCCCAGCTAGTGTAAACCCCCAGAGGCGGGCAGGACCACAGTTAAGTTCCAGGAGCAGCAAGAAGGGCTTGACAGCTGGGACTCCTAAGCTTGGGCAGCTATGAAACTGGAGAGGAAGCGATGGAGCAACCACACATCATCAAACAGAAGCATCAGAAGTCCACGCACGTGTCAGGAAACATGCAGTTAAGTACCAGCATATATTTTCAAAACCATACCTCAGGCATTTCTGGATGGTCACAGTCTATTTGCTCTGCAGGGGACTCTAAATTTTAAAAAAGGCTATAGAAAATCCTTCACTTACAGAAAGAATGCAGTGAAATAAAGCTAATTGTACTATTTTATAGATTTAAAAGCCAACATTTGTGGTTCCTCAAACAGCAACTAAATGATACCATAATAAGGAGCTGCTCAATGTGATCTTCTACTCATCCAAAATATTTTTTTAAAAGAACGAAGTAGACATAAAACGTTATAAAGGGCCATACTATTAAAGCCAAGAAATACTTCAAATTAGCGCCCTTTAAAAATAAGATATAAAGCTCAAACTCACTAAAAAAGTGTCCTGGAACTTTTGGCATTTGGCAGATAAACATGCTACACAACCAGCTTTTTCATTGCATGTGTGTTTTTACAAGGGTACAAAGTTAGATGACACAGGTACAAAAGCCAGAAGCAGCTGGTGGAAATTAACTGTGTTTCTGAGAAATACAGACCAATTTTTAAAGTTCCATCTGCTATAATAATCTGTGATATATCGAACAGCCTCCTAAGTAATTTAAAAAACAGAGGTTCCCTTAATTTTTTTTCTTTTCTTTTGAGACTCTGCCCCCTACAGGAGATAAAGTATTCCTACCTGAAGCAGGAGACCAATTCCCCTCATACCAAGCAGAATTAAGAATGAAAAGCAGGTAGATTGGGCCATGAGTCACAGAGCAACTCAATATAACACTCTCTCGTGCAAGAGGAGGCATTTAATAGATTTGTATTTATGTCACATTATATGAATTAACATTTTCCCCAACCCGAATTAGAAATCTGCCTGTGCCCCACTAGCGCTCCAGACCAAAGCAAGAAGGCAAAAGCTGAGCAAAGCAAAGCAAAGCAAAGCAAAGCAAAGGAGCTTCAGATTTGCTACTTCTGTCCCCTGGGTTCTCTTCTGTTACACTTCCCCAGCCGGTCCTCCAAGCAGATAAATTTGTTGAGCACCAAATTTAGACAGTAAAGAGAGGAGTCCTACACAGGGAACCTACAGCAGCTGCCAGAAAGTACTCTTCCCGCCCACTGCATAATCCTTTTTCTCTTCTTTTCTACCTGGCTTTCTTCTCCCTGCATCTTCTCAGCTCTTTGTCTTTTTTCCTGTTTTCGCCCTTCTGACTGCTGGAGGAAGCAGCCCTACTCTACCTACCCTTTCTCCTCCTTTGGAGTGCTAAGAACATGATGGCATGCACCGCCCAGGTGGAAAAGGAGGTGAATTAGGTAACCACCCTTGGATGTCACCTGAGGCTTTTCCTTACACTTGTGCTACAATGTTTCTTGCTTCAGGTACTCCAGTGTCTACTCTGAAAACTAAGTTTTTGGGCAAACGATAAATGCCCTCCCTTATTCAACAGCAGACCTGTTGATCCTATCAGTCACCTAATGCCATAGAACTATATTGTAATTTCAGGTTGTCCACAGAGTTAGCAGTCAACATATTACTACTAAATGCCTGAACTTGGAAATGTAATACATGTACCAGTATAAGACAACACTGCAATGCCAAAAATGTCTGAACTGTGCCAAAATGAGTATCTGCTTATTTCAAAACCATTTCCTAAAAGTAGCTGGCTGGCATGATACAAGGTCTGTCACACTCATACAGTGTCACAGCCCACCATGGTTCAAGGGGCTCTTTTCCATAAACAAGCTCTGCACATTTCTGCTCAATACTCACTGAAGCCCTCAGGGCAAAGCGAGAGTGACTCACAGAATCCTCCCTCTTGAAGCAAATTATTTTTCAATAGAAAAGGTCATCATCATAATGAACCTAAATTTAGGATGTGGTTTTAAAAATCTTTTCACTACTGTTTGGCAAGAGCAAGAATAAAATTTAAAATCTGATACTGGCTGAAACTGACTTTTTTTTTTGGTACCAGGGATTGTACTCACTACCTTGCACTTGCCAGACAGGTGCTTATGCTGCTGAGCTAAATCCCCAGCCCCTTTTTAATCTTTTTGAGACAAGGTTTCACAATACAGTTCAGGCTGGCCTTGAACTCGCAGTGATCCTCCTGCCTCAGCCTCTTGAGTGCTGGGATTACAGGTGTCACCACCACACCTAGCTTCTTGTTCATTTTTAAACAACATAAGTATTGAATACTTGAATTAAAACCTCCCTATCAGACTTCTGATTAAAACTGTCTTTATGGTTAAAAAAAAAAAAAGTATTGTCCCAAGTTGTGGGGTTTAGTAACAGGAAAATAATTTAATCTAGATTACAGTAGACATAGATCTGGTATAGTAACTTTTTTCTATTTTACTGTTTGGATGAAGGTAGGAAGAACAGGGAGGGGACAGGAAAGCAGCAGCAATAAGGTTTTCAGACATAATGGATCACTGGTCCTGAATTCTACTTTGTGTCACCCTTCAGAGCAGTCCCAGGAGCTAGTGCTTCCTAGTGACAAGATCCAGCCCTGAGGTGACACAGGAGTCACCTGATGAATAATCCTCCACTGTTCTTTTAGCCATCTGACTTTCTGTCAATGCTGACTTTCTGGATTCCACCTTAACGGGACTTGACAAGGTCATGATCAACAGCAGTTACTACCAGCGTTTGCCTTGCCTAAGGAATGTCAGCAGTCAGTTTTGGACCCAAATGTCTCTTGACACAGTTCCAGTGACTCGACATGGAATCATAGGCCATTTAGGAAGCCCAAATTCCAGTCTGCTTAGGTTTTAGCTAAGTCACTTTGATTTAGTAGGGTGTATCATATCCATTTCTATTTACTTGACCAACCTGGTCTGAGTGGTGTATGTATGGACAGAGTTAATACAGCAAACGCCCTGGAGGCGAGATGCTTTTCATTACCAGGGTTTCTGAGACTCGTAGTGAGGAAATTTTAAGAGTGAATTCCAATTATGGGACTAGAGATTGCTCTTTAGTGAGCCTTATGCTGAAAAGCCACTCCATACCTGCGCATTTGAAACTCTGAGCAGTGAGTCCACGCTCCAAAGACAAAGTCGTCAGGATGCTCAGGAAGCTGGTGGTCACAGACTGGCGTTTGCTCTTCCTGAGTTCGTGCCCGCCCATCTGATCCTTGGGTTTACTCCTCAGTGTGACCTGCAGGTTCTGCTCTGAATTCCTGGCTGCATTGGCAGCTGTCTTCAGTGCCTCCATCCACTCCTGAGCCCTCTGCCGGGTCTCGGCTCGGAGGCGGAGGACGTCCTGGGGGAAAATGACTTGAAAGCAAGAGTCGCAGCCATCCAAGTGGTCTACCTGGACAGCTAGACACACATCTACGTTGTAGCTCAACAGGGGATCCTCATCTAGCTTGCCAGGCTGAAAGGCCATAAGGTAGGCCTTGCTTAGCACAAATGTAAATGCCTTCCAGTTGTTCTGGACAGTTAGTCTGTAGAGTGTCCCTGATTTGAGGATATTTTGGTACTGCTTGGGGCTGTCCAAGACAGAGGATGGTGGGGGCAGCCCATTGGCTTTCTTCTGTAAAGAATGATTCTGTGTATAGGTCACATGATGGTCGAGCCCCGGTGAGTTCGCCAGCTCATCCTGCCGGCCCATGTAAGCAGGCACGGCGGCGTGCACGACCTCCCAGAGCTTCTGCCCCCAGTCCAAAGCCTCCCACGGCGACTCCGCCTTTAGCTGCAGCTGAGTGTTGTCATAGAGGATAGTATCCACCATCCTGGCCTCAAGGTGACCCAAGACTGATATGCTCTGGAAGTGTGAAAGCTGGTATGTGGCATAGAGGTTTTGATTCCCACTGCTGTCAAGACTGTAGAAGTATAAGTTATAGGGCGAGAGTTCTGCATAACAGCTTTGCCAGTAACTGTCGTGGTCCTTCCTAATATCCAGGTAACCCTTCTTCAGAATGTTTGGGAATGTCTGTTTGTGCTCTAAAAAAAAAAAAAGAAAAGAAAAAGAAAAAAGAAAAGAAAAAGAAGAAAGAAAGAAGCAAAGTATTAATTACTTATGAGAGGATAAATGTAAGAAACCAAGCAGAGCAGAGTTCACATCTTTCTAGTTAAAACTAAACAAAACAGAAAATAAAATTCCATGATAGTACCTAATTGGCAAGATGTAGCTAAGGAAAACTCTCTCAGCTGAAAAACTGAACTGGGGTGATGGTAAACAAGTGCAGAGTAAGTATGGGGTGTGCAATGTAACACATGACTAATATATGCCTGTGGGGAAAAACAAAAATACTGAGGATTCCCTGCAGGTCTAGGACCCAATTGTACTTTGCCAGGATTTCTTGCTTCTAAGTAACGTTCTAAAGAGCACTGAATATACACAAGAGAAGGCTCCTGACCTAACTCCCTGCCAAGTTCTTTTCTCAGGTTGGTAAAGGCAGAAAGAGACCATGAAAAAGTATGAAATGTGCTGCTTACAAACTCCTGTTTCTCAGACAGGCCCCTAAGAATCTAAAGCCAGAATACTGATCTTCTGTTTAGTCACTAGGATCGCTCCCACTGGCTCACTGGTTAGATAGTTTTCTCTCTGAGCCTGAATGTGCCTCTACTATTCCTTTGCTCCTTCCTTCTTCAACCAATGACTGCGAATTTACCTTCCTCCAGAAAGAAAGGCTGTCCTGAATCCCCAGCCCCTTGCTCCATCTCGCCTGCACATATATATCCCTGAGTCAGCATTGGGTATTTCAACTATATCCCAACTCTACATAGACTCTTTATCAGACTGCGTTACAATAGTTTATTAAAACATCTGAACAAATAAGTTTTAAAGTTTGTTTTAAAAAGTCAGTCTTTTCCATATGACAGTAAACTCCCTTCCTATCTTATGTCACCAGGCATAGTATAGTGCCTGGTATAAACAGGTGCTTAAGAAGTCAAATTAGAAACAAAGCTCCTGGAGCCGGGTGTAGTGGTGCACACCTATAATCTCAACACTCTGCAGGCTGAGGCAGGAGGATCGTTGTGAGTTCGGGACTAGCCTGGGCTACAAAGTGAGCTCAGAGCCAACCTGAACTGCATAGTGAGACCCTGTTTCAAAAAGATTAAAGAAAAAAAAAAAAAGCTCCAAACACAAAGCTCAGCACATAGTAGGTATAATTCTCTTTCCCTCTGTTTCACAAGTTTATCTAGTCATGCCATCTTTAATCCACAATGAGCTGTGATACATATCTGTTTAGGGTTTTTTGAGTTTTTTTGTTTTTTGCAGTACAGGGGAATAAGCCCAAGACCTCTGCACTAAGCTATATCCCAAGCCTGCTCATCTGTCCATCCATCTACCTTTTTAAATTTTGAAACAAGGTCTTACTAAATTGCTCCAGTGCTCAAGCAGCATGCAAACTTGGGATCCTCCTGCTTTGGCCTCCCGGAATGCTGGGAGATAAAAGGCATGCACCACCATGCTTGACTCTAGTTTAGTACTTTAATAAAATGGGACTAACACTTGATAGAGCTCCAGAGAGTTTATTAGATATGAAAATTATATCCATGCAGAGGCAAACACTCTTCCCTGGTAGAGACTTTTCCTAAGATGTTTCTCAATGTCTGACACACACCGGAGAGTCAAAAACTAATAAAGTCCTTCCCTAAAGAAGACAAATCACACTCCCAGAGGGCAGAAGTTCCACTTCTGGCTGAAAGGGAAAGGGAAAGAAAAAAAAAAAAACAAAAAACAGTGAGATCTGAACCTTAAAATAGCAAGCCAAAAGAGAAAGGGAGAAATGAGGCAGAGAAAAAGCCTGTTTTACCTGTTTTACATCTCTAGTCCCAACATTCATTAGTATTTCCGTGCTAACTCAAAAGCCATTAATTTCTTGCAACCCACCCTAATCCCTTTGTAGAAACCAGAGATAATGAATGCCTACTCACAGTCACCTTCCTCTCTGACAAAGCAGCAAGAGAGGAGCCTCCCTTCTCATGTCCACGCACCAAGGTCAGCCTTCTCCACAATAAGGCCCATGACCTTCCCTGGTCTCTCCTGTAGCCCAGCAGCTCAGCTACGGTTCCCTGAAAACCACCTCTCTTGCTTTTAGAAATTCTGTCATCTCTTCTTACTTCCCTGAGAGCTTTTTACAACAACTACAGTGAATCAAGAGTCTTATTTATTTTTTAGCACTGGGGATTCAACCCAGGATCTCAGGACTGAGCACTAACCTACATGCACAGCCTTTTTATTTATTTATTTTTTAAATTGGAGGCAAGGTCTGGCTAAGTCACTATTATGGCTTGTGCTTAGATGTCCTCCCAAAGCCTCATGTTGTCACAGCTGGGGCTTTTTCAGGGGTGACTGGATCTACAGGGTGCAGCAGATTCACGGTGCAATGCCAGGATCAAGGGTGTGAGTGCTATTCACCCTGAGGGTGGGTAGCCTGGGTACAATTATAAGGGACAGAAAGAGGTTTGCTTGTAGTTTGTTACTTGCTTACTTGCTTTGCTACCTTTTACCCACCCTGAACTGTTTCTCTTCTGTGAGGCCTGTTTGCCATCCTGCCTCGGAGCCAACCAATTATGAACTCAAACCTCTACAAACTGTGAGCTCAAATAAATCTTTCCTCTTTTAACTTTGGGGGTTGGGTGTTTTGTCTCAGCAATGAGAAAAAGTAACTAAGTCACTAAATTGCCCAGGTAGGGTTTAACTTGTATTCCCTCTGCCTCAGTACCCCAGAGTGCTGGGATCACAGGCATGCACTGCCACCTTGGGCTAGATGCCTGTCTTTTAATTAAGCCCCTGACCAAAGCCTCACTTCTTTGAGGTGGAGCTAGAGCTCAGTGGGAGAGCACTTGCCCACCATGCTAGAGGCCCTGAATTTGATCTTCAGCATGGCAAACAAACAAACAAACAAACAAAACACTTCTGACTGCATAAACTGGGTTGTGTATGGCCAGCTTGGGTGGTGGGAGCAAAAAGTCTCACTAGAGAATCTCTGAAGTAATAAGGCTAAAGGATACACTGGGTTCCCACATTCTCTTCCCTCTCAGTAAGTAGCATCTCTTATCTCTGCCCCCACCCCAGCTTCAGTGCTGCCTAGATGGGGTGCTAACTGAGACAGCAAAGGTAGATGCTAGACACACAAAGGGGCTATTCTTGGAGGCCACAATCTGGCGTGGAAGAAGAAAGCAAAGGTTCAGGAAATTCTGCACTGGAGCGGCTATGATGGGCAGAGGGGTGTCGTGTGTGTAGTCATTACAAGATGGCTAAAGAACTATCATTTCTCTCTAAGCTTTAGCAACTGTTACTTCCTAGTGGATCTCAAGTTTATTTTTAACATTTTTGGTGGTCAGAAGCTAATGTTTAAACCTAAACTTTTGTTTATTTACCATAGTTCAGGCTATTTCATTTTAATTCATTTAAGGACCTCCCACATATTCTTGTAAAGTGTTCAACTTCACAAATGAATCATAAAATCACAATTTTAAATACTGTACGTGACTCAGGATCACTAAGATTCTCACCAAAGATTGTGCAAGTGAAAATAGAAAAAGATGATCAAGATAAATCACTGCCCCTATGAATTTCACAACGAAATGACAAGACACAAATTCCTCATGAAAACAAAACAAAAACCCCCCTCACTTCCTCACTGGGCCCCATCAGCTGGCACGCAGCCCTGCACAGTTCCCTTGGTGTGGCCTGTCCTTCTCTCTCCTTGACGTCAGTCCCGTGACGGAACTGCTCCTGACTAAAGAGAAAGAAGGGCAGGGTCCCCTGTCAAGCACCTGACAAGCTTCTGCCTGCCAGCCGGCCAAGTTCCTCTTTTGACATTGCTTCCTCTCTCAGCGCCACCCCCATCAGGGCCAGGCCACTGTCAACAGGCTGAGCTTCATGGTCTTTGGCAGCCCTTCCCAGGTCCCTCCATGGGCCAACTCTTCACAAATTCCAGGGAGACACACTTCAGTCTAATGTCCACACTGTTAGCTTGGCCTTAAATGTCTCACTATGGAAAATTCCAATCACTCTAACGCATATAAAAGAGTAAAACAAATACTGTGTATTCATTGCTCATCTTCAAAAATCAGCATGTTTCTTGTTTCATCTCTCCCATCTCTTTGAGCTCTTTGTTTTGTTCTGTTTTGTTTTTGCTGGAATATTTGAAGAAAAATCATAGACATTTTCTCATTTCACTTGTTAATACTTCAGAGTATATCTCTAATAATAAATTACAACTTCAAAATTTATGTATGGGTCTACTTTCACCTACATCCCACATTAATAATACGTAATATCCTTACATAATATCCAGTCTATTTCTAATTTTCCAAGATTATCTCAAAACATTTAATGCAGGTGATCTGTTCAAATTAGGCTTACATGCTGGGCGTGGTGGTGCACCCTTGTAATCCCAGCATCCCGGGAGGCTGAGGAAGGAAGATCGAAAGTTTGAGGCCACTCTGGTAATTTAGTGACTCAGCAAGATCTTATCTCAAAATAAAGATGGGCTCGGGATATGGATTAGTGTGAAGTCCCAGAGTTCAATCTCTAGCACTGAAAAATAATAAACAAAAAAGGAAAGAAAAAAAATTTTGTGTATATGTATGAGTGTGTGTGTGTGTATATATATATATATATATATATTTTTTTTTTTTTTTTTTTTTTTTTATTGGTACCGGGGATCGAACTCACGATGGCGCACTTGCAAGGTAGGCACTTATGCTACTGAGCCAAACCCCCAGCCCGGAAAGAAAATTTTTGAGACAGGGTCTTGCTATGTGATTCAGGCTGGCCTTGAACTCACTATGTAGCCCCAAACTGGCCTCAAACTTGCAGCAATCCTGCTTCAGCCTCTTGAGTGCTGGGATTATATGTGCTCACCACCACACTCAGCAAGAAGTTTTATAAAAATAATTTAGGTTTACACATTGATTGGTTGGTATGCCTTTTCAGTTTCTTAAAATCTACAACATTTCCCTTTTCCTTTTGCCACATATTATTATTATTATTATATGCCACATATTATTCATCCATTATTTATTTTGGGTGCCAAGTCCAGGGCCTCGTGTTTGCTAAGCAAGTGTCCTGCCACAGAGCTGTGTGCTCAGCCCCAGGCACGTATTTACTAAAGAAACTGCCTTGCTTGCCCCGTAGAACCCCCACATTCCCGAAGGGTCAAGTGTGTCTCTACGGTATCATTAGCTGTTGCTGTTCCCCGTGGTCTCAGTAACTGCTTGAGCTCCAGGTTCCCTGCTCTCACCTGATTGTCCTGCCCTGCGGCTTGCTCCCTCCCAACCTCAGCGCCTTTGTGTCCAGTCTCCCGGCTAGAGTTCCCCTCCCTGCAGGTCCGGGCGCTGCTCGCGCTTCAGGGCTCCTGCGCCTTCTCATCCACTCGGAAGCCCTGACACCTCTACTGTCTACACCAGCCTCATCACTCACCATTTTTAACAGATTTCAAATACACTTTCACATTCACCACATATTTATTACATTCCATAATAAAACTATTCCAAAAATCAGTAAGAATACAAAAAGCAGAAAAAAAGTTTCTGTCTTCACATGCCAACACTCACAACCCTCCTGGCTCAGACTGAATATGGTGGTAAACACCCTTTAAGCATTTTCTATAAATACATTATAGATAAAAGAATCAGATGTGTTAAAATATATTAGCATATATATTATTGAGTGTACTTTCACCTTGGTATTTTGTGCCTTTCTAAAAAGAAAAATCAGGACCCAGATCACAATAAAGGAAATCTAGTTTACCAAGAAAATCTGAAGACCTGAATCAGCACATGAACAACCCTGTAAGAAGAGAATTCTGAATCCAGTAATAGCTGGAATGGAAGACAAAGAATATTTCAGTGTTTTCAAAGAGCTCAAAAGCTCATGTGGTACCAGTAATCCCAAATCAAAGTTACACAGGAAAATGTAAAGGAAACACTTAAGTTCTGTTAACAAGGGTAATAAAATGAAAAGAAGCCAAGATGGGAAGAGGATGGAGTACTTAAAATATGACAGTGTAGTACTCTGTTCCACACAGGCTCAGTCGACTGCCTCTAGGTCAAAGCTCAGCAGATACATTACACTTCTTTCCTCCTTGGTCAGCCATCTTTTCGGTTTTGTTTCCTTTTTTTGGGTTGAGGCAGGGTCTCACTATGTAGTTCAGGCTGGCCTTAAACTCACAGCAATCCTCCTGCCTCAGCCTCCCAACTACTAGGATGAAAGGTATGCGTCACCATGCCCAGCAATCTTCTCAGTTTCACAGGCTGCCTAATAGGGAGCTAGTTACAAGGACAGATGATTGTGGGATTGGAAAATCAATGAAACAGAATCTACCACAGTTACATGGGCTCAAAGACAAGGCAGCAAAGCAATTTGACATACATCTACTGAGTACCAACCATGTGAAAGGAGGGCTCCAAGTTTAGAGATATAAAAATAGTGGGAGTTCTTAAGGTACTTACAGTTTCTTGTCATAAATGATGCCAATATGACACTACTACAACAAATGGATTAGCTCAAAAGAAACCACAATGTCACTTCAGAACAAAGACACTCCTTCAACTTGGCAGTTCTTTGCTTATGGCTAATGCCAATTACCTGTACTCAGGTGTTACTATCTCTCCTGGACTACAATGCCATGTGGCCCAACCTTACCTTGTGGGTCTAGCCCAGGTGCCACCAGCACCCCACGGACTGCCTAGAGCTGGGAGACATGGTTAGACCTCCTCAGGGACACAGGTTTCCTGAGAACCATCCAGCTGCCTGGTGGCCCACTCCCCACTCTAGGACTGCACGCTTCTCGGGGATGGTTACAGCCTTTAGGCCTCAAGATGCCACTTGAGGCACTCTGAGGCCAGGGGACTCCTGGACTTCTGCCCTTTAAGCCTACCCTACTCTCTCCCCTTGCCCTTGGCCTAAACACAGTGATGGTGAACTCTTTATAGAGTTTTCAGTGATAACAAACAGCATGCATGCCACAGGTTCACCACCACTGGTCTAGAGTAACAGCCCTTTTGGCTCTGTCTGAAGCAGAGGCAGAGGGCAACTTTCACCGACTGCTATTATCAGCCTGGAACTCTAGACTCAGAAAGATACTAAGACCGTATCAAGGCTGAGTAGAAAAGGATGTGAGACATTGTTGAGTTGGGTAAAAACATAAGTTCTGTGTTTGCCCTCTGCGTTTAGGATCCTCATCAACACAGCTCCTGGCTCTCTGACTCCAGGGTCCAACCCTCTTCTCCACAGTAACATCCTGGATGTTTAATGTCTTATAATGAGGTACTGGTCATCTACCGGGTGTTTGCCTCACTCCCTCTCACCTGTCTTCCACGTGACCCCCATGAGGCCTTCAAGTACAAAGCCCTTCCACCGTGCCCTCACAGTGTCGGACCTGCATCACATAGGCTCGCTCTTTCTCTGATTCTATGCTCAGTAGTTATACTTTGCTGTTTCCTATCTCCCTAGACTCATCACAGTGCTGGATTGCTACTGTCCTCCATATTCTGTGTCTAAGTCTAACATCCCTGAAGAAGACACACAAATGCTAACCCAGGCAAACACAGATTGACATTGCTCAACTTCTTTCATATTTTCAATCCTGATAATTCATTGATTCATTTCAATAGATGCCAAACACAATCCATGAAACAATGTTTCTACACCATCTTAACTTTCCACAATCCACACCCAATTCCTCTTTCCCTGTGGACTGCAGGGCACCCCATCCACGAGATCCCCGTGGCTTCCAGTGAACACCATGCAGACCAACAGCCTGCAGAGAGCATGTGACCTAACCTGAGTCCCGCTTTCCTTCTCCTTAAAGTAAAGCTGTGTCAGTCAGCAGTGCCTGCCTCCTTGTATGAATGCATAGAAGAAATGAGTAGCTCTGAGAATGACACTGGGCACTATATGTTTAATAAATGTATCCTATTTCAGTCTTTTCATCTCCAAAGAAGAAATTTTTTTTTTTTTTTTTTTTTGGTATAAAACCAAATTTTCATGTTAGTTAAGAAAACTGTGCACAAGTCACTGCAGGCAAAGCATGGGCACAAAGGGAGACACTCATCACCCCAAAAATCACCAGAAGTAACGCTAAGGTTAAACGCGTTGTATTAACACAAAATGAAGTCACCATTCCATAAACATGGTGAGCAGGATGACACCACAAGAGTACCCAAAGAAAAGCCATGCACAGCCAGAGAGAAAAGATGCAAAGAGTGTCTGATGGGGCAATGCCACCATGTTGGCTGTGAATGGCTGTGTAACGCAGGTGACTGGACGCAAGGTGGTTTCTTACAGAGAGTGTTACACTGTATGGATTTTGCTGGTACAGCCCTCAGTACAAACAGATTTACTTAGGCATAATGATTATTTCATCAGTAAGAAGAAACTTCTTATCCTCTTACTGAAGCTGAACTTTCCACACCTACTCTGCACCAGATTCTCCTCTACTTCTCCAGAACTCCTTCCCCTGAACCATCATGAACTCCCTCTGCTAAGCTCTTTTGCTCCATCTTCCAGCATCCTAGCATTTCCTGTTTCTCGGCCTGCCTCGTCTCCCTGTGAGGCCGAGATCACCATCACGACTCCACTTCCTGTTTCACACTCTGGGCTCTGAAGATTGCCCAGACCGCCTCTCACAACACAGTCTTTTTTTGTTTTGTTTTTTTTTTGGTACCAAGAATCAAACTCATGACCTCGCACTTGCCAGGCAGGCGCTTATGCCACTGAGCTAAATCCCCGGCCCTAGAGTCCTCTCTTCTGTTCCTTTGTCAAGCCTATGCCCAGGCCGGCCCCATGGCCTCTCAGGTTGCTACACCTCTATCTAGAACTTTCTACCGCACTCGAGTTTTCCTTGCCCCCTTCAGTTCTTCACCTCAGAATGGCTGTGCTCAGTGAGGCGATGCCTTAGCACTCAGGTTACAGAGCCCTTCAGTCCCTCTCTGCAACTTCACCCTGCTCTTTACTTTCTCCAAACACTTCTCTCCTCCTCTTGAGGACAGGGACTTGATATCTCTCTCCTACCCCTTACATACCAATGGCTGGATCCATAAATATTTGCTGACTGTATTAACAAAGGTTTATGCTAGCTGGGCATGATGGCACATACCTGCCAGCACTCAGGAGGCTGAGGCAAGAGGATCACTGTGAGTTTTAGGTCAGCCTGGACTACAAAGTGAGTTCAAGGCCAGCCTGAACTACACCGAGAAACTCCATCTTAAAAATAAACAAAGAGGTCTATGCTAAAATCTGTGGAGATGCCAAATGAATCCGATACCAATCCTGTGAACAAAGTTTAACAACAGCCCAGCAGAAGAAATGATTGGTCCCAAAGTGCCTGCAATATGAGGTATGAGGTCCTCTTACTGTCAGCCCTCTAAGCTGACAGGGTCACATGCTCAGAGAAGAGGGAATTCTTGAGAGTCTCGAGAAGGCATGGTGCTCGAGACAGACTGACAAGAGGAGGGGACCGATTCCAGGAAACAGCACTGCAATCGGCGAGCCTTTCACTTTCCTTCATCAGCTTACACTCTTCCCCGGTTAAAGTCTCTTCTTTTCACAAGTTCCACTTCCTCTTCCTGGCTATGGTCACCCTAATCTGAGTCCTCACCTCCTACAGCGATGACTGACAGAGCCTCTTAATTGGTTCCCATCCCCTTGATTTTTTCCATTACCACCCATCCCTCTACTCTCAGTGCCTGAGGAGACCGGCAAATAGCATTCCTTTCTGCAATCAAGTTTTGAACCAACTGACACTGGCAGAGAAAATGAAACCATCAGCCAGCTAGAGGAGGCAGCTGAGGTGTTGTTGCAGCAAACTGATCCCTGGGATGACATCCACTTATCTGAGAGTCACAGCAGCCAGTGCAGCTCCAGGCCTCCCATTCTGGGGGCTGCACATGAAGGGCTGACAGCAGGGTCAGGTCTGCAGCTGACCAGAATCACGGGGAGAGTTGCCGTAAGCCACACCCCCTCCCCTTAGGGGCAGAGCAGACAGGAGCAAGGAGAGAGGTCAACCCACAAACCACGCTGTTCTATTCCCTCCCATCCCACTACTAGAAAGGAGGGTCCCTGCTCACGGCTGCCCTTCACCTCTGCCAGCTTCTAGACCTCTCATCAGGAGGCCCTCCAATCATTACTCTTGACATTTTCAAGTATCCTGAAAAACCTGAAACAGCACACTGAATCTATTTGTCTGGCTTTGAATATCCTCCATAACCTAGGCCAACTATTCCCCCAGATCAGTCCTGTTCCCCATTAGGCTACGTTTTCTGTTTGGCTTAGGGCTCTCTCCTCAAAGATTAGCTGAAATATTCTTTCCTTGCTGACAATCTCTCTGGTATTCTAGATCATAGTCACTTTTTTTTTTTTTTAAATAAAAACAACTTTATCTGTTTCAGGTTATAGTACTCTAGTTCAAGCCAGAAACTAGGAAAACACATTTAATTCACGTTAGATTTTTGTCCTTCTCAGTGCAGACACTGGAGAGAAGTAAATACCACAAGATTTGCATTAACCATAACACTGCCACAAATGCCCGTAGCAAAGTACATGAAGAGGAGACATGGAGACCAGTGTGTTGTGTATTTTAGATAGGCTGCCTCAACCCTAGCACAGTGCTGGCCAGCACAGCACAGAGATGTCATCCCACAGGTACTTCTTAATAAATTTATTCTGTCAGGAAGGAACTGGGATCAATACTCTTTCTATACCTACTTTGGAGACTTTGATTTAAAGGTAAAAGCAGCATACTGCATTAGTTTACCTTTCTAGGGGAAAAGGCAGAATATCTGTGCAGGCTCTACTTGAAAGAAACCTGTAACATATCTAGCTACACCTTCCATAGATAAAACAATGAAAGGATGTTTTCTGTCTGTATTCTCTGCGGTGGACAACAGTGATTATGGTTGGTGCAGACTTGGTCAATTTCTCTTCTCCGGTATGAACCTGGTTAGGTATCACAGACCCAGCTTAAAAGCAGAGGCTTTCTACCTTCTGTGACAAGAGAAACCCCAGCCCTGGTAGAATTTTTTGACCCAGCAGGCAATTCCAAATACCAACTTTCAACCATGCTTACTTACTCTTTGCCACGGCAAGCTTTTTGCTCTATTTTTCTAATCTAGAGGAGTTAAATATAAAAGAATATCTCAGAATACCAGTAATTCCATTACTATATCTTGGTACAACCTATAAATTATAGAAACTTAGAGGCAAAGGGGATGCCAGAAATCCTGTTAGCCCGGTCCCAGCTGAGACAGAACCTGCGGCTAACTTTAAGAGTTCAGGTTTGCTTTTCAAAAGCTCAGAGGAGAACATGGCTCTCCCCTGCCCCATGGAAAAAAATGATAATTTTTTTAAGCCAGTCACAGTCATCTTATTTTCCTTTGCTGGAGAACATGGTAGGGAGGGCATGCGACTCAGTTCCGGCACGGAGAGGATGCCACTGGGAGTCGGGGAAAGAAACCCAGAGACGTCCTGTGTCCCTTTCCTGGTGTTAGCTATTGACATACAAATAAAAGTCTTGGCTGCTATAGCCACTTTGTATCAATAAAGAGAGAGAAGAGTTATCACCAACATTCTGAGGATAGCAGAGCAAAAAGACAGAAATCCCCTGGTCCCTGTTCACCCTGGGACCATCCATGTGGGATTCTTGTCAAATATTTATTGCGTATCATACCAGACATTCACTAAGTATTCATAGCTATCTCTTAGGCGGGTGACAAAAATATGATAAGGGTCTTACTACTTATACAGTTCTTGATTATTACATTATTTGCTTCTAAAAGCATTCTAAACCAATTTCACAGATTTGGAAAGAGGTTTCAGGAAGCAAAATAACTTACCCAAAGTTACATCACAAAGTGGGCAAACTCATAGCAGAACTCCAATGTCCAGACTTTTAATCTAGTTCAAACTGTTTTACTGACAGTGGAGGAAACAAGTCCAAAACCTCAGGCTCGAGAGGTGGCCTCACAAGGCAGTTGTAGTCATCTCTGGAGTTTGGCCTGGCTTAGAATCCTAGTCCAGCAACACAGCTGTTCTATGGCCTTGGGTGAGCTCAATGCTTGAAGCATCAGCTTCCTCATTTACAGAATCAGGACTGCACCACCTGTCACATTAAACTACTATGAAAATGAAATAAGATGATGAATGAGTACTTCCTAGCATGAGGCTGAGTGCTACAAAGATACTCACATTAAACGGTAGCAGTTACCGAGACTGGTGGGGTAGGGACCAGGTCTCACTAGATAGTCCAAGCTGGCCTTGATTATAGGAATGTGCTCCCATGCCCGGTTTCTTATTGATAGCATTAATAACAAATGATGCCAATCAACATAAGCTATTGGTAAGCATAAAATAAATAGAAACTGTTTCCATTTTATAAAAAACTATTATTCTGTCTTACTGGGCATGATGGCACATGTCTGTAATCCCAGCACTCAGGAGGTTGAGGCAGGAAGATTGCCACAAATTTGAGGCCAGCCTGGCCTATGTAGTGTGTCTAGAGCCAGCCTGAACTATATAGTGAGACCCTGTCTCAAAAAGCCTAACAAAAAACTATTGTCTTGATTTTCTAAGCACCAAACATAGAATTCCATCTTCCACACTTGGTACAGTACAAAGGATTCTACAATATGGTTCACACCTTCAAAGAACTTCCAATCTACTAGGGAAGATGGATAGACCAGCAATTACCTATAATATATAATGCAATAAAATGTGCTTGGGAAGTGTAAAGTAAAAGAAAAAAAATATTGAGGAAAACTAGAAAGGTCTCGTGGCACTGGAATAGGTTTTGGAGAGATAATGAGGATTTCCGGGATGTAAAAAGGGCAGGCCAAGTACACTGGCATGAAGACAGCATGAGCACAATCCCAAAAACTCGAGCACCCTGGCAAATTCAATACAGCAAAGGGTGGAGGACAGCAAGAGGGTAAGGTAAAGAAGTGCTCTGATCCTGTAAGTAATGGGGAACCGTGGTTTGTTTTGGGAGCACAGTAAGTAGCATGAAGAGATTTGTGGATTAGGAAGATGACTCTAAAAGTTGGTAAAATTAGTAACCATAGTTTTCCTTAGCCTAAATAAATAAACCACAAAGAACATCAGACACCCCGTTTTCCCAGCTCCTATACAGAATGGAAATGTTAGGAACCCAAGTGCAGGCTGTCGGTGAGATATACGAGTTTCGAAATAGTTTCCCTCGGCAATGCTCAGTGACTGAAGCAATGGAAACTATATGACCACAGAAAATCAACTTTCTGTGACCTATTTTAGCAATTTCTTTGTACCGACTAATCCCATTGGAGAGTCAATCATGAATTTAGCAAGAGATCACGTCCTGGTGACCTCACTTATTCTAAGCTCTGAAGACTATACTCACTTCTACTGGCTGCAAGGCTTTTGAGAAACATCATAATGGGAAATCTAGTCATTTAGTATAAGCCCCCAATTTTTTTATAAGTCAAAGATGGGGAAAAAAGGAAACAAAACAGAGCCACATAAAACCCAGAATAAAGAAACTATACTGTCATGGTTTTTCTAACCGTGCAGAAAATCTCTGCTTGAAACCACCTCCTAAGGTACTCAGAATAAGAAGACACATGCACGGGAGCAGTGCCAGGTCACCAGAGAGTACAACCAATGGACATAAAAGCCCGGCTGACCACTGCCCTTGCCAAGCAGATAAAAATGCGAACATTGTAAGGCAGAGAAAAGTAAGATTCTGCCAGTTTGAGTTTCACAATTCTATAATTAATCCAAAATATTTTTTACAAATTTTGATTTTAAAAATTGCCACTGCAGCTCATACAAAAGTAGAGCTACAAGGCATGCAATCTTTCAGTTTTGAATTATTGTAACAATACCTACGGTTCCATGACCTTTCTCTATTGATCTGACTATAGTAATTAGCTCCTACCCAACCATGAGGCAGGGTCAGTTCAAATACATCCTTGAAAGGTATGCTTTTAGAGCCGAGAGACACGGGAGAGATAATTCACATTTACAAATCAGAGACAACAAACAATAAGTGTTTTTTTTTCAAACCCATGTGTAAATTACAAATAAAGTTGGGATAAGACTCCTCCCCTTTACCCCGTAATAACAGGGCTCAAATGCAAGGCCTCATGCACGCCAGGCAAGCAGTCTGCCACTGAGCTACATCCCCGCCCTTCTTTATATTTTGAGACAAGGTCTCATAACTTGCCTAGTGTGGCGTCAAACTTTCAATGTTCCTACCTCCGCCTCCCAAGTAGCTGGGATTACAGATGTGTGTCAGCATGCCAGTGGCCAAGATGCTTCTGAATCCTAGTTGAATATTTACATACTGCCTTCCCTTCTGCTGCCACGTGTGTCTTTATTTGTAACTGTGCATGTTCATGTTTATGTCTATATCCTATTTCTCACATATATACATATACAAACAATATCTAACACCCACATATTCATATGACTTTGATTTTTTTCCTTAAGATGTATTGATATTTGGATTCTAATTCTACTGTTAGGACTCTGTCTTCTTTATCCCCAGGTGTCAATGCACAGCAGCTGCGTGACACTGTTAAGAGAGGAGGAAGGTTAAGCACAGATACCAGTCAAGTCTTTATAGAGCTAAGATGATTAGTGCTAGGGTGGGAAATAAGCCATTCTGGTGATGAGATCTGGGCCTCCCCTCAGGTCTAGCTCCTAGTCTCTGCCTTTCCCAGGACTGGCAAAGGCTGGGATAGCAGTGAGAAAGGAGTGGACCCTGAGGACGTTTTGGACTCCACCTACCACCCTGAGGTTCTTTAGAAATAATGACCTCTGCTGCCACCTTGTCTGAGACCTATTCTTTCACTTCATTGTCTGACCTAACCTTTTGACATTACTATCCATTTAGCTCAAAAAATGCAGATGGCACTAATTAGGCTAGATTCAAGCCACACCCTATTGGTCCACTAAGACCAGGTAGCAGCACTCCTTGGCCACTAACACAGACAACATGGCTTCTTAAGGAGTTGGCTGGGGCTGCCCATGACTAAGGCGATGCAGCTTCTATGGTGCTTTCACGGGCTTTTGTTTTGTTGGGGTGGGGGGGTTTCAACACTGGGAATTTAATTCAGGGTCTTCACATTGAGCTATCTCTCCAGCCCTTTTTCATTTTTTATTTTGAGACAGGGTCTCACTAAGTTGCTAAGTTGCCCCAGACGGTGGAACCTTTGATCTTCTTGCTTCAGTCTCCCGGAGTGCTGAGAGTACACGTGTGCAACACCACACTCAGCTACAAGTTTCTAAATAAAACAACCAAAACATGAGGCAAAACGAAGCCCTCATTCTGTTCTCCCCAATCCTCATTTTGCTTTCTGCGTGGCTAACGTTTGACAGGGTGAAAGGCAAAGTTACTGCCTGCCTTCTGCAGATTTAGTGGTTTCCTAGAAGACTGTGAACAGCTCTGTACTCTTCCTTTATTTCACTACGCTAATGGAGGAAATGATCCTTGCCTAGTGCGATTGCTTTGCTGTGTCTCTATTTTTCCTACATAAGTTCCTTTAGGGCTCACAAGAAATTGAAGTGAATATTACTTCAATAAATATCCCATATTTTATGGCTTAAAAAAATGGAGCCATGGAGAGGTTAAATTTTCTCCCTGTTGCCCACCTAGTAAGTAATGGTATAGGTATGAAACTTTAGGAGTCTAGATTTAGAGTCAGTGTTAACCAATAGGCAAGCTGGTTTAACCAGGTGGCCTTCTTTAAGTTGACCTGCCTCTCAGCAAAACAGCTACTATGATGCCCCACTACCCACTGCCCTAGTTATTCCAGAACCTATCTTGCTTTGTACTCAAAGCAGTGTTAGCCTCAGTAAGTCTCAAGAGCCAGTTATTTATCACCAACAGGGGCAGAGGATGCAGAGGTCCCTCCTAATGAGAAGACACTGCACTTCTCACAGAAGCCAGGAGAGAGAATGAGGGTAGAAAAAGGACGAAAAAGTAGACAAGGAAGAGAAGAACCACTTTTGATAAATCTAAGCTAGTCAAGGTGAGATCAGAGAAGACACAGTAAAAATATGAATTATCAAGTGAAGAAAATGTCAGACCATGTAGTAATAAAGCTCACAAGGAAGAGTGACAGAGCTAGGTGCAAAATCAAGTCAACCTCTTCAAAATAAGCCCATGTAACTAAATTCTATTTCTTTTGAGGAGATCGCAGGAACAGTAAGAGTGGGAGATGGGTGGATTACGGGTCGTCCTGGGACTTCCTGAACTGAGTGCCTACAGAACAGTCCAGCAGAGACATCCGCCAGGTGGCTGGCCTGACTGGGACCTGCTGAGGCCTCAGCTCCAGCTCTATTCAAGACATCTCTGCTTCTGGTGTATTTTGTGGGAGAAACAATCACACTTCCTTCAGTTTAGATGGTTAACTTTGAAGGTTTTGTCATAAACTCCATTCAAAGATCTTGGCTGCTTCTGAGTAGTATGTACAAACATCTCTTCAGAAGTCTGGGAGTCAACAATCAGCCATGAATCTGTAACTTTGCTCTACTCCCAGCCCAAGAACAGTGATCACTGCTTGTCCTGCTCTTTACCAAGTGAGCAATAAAAACATGATTTATTTTTGCCTCCTCGTCAGAGCATACCAAAAAGAAAAGGTGTCAGAATCTTGACACGCCCTTTACCCAAGTTTCCTAACTCCTATTAGGATGTGTGGTCGTGAATAAGCACAAGATTACTAGGATATATTAACTTTCCTGCAAAGGAATTGTTTGTTACAGTCTACTTTTCAAAATACTGCTTAATTTTAGCTGGGCATTATGGTACATTCCTGTAATACCAGCATTCAGGAGGCTGAGGCAGGAAGACTGCCACAAGTGAAGCCAGCTTGGGTTCTACAGTGAGCTTGAAGCCAGCCTGAACTACAGAGCAAGTCTCTATTTCAAAAACAAACCAACAAAACAAAAACAAAAAACCATTCACTTTATATTTCAACATAAATTAGTATTAAATTTTATTTTAAACTGAGAATTACAAAAGAATGATTATGGTTCTTCTAATATTCAAAGGAAAAGTTCATTAAAGTGTGGTTCTTGAATTTTCAACCTGAACAAGATACAAAAAAAAGCTGAAATATGTATGATATTCTCAGTTGGATTATGCCAGGGATTTAGACTTGTTCAGGTGCCTTTAGTGATAAAATTCTATATGAAATCTAAGAAACAAAACACAAAATACCGTACAGAGGTTATTTGCTAATCAAAGAGTGCACCTATTTGTATGTGGCCTCAAACAGTTCAAAAGTAAACCTATCAGTCTGCCAGAAATGGGCCATAACAACTTGTCTGCCTCCTAATATCTCATCAGTCACTGCGTCCTTGCTCCATGATGTCCTTGTCCTTTCACTCCCATGGTCACCACCATTAGTTAGACGTTACATAAAATGGTGAGCACCTACGAAAGTAGACTAGAAACTATAAGCTATGAATTTAAATGGAGGACAAAAAGAATTTTTAAAAGGAGACATTTTAATTATACATGAAAATATGCTATACTTCCACATCCAAGTTAGGCAAGTGTTCTACCCCGTCTCCTCACCTTGGTTCACATCATGTTCCTGTCATCTGTCTTCTGAACTGTTGTGTCCTTTAAGGTCCAGCTCAAATTCCACACCCCCTTATAGGCCCTTCCTGACAGTGCCTTCTTTTTCCTCTGTGCTCTTACAGCCATTGCCACTCACTTGTAGACAGACTAAAACAAAAGCCCCCTCTCAAGCCTTCCTGAGTCTTCATTAGGGCCCAATCCCTTCAGCTAGATGAGAAAGTTCTATAGGGCAGGGCATGTGTCTCCACATACTGCTAAATCCAGCATAACACACAGCTAGGCCCAATGTATGATCCAATAAAATCTACTGATGTGAATAAGCCATATCACACAATGCCCAAAGGAAAATACATTAAATGTGAGAGTATTCTGATTCTAGCATACAAGATTAGCAAGAGAGAATTAAGCATGATTGTTTTTTCATTAAATATCTCTTGAGAAGACAAGACTGTTGACTTCAGGCACGGTTAAGTGAAGTAAACAGGAGGAGGAGTTTAAGTGAGCAAAGGCAGATGTGGATACTGGAAAATCACATTCCCCTGAGGTTGACAGGAGATAGATGGGAAAAGTTAACAAGCATTCAATAGAGTTCAGATAAAAATGAAAACATACCAGTATTTCCTAGAGCATCTTCTACCTTACTTGGTGAAGGCAACAGGAACGAGGGCCTGGTGATGTGAGGGCCCTGGACAGATGGCTGCTGCCGCTGCTGGTGCTGCTGCTGCTGTTGCTGCAAAGGCATGGTTTTGAGCACAACTCGCCAGTCTGCCTGGGTAACATCTGACCTTGATCGAGCGTGCCCTGGCTTGAAAGTAGAGGTCTCATCCAGTAAGTCATTCACAGAACGGGGTCTGTCCCTCCGACGCTGACAGATATTGAAAAAATTAAATGTTGATGCTTCCTTTTGTTCCATCCAGGATAGATTATCTGGTGTTGTCCCTCTCTGGACCATAAACTGTTCTTTGGCAGGAAAGACATTCTGAGCATTGGTTTCTAAGAGTCTGCTCTCACAGTGCTCCCAAATCATGCTCCCCTTGCCCATGGAGGCAACATTTCTCACAGCACCACTGTCTGTTATGTTACCGAGTACCTCATGCCCCACCAGTTCAGGGACTTCCTGAATCCCATAAACCTCTGCATGCTGCACAGCCTTTTCTAGCTTACTTTCAAAAGTACTAAAGAAATCCTCAGTAACCTCTAAGGCTGGGCTGATATCATCCACTTCCAAAGCTTCCATGTCACAGGTTCCAAGAGGCTTACACCTCTCAAGATGGTTCAGGGAAGACCTTTGCCAACATTCACCCAACAAAGACAGGTGCTTGTGCAATACAGCCGTGGAAAGAGCAGGAAGGAACCTTCGTTGGGCTACCTAAAGCAGGTCAAATGTAACAGTGGATGGTGTTTTCCTGGGCACTGAAAATATTTGCTAGTAACAGAACCATGGAAAGACAAATATTCCTTTGAGCTTATTCTTCAATGAAAACAGCAAGGTAGTTCTTGTCAAACCGAGGCCATATCAATCCTCAATTTCCTGGAAGAAAAGAAACAGGACAACATTGGCACATGGTTCACCATGTTCTGCAGCACACAAATCTTCCCAGTTACCTCCCATCTTTACGACTCTTCTGCGGCACGAGGGAGACAACGCACACACAGAAGTGTCACTGTCAGGAACAGCCCCACTCCCCTTGCGCACAAGCACTTACGCAGCGTGGGACAGGGCTCCTGACAAGGGAGAGAAGGTCAACAGCTTCTACACACAGAGCAGCCTCTGAGAGCAGTTGTGAAAAGGGTGCCCTGGCCAACTCTGATATGTGGCCTAAAATAGTATGGGAAAGAGATGAGGGGCTCGGGCTAGCCTGTATCCCGTTCAGTCTGGAAGCGTAAATGCCTGAGTCTTTTCCCACTCCTTGAAAGCACCGATGATCTGCTGGGCTTAAAGGTGCAAAAGGGAGGCAGCGAAGGGGCTCAAAACACTGTGCTAGTGCTTCCTTGGGTGAGACCACACGATGCCTAAGATGACTCTGGACTCCAAAATTCTTCCAGACTTCTTGGGAAGCTCCAGGCTCCAAACTCCTCCAGGCATCCAGGTCTGGCCTCAGAGTAGGGATCTATTCTAGGGTACAGCTAAGAGCCTGAGTCACAAACTATAGTTCATCTCTTCCTTTTTTCCAGACCTAAGTCCTAAACCTTACAATTCTGCCTGGATATAAAGAATCCTCTATGAGCACTAATTCACCCTTTCTGGGAAATAAATACCAAATTATGGCCAACCTTGACAGTTAGCAGTCTAATACATTAGACACTGGCCATATATGGCTATTTAAATTGCAATTTAGTAAAATCAAAGTTCCTTAGTCATACTAGCCACATTTCAAGTGCCTAGTAGTCACATAAACCTGTGTTATCTTCAACTAAAAACAAAAACAAAACAAAAAACACCAGCTAGGCAAAAGTTTTGTTTGTTTTCTGTTGGGTTTTTTTTTTTTTTTTGGGTACTGAGGTTCGAACTCACACCTCATGCTTGCCAGATAGGTGCTATGCAGCTGAGCTGAATCCTTCACCCCATCAGAGGTATTTTTTTCCCTTCACAGCTTTGAAGTAAAACTACACAATTAATAGCAACATTATACATTGCTGCAAAGGCAGATGGATATGCTTTCTTTTCAAAACCTTCAAAAGTTTGATAGATAACTAATTTTTAGCACTTAGGTCATTAAACAATTACAATTCAATTAATAGCATCAATTAACACTGCTTAATGTGTGAACAGATCTTCATTTTAGATGTAACAAGGGTATGTGGTTCACAGAAACTGATTAGCCTCTTCCCTCGTGAAGCGGTAATTATAAATTGTCTATTATTATATATTTTGATATTATGTTAGTACTTCATAAAATTAGCTGCAAATAGTTTTTCTATCTTTCCCCCAAGTCTAAAGTGAAGGTTTCAGTCTTTTGAATTGTATAACAAGGTTTTACTAATAATTCCAAAACTTGAAACTTTTTTCAATTGCATCTGCTCATAAGACTCAGAAAAACACACAGTAAATCTTGCAACTTTTAGTTCTTTTGTGAAATTCAAACAAACATTAGCAAAGGGTAAGATACCTATCACAGGCTGGGCATGGTGGTACACAGGATAATCCTAGCCACTTAGGAGGTTGAGGCAGGAAGATTATAAACTCAAGGCCAAGCTGGGCAGCTCAGCAGACCCCGACTCAAAAGAAAATAGAGCTGGAGATGTAGCTTTATGGTAGAGTACTTGCTTAGGCATGCGTGAAACTCTGGGTTCCCTAGAACCACACACACACACACACACACACACACACACGCACGCACTCCATTTTATGGAAGAGGCAACAAGGTACAGAGCACTAAATCTTCTAAGATGATAGTTATTCCTCTTCTGTCTCTAAACCATGCTAGAAAGCGGGTAAGTACTTACAAAATGGTTCTTTCCTTTTTTAATCAAAATGCCTAGGAATATACTTTTGTGTTCTCTGCTTGAGCACTTGTAGGCTAGTTAAAAGGACACAAACACTGATGGCCAGCACTGCTGGCTTGTACAGCGCTTTGGTCGCACACAGTCTAAAACCACAGAACAGCCAAGTGTGGTAGCCTGTAATCCCACCACTTGGGAGGCTGAAGCAATCACAGCAGACTCAAGTCCAGCCTGGACTACACAGTGAGACCCTGTCTCAAAAAACAAACAAATAAAATTAAAAATAAAATCCAGAATGTCAAACAAGGAAGTAACCTCTGAAGTCATCTGTCAACCCCAACCTTTCACACAAGAGGACACTGAGGCTGCAGCCAGGAGGGCTGAGGCGGTCCCAGGGGCACCATGGTGCCGGTGCCAAACAAGCAGACCTGCTCCTTCTCGCCTTCAGGCTTTGCTTCCGCTGCTCCCACACAGCCCAATTTCTCTCCGCGTGATTGTGCTCCTTTCTCAATGTGACTTCGCCCAACCACACTATTTAAAATTAGAACACAGGTCTCCACCATGGACTCTTAATCTCTTCTTTTTCCAATAAACTTTTCATTTTAGATTAGTTTTAGATCTTCAGAATCATTACAAACATAGTGTATTTTATACTAAGTTTCTGCTTTTGAGTATCTTACGTTAGCATGGCACATTTATAACAATAAAAGGGGCCCAGGGATATAACTCAGCAACACAGTGACTGCCTGGCAAGCATGAAGTGGTGAGTTTGATTGCTGGTACCAAGAAAAACAAAACAAAACCAAAAGTAAAAGAACCAATATTGATACATTATTATTATTAACTAAAGCCATGCTTTACTCAGATTTCCTTAATTTTTTCCTCCTGTCTCTTTTCTGGGCTCCTACCAGATACCACACTTGGTAATCCTGCCTTTTTAGCTTCTCTGGTTTTGCTTGTTTTCTAACATTCTTACCACGCTGAAGAGTAGTAGTCAGGTATTTTCTGAATGTCCCTCATGTGGGCTTTATTTGGTGCTTTCCTCTGCATTAGACCAGAGCTGCATGTTGTGGGGAGAAAGTCCCCAGGCAGGAAGTGCCATTCTTATCGTGTCACGTCACAGGTAGGAACTCTCAGCGTGGCTTAGCCACTGTTGGTGTAAACCTCGGTCCCCTGGCTTAAGGAGCCCTTTTCTCCCCAGCACTTCCCATCTTCTAACACACCACTTCATTTAGTGACTTCTTCAATGCTTAGTGTTTCTCTCTCCTCACTGAAACAGAAGCTATGCACCCAGATATGCATGCTCGCTTTGTGCACCGATATATCCCAAGTACACACCACAGAACAGCACCTGGCACAGGCACACAGAGGCGCTAAACACTTACAATACTGAACGCTGAATGAAGGTGCTGTTATTCCTTTGCATGACACCCAGAGATCTTCATGACCTGGCCACCTCGTTAATACCATGCTGCTGTCTCAGGCCTCCACACTGGCACAGTCTGGGGAACCTTTGCTGTTTGCGTGGGGTCTCCTAGCATTCTAGGTTTGCCACACAGCATTAGCTGACCAGCCAGTCCTTCCCATGCCACTCTGGGCCCCGAGCTACAGGCCAGTCTCTCTTGCCCTCCTGTACAACCTTGGCCTTTTCTTCCTCTTGGGCTCCACTGTCCAACCTTACTCTGTCTGGAATTTCATCTTTTTCCTGGGTTGTGTTGCCCTTGGAGTTGTGTGTCTGTGATTGAGTGCCTCTTACTAGCTTTCCCCATTTTGTCTTGAATCCACTAATAAAAAATAACACTCAGACAGGTCAAACTATAAAGGGCTCCTTCTACTGACAGTGAACTTCCGGTGTGGGTGCAGCATGCTGTGCCTCAGCACCAAGCAAAGCGGGAAGTCAGGAGCTAACCAGAACTGAGCTCTAAATCTGGCTTAACCCGCACACTGGGAGGCCCCGATAAAGATGCTAATAGCAAACTGCTTTGCATGTGGATCATTTGCTAAGTGGCTGTTCCCACAGGCCTTTAAAAATCCGAGCCTCTAGATAATTATGGAGCGCTCCACTGGGCCTCACTATTCAAAACCATGGGCTCTTGATGTTTCCCGGGAAGATTCATCAGCCCCATGAAGATAAAGTCAGCAACCAACTACTGTTCAGCCAAACTCAGTGACCTTCGGATATTTCATCTTGTATTTACATAGAATACCCTTTCTATAAAAGGAGGCACTTCTATTTAATACCAACTGGGAAACTGAGGTCCATTTGTCAATGTGGTGTAAGAGGAATTTTCTCTAGTTAAAAGTACATGGTCTATGCTGCTCATCTCCTCCCAATATTCCGGGAATTGAGCCATTATAGTTAAAGCTGCCTAGATTAAATTCAGACAAGGATAAAGCTGACTAGAAAACCTGGGTTGCGAGGTAGAAACAGCCCCCTCCCATGTTTAAGGAATTTATGGAGTGTACCTTCCCTGGGCATCTGCTGCCCATATTAGGAAGCACCCTCCGCCACCCAACTCTAGACCACCCTATAGTCGCCCCCTCCGATGAATGTAGAAAGCCATTTAAACTAACCAATGCCATCTGCTTCTGTAACCGCACTTGCCAAAGTCCTGCCTTCCTTTGTTCGGTAGTTTAAAAGCCATGCTCCGGCATACCTCGTGGCTCTCTGTTCCTGCGTGTTCAGTGAGCCCCACGCATGCTTGGACAATAAAAACCCCTTGCCAATTGCATGAGAAGGCGTCTGTTGGCTTCTTCCTACACGCGGCGGGCACCTCGACCCTCACAGTGGTAATAAAAGAGTTCCAGCCAAAGAACCCTATGGGTGCATCAAAATGTAGTAAGAAAAAGAATCAGTGTATTGCTATTTTCAAACAAGGAAATCTGCTGTTTACATGCTCATTAAGCAAGGCGAATTAACAGAATGAATCCAGCAGTCCTCCCACACAGAGGAGGCAGCAGCAGATATGAGTAATAATAGTAGGCCAGCCCACAGGGAGATGCTGTATTTTCCTGAGCTGGAATGCAAGGCACTGGCTCCTCCCACCTGGCCAGATGACTTGGAGTCAGAATTTTACAAGTGCTGCAGGTGTCTGGGACCACATAGCTTTAGAAACAGCGCAACTGCAAAGCAAAATGCAATGCCAAAGACACCTAGGACAACCTGCTTCTATTTTCAAAACTTAAATGCAGTGTGACAAGAATGGCCAGCAGCACATAAGGTGGGCCTCACATGTTCTTCACTTTGGTTACAGTGTGGCCGACTGAACACTGACCACAAGTGACAGAGTGTAATGAATCCAGCAGAAGAGGATCTGACTCCAGTGAAGTGACCTTTCTGGACCAGGAGGTTATGTTTTTTATGGTGCTTTATCATAAAGACAGTGTAAATATACTGATGAGCAAGCCACAATCAGTCCATCAGGAAATGGTGCTAGAACGGGCCTCATGAAAAGAGCCCAGGCTCTCAAATGAGATGGACAGCTAGAAACCCAGGTAGAATCCCATTTTCACAGGCTTGGAGGGAATTGTTAAATTTAATTTTATTTTAAAGAGAAAAAAACAAAATTTCAAAACAACATAATAGAGTAGCAATGGTTAATACACTGCATGTTATTTTTAGTTACTCAGAGTACAAGATATAGGCATTGTCCTACCAGTATTAGCACAAAGCTTTCTTTTCAGTGAAGTAACAGGAAGTAGTGGTATCACTATCTTAACTATCTCATGTATATATATTTTGTTTCTCGTGTATATATATTTTCTTTCCTTCTTTTCTCCTTTCATGGAGGGACTATTAAATGGCTACACTGTATCCACATTCCAATAGAAGTAAAGACTACTGTTATCCTATGAGATAAGCATCCCATTCATACAAATAAGTGGGTAGGATTTTTCCCATTCTAAAAGTAATAAATGCTCACAGAAATGCTGAAAAATACTGATATGTATGGAGAAGAAAATAAAAGTCAGTTGTGATCCCATAATTTACAGAGAAGAAATGCAGTATTTAATAAAACTACTTTTTTTTTTCTTTTTTGGTTTTGAACAACAGGGTCTCACTATGTAGTTCAGGCCTTCAATTCATTATATAGCCCAGGCTGGCCTTGAACTTGCCACAATCCTCCTGCTAAGTCTCCTAAGTGCTAGGATTACAGTCCTGTACCACCACGCCTGGCTTTCCCTTTAAATATATGCTCCAAAGTAAATGGCAATAAATGCTAATGAAGAAGAGAAGAAAAAGGAAGAGGAGGAAGAAAAAGGACAGGAGGAGGGTGAAGGAAGGAAAGCAGGAGAGAAAGAGGAACAACGGGAGGAGGAGGAAGAGCAGGAAGGGCAAAGGACAGTAAGGACGATGAGGATGATGAAGAGAGGATGAAGAAAGAACGGCTCTGCCCTTAGCGCCTTGCGAGGTGGTGCGAAGCCCAGCCCATCCCACTGTTTTCTCACAGTTCCCAAGTGACAGCCTCACTAGAGCTACTACTGCGTTCCAGATCCTCCTGATGCTGTTAAACAGCCCCTTCCCCCAGAAACCTCCTTCCAGGATTCAGGATTTCATGGACACGGTGTTTTTGTTTTTGTTTTCTTCTGGTGGAGGAGAGTTGAGACAGAGTCTCACTACGTAGCCCAGGATAGCCTCAAACTCCTGCCTCAGCCTCCTGAGTGCTGGGATTCCAGGCATGAACTACCACACCAGGCAGCACTACACTCTTTATGTTTATCTTTTATTAGTGCACATATTTAATACATAATAACATTCATCATGGGGAATTTGTACCGTACATAATATATCTTAATTTTTTCCCCATTCCCTTCCCCTCCCTTCAACCCTTCTTCCCCTACAAAAGCTTTGTTTCCATTTGTCCCTTCCCCTTCCTCCCCTTCCTCCCACCCTCCCCTGTCCTGCTTCCCATTAGGAACATGTCCCCCTCCTTCCTAGTCTGTGCGCCACTATGCTCCTTAGTCATCCTTTAGGCTTCACAGAGCAATGTGATATTTAAACTTCTGTGTCCAATTTATTTCACTTAAGAGTATGGTCTCAGACGTGCATGCATTTCCTACAAAAGACTCAGGTTTATCCTTCTTTATGGCAGAGTAGCACTCCATTTTATATATAAATGTCATTGTATTTATCTGTTGGATATATGGGTTGTTTCCGAGATTTAGTTACTCTAAGTTGTGACTGCAATGCACTCTTAAGTATTTGTGGATTGAAAACTGATGGTCAACTTAAATAGCAGCTGAACTGAATCAGTGTGGTACTGAGTGTAGAGGGTCCACCTGAGGACTGCTGCCAGTATAAAAAGAAGTGGAGAGGAAGAGTGGTGTTGTGGGTTCTTCTAAGCATTGCTGTAGTTTGGAGTTGTTGGTTCTCCTGGAGAAGCTTGTCATGCTGGCTTCCTGATATGAACTTAGCTGTTCTCACTGTCAGAGGAGCTTGGAACTTCGTTGTCGCTAAGGATGGCTGTGGTACTTTTTGGGGGAGCCCTGGCCCTTATTTTAAGCATCACTTCTTGGCTCCAGTGTAGAACCTTCAACCTATTGGCACAGATCCTTCACCCACCTCGTATAGACTTTCTAGCTTCCACTGCTGACCTTTGGGCCTTCCCAGCGCAGGTCTGTGGGATAGACCTGCATGAGTCATTGTTGTGGGCTCCAGGCTTCTAGCTGGACTCATAGCAGGCACTGTCATGAGCTCTAGGTCTTCAGCTGAACTCAAGCAAGTTATTGTCATTGGGGATCCAGGCCCTCGGCTAGATTCTCTGTAGACAGATTTCCTGCACTTCCTGTGTTTGACTGGGTGACTAGCATAAAATACTACTATAAATTATGTGCTCTGTATATAATTATTCTCCATGCAAACCTTGACTGCAACAGCATTCCTCTTATTTCTGCCCATTTAGTCTCAATCTTCCTCTTTTTCTTCCTGATCCCCTCATTAACTGTAGACATTTCCTGAGCTCTCTTTTCTGGCTGCAGCTATCCATTCTCCCTAAGTCAGTTAAACCATACCAGTAATTTCAATACAGCAATTACTTCTGCATTCACGCTGCCCAAGTTTTTATATCCAGTCTCAATCTCAAACCTGACCTCTAACCCTAACTATGTGTAGGATTTTTCTACCTTGCCTACTTTATGGCAAAATTAAATTCACTCCATTCCACTATGGGCTGGGCACTGTTCTAGAAACCAAAGAAACAAAACAAATGAAACCTTTCCGTGGAGCTACCACTGACAACCATGTTCAGCTCTTTCACCTGATAAACACAGGCTTCCATAGTGCCACTTTGCTCACCTGCCAACTTTGTGCTTCTCTTCTGTTCACACCTTCTTTCCTCCAAACCTGAATGCTACTGCTCAAATTTCATGCTTTTCAAACCTTAAGCCTTTGCTGACAGTTATCACTGAGTTCCCCTCTCCTCAACTCTATCAACTGAAGGAAATTCAACCCTCTCTTTGAGGCCCAGCTCAGATGCCACCTCTGCTGCACATTTTCTTTGACCTGCAAAATCTTTAAGACATTTGATGCCACAAGATGGTTTCCCAGAAACCAAGCTAAATATAAGCCCAGTACTTCAAGTTTCAGAGTGCTTTGCTACCAAAAGCAGCAATGTTGTCGTGTCCCTGTGTCAACCACGGGATTGGAAAACTGAAGCTTCTGTTTGTGAACTTCATTTTCACAAAACCACCAGCATTCCAGTATGGCCTGCCCTTAGAAACAAAAGAGACAACATCCAAATTCTAGCTACGCAAGTGTCTAAAAAGGTAGGCTCATCTGGGCATGGTGGTGTGTGCATATAATCCCAACACTCTGGGAGGCTGAGACAGGAAGATCACAAGTTGGAACCCAGCCCGAGAGACTCAGCAATTTAGCAAGATAGTCTCAAAATAAGAAACAGCTGGGATGTATCTCAGTATCAAAGATGTGGGTGCAAACCCCAGAAGAATAGGGGGGAAAATGCCCCCTTTGTTTTCCATCTCCATTTGCCTAGGTGTTAGAGAATGGTGACTAAAAGATTTGTTTAAGGAACCACTTATCTTCATGGAGAGCCAGAGGTGAAAGTGAAAAACCTCCTACCATAAAATGTTAGGACTGGGTCAGGGATGTAGCTCAGCAGCACAGAGCCTGCCTGGCAAGTGCGAGGCCCTGAGTTCAATTCCCAGCACCAGTCTCCCCCTCCCCACAAAGTGTTAGGACTTAGTCTCTTCTCAGCCTGGAAGAGCAGGCTTGCACATGTAGGCAGTGCTGGCTAGGAGGGCTGAATGTAGGACAGCTTGCAACAAGGGACAGAACACAGGGTCCAGGGACCCGGATTTGCAAGACAGCCCAAAGAGAAGCTCAAGGGAAGTGGCTGCAGATTTGACGGTATCACCAACCCATAAAACTATTTAGAATCTTCTACTTGCACCAGAAAAATGGTGCTCTGCTTCCAAACCTGATCCAGGGCTGAGTTTCCCCTTTCTCACATAACTCAAACTGAGTTAATTTGTGGGAAAATCAACTGGTTTTACAGAGAACACTCATTTTTCACAAGCATGGTCTAAGAGTTTGGGTTTACAAAGTGCTTGATGAGCTTCTTACTAAATAACTGTGTAATCTCAAGACAGGGGTGAGTAAAGAGTAAGACTTATTTCAGAGATGATGAAAGAGGGACAAACATGACTCTACTGTCCGTCCTAGAGCAAGAAAACAGAAGTTCCTGAAATCCCCATCTAATTACCAAGTCCTGTGGGCCACCCAAGTTCAATTACATTTAAATCACCTTAAACCTCACAGGCGCCCTCCTGGTGGGGCCATAAACAAGGAGTGAGCCTGCTAAAGCCAACCCAGGAGCCCTCCAGACTAAGCAGAGACTAAGAACAGGTGCAGACACTGTTCGGTGGGAGAGAGGTGGGCCACCAGCAAAGCACAGACTTCGGAGTCTTCGAAAGCACTCCAACTTTCAACCAGGAGGAGTTCATGTCCCAGCACCGCCTTCCACGCTGACTGACAGCCGGCAAGTGAGGCAAACCCACAGCCCCTGGGCCCCCTGGGTTTGGGAAACAAGAACTGTGTCAGTGCCTGCCCCACTTACACAGATGCAGAGACTGTATGTGAGCAGTCCTCGAGAAACAGAAAACAATTACTATTCCATTAGAAGCCAGAGGATTCCTAACTAAACCACTATTTGTACTCAACAAAAAATTACCAAGGATCAATCAGGCACCCAGATACTGTACTACTTTAGATGCTAGGGACACAGAAGACAGCTTTTGCCCTTGAAATGCTTAATAGGTAGCAGGAAAAAGACACACACACACACACACACACACACACACAAAAAAACCCAAGTATAAAAAGTGCCTTTCTGAAAGTATACAAAAGTATAATGGGGTGCTAGGAATTCAGCCCAGCAGCATAAGCACCTGTCTGGCAAGTGCAAGGTTGTGAATTCAATCCCCAATACCAAAAGAGTGTAATGGTACTACAAATAAGGAATCCATTACTTCATTAAATGACAGTGATGTGTATACAAGAGATGATTTCACAAAGAAATCAGAGACACAAGAAATAAACAGAACAGACCCCATCATACCTGATCTACAGAGGATACTGCTTCTGCACAAAGCTGTCAACCTCCAGTGCCAGCAGCCCTGGCCCCAGCAGAGCGAGCGCTTCCCGCACCCACAACCAACCTCACAGCCTGCTTGGTCCCTCGGACCCACGGACACACTCCTGTCTCACAGAAGGTGTCTGCCGGGTGAGGTTTGTCCTGGGAAATGAGTAACTTCCTCCTTGCTGACTCCTTAGGTCACTGCGGCTGACTAGCAGAAGGGAGACTACTTACCACTCCAACTTTCAAAACTACCACGCAGTCACAGAACCAGTTCCTGCAGGCTCACAGTAACCACAGCAATTAACTAGATTTTTTTCTTCTCTCTCTGCTGCACCTGCTTGCTAAAAAGTGAAGCTGGGTCTCTGTTAAATGGCGCCCCAAACTGCAAAGGTCAAAGCAAAAGGGGACTGCACTCTGGTTTGAGGCGAGATAGTAGTGACAGACTGCTTTGTGACCCCCTCCCTACTTTTTGGGCTCAATCTACAACAATGACCTTGGCTACCAATCAGCCCCTGACCAGTTCAGGCCGGAAGCAGGCAAGGCTGGCAAAGGCAGACAAAACACTGTCTCTGACCCCCAAAGATAAACATGAGATAAGGCAAAATAACAGAATGAGCCTTTGTTATTTAACTGCATACGATATGAGAGTCAGAAAAAAATATATATTACAAAGGACAGAGGGAAAGTGTAAGAAACACAAAGGATAAGAATAGTAGATTCCACATTTTCATCCCCCAAATCTGAGCTGACATTTCTCTTTTCCCTTTTTTTTTTTTTTTTTTTTTTGAGATAGGTTCTCAATTTGTATTTCAGGCTGGCCTTGAGCTCACTATGTAGCCCAGCCTGGCCTCAAACTCATCTCAATCCTCCTGCCTCAGCCTCCCCTGTGCTGGAATTAGAGCTGTATGCCACCATGCCCAGCAGTTCTTATCATTCTTAAGCCAAGACTAAGATTAAATAATAGATAGCTAATATTTATGTAGTGCTTACTAAAGAGCAGACACTATGTTAAAACTTTTATCTGCATTATGTTGTTAAATCCTCCCAACAATCCTTCTAGAGAGGTGCTATTGTTACCACCACTTTCTAGACTTGGAAATTGAAATTAAAAAGATGAAGGATCTATAAAGAATATAAAATACACACATGGCTACATGTATCAACTCAAAGCAAATTATTCTGAAACAATATGCTAACATTTTACAGACAGTGCTTCAAATTTTAATGCCAAATACCAGCTAATTTAATTAATTTTTCAATTTTTATTTATTTCTAAATGTTTCTATTTGTTAATCCCACAATCCAGAGAATTAATATTACCTTTGTACCCTGTGAATTAGTTGCTACTTAATGTACAAAAAAAAAAAATTCTATATTACCCCTGTTATTGCAAGTTCTCTAATGGAATGATAAATGAGAAGTCTCTGAACAGAGTAAAAGGTTGTACTCTAACTAAATAGCTAACCTCAATTCTCTTAGTGACCTTGGACACATTACTTGGAATGTTTGCAAGGCTATAATAACTGTGACTTCATTTAGGCCAAACAAGTGCTTTTGCAAATGTTTACATAGTCTTAATTGCCCAAACCTTTTACTAATGTTTCCCTAAGACATCATTTTTCATTTAGCCAATAAATAGAAACACTTGTAAAAATGTTTGCTTAAAAAAATTTGCAAACAAATGCTTCTGTCAAAAAAAGTTAAAGAAATATTTTTAAATGAGATGTTACTATAGATGATCAAAACACATTTTAACAATGAAAGCAAGTTCAAATAAATTACCTCTGTCATCTAAAGCCTACTTAATGGCAGGGAGGAGGGCTATCAGTATTTATGGGGTTTACAAAAAATAACAAAATAGATCCATGATCTTCAGCCTCATTTTAAATCTACTGAAAGATGATAGGTGCTCAGGTTTTATATCACCACACTACAGTGAAAATGCAGACCCCATCCATAATCCTTCAGTGACTTACTGGATCACAATATCAGGAGTTAGACCTCAGCCTCAATCTTCTGCGTACCACTACCAAAAGTACGGTGTAGCCATCCACTGGAGCCTGAATTTCAGTGACTTTCTCTGTGTTGCAGAGGAAATAAAGATGCCTGCCTTACTTTCAAAGGTGGTTGTGGAGCACAAGTCACATACATACCGTAGTGCTTTATAAGCTCTGAGGAACGATACAGGATGGTAAAGGTGTCTGGCACCAAGGAAGAAGTCACTGCCTTCTCTTTGATCACTATTTTTTCCAGACAGTCTCCCTGTATAGGTCAGGCTGGCCTTCAACTCACTGTGTAGCTGGCCTCAAACTTGCAGCAACCCTCCCCTCTCAGTGTCCTGGTGCTAGGACTGCAGGTGCATGCCGCCAGGCCCAGCCTGTCTTCCCACTTAAACCACGCACCTGGTGGAGAGAGTGGGCAGTGCACCAGTTTAGGGAGATCTGACACAGGGTTTTAAAGGACACAGCAGTCCCTCCTACACTGCTGAAGGCAGCAGGAGCAGCTCCACATCAGCTTTTCCAGTGGTCTCAGGATGGAGGGAGCCATTCAAAGTGGCACAAGGGTTGGATACTGAAAAAAGGACAAGTTTTTCTCAAAGACAAATACACAAATGAAACCCTTTCACTCCCCAACTTCCTTGATAGACAGGGTAGAGTTCTCACCCTCACTGTCTCATCTGAGTTCCTGCAAGGAGCTCGTTCTCCACACTTTCAGACTCCATTTCCCTCCACCCATGCATTCTTCCCCAGAGGCAGCCTGGTTTTGCCCCAGCTAAAACTGTGCAGGCAAAAGTCACCAACAGTTTCTGTGCACAGCATACAACTGAGCACTCAGCAGTATGAGCCACTAAGCACCTGCTCTGCACTGCTACTAGGAATCTCCGACATGGTCCCTGCCGGTGTTCCCTCCGTGCATTCCCTGGGCTCCATCATCGGTTAATCCCTGTTTGTCCTATAATCCGCTATCTAGTCCTGCCTGCCAGGTGATCTCCTTTCCCATGGCTTCAGATTCTGTGTTGTACATGAGGAACAGATAGCTCTCCTGACTCTGCACGCCATAGGTGACTGCTCTGTTTGTCCTCTAATTTCCCTAATGTTCACAAAACCAAACTCATCTTACTCTCAAACATACCCCTCCTCACAGCAACCTCTAGAGTGAAGGGAATGCCATCCTGCAAAGACAGCACTGACCTGGATCTTCCCAGCCCCTCCACCACAGTCACTCCAAATCGGCAAGTCACATCAACTGAACTTTACAATATCTGCCGACTCTGTCCATCTCTCTCCATTTCGAGGGCCTTAACTCGGTCATCACTGTACCGTTGTCTTCCCTTCCATCTGATCTCCTCTGACTCCTGTGCCACAAGGCGGTCAAAGTGGGCTTACTGAACTTAAAACTGTTGCCTTTTGGATGAACCACGCACCCCTTAACATCACCTCGGGCCCCTTTCCTCCTCGGGCTAACCTCTAGAACCTCATTCTCCATCTCATCCTTCTCCAAGTACTGCAACCCACACTGCCACCTGTCACAAAAATTCACAGAAACTAGAATTTTTCACACGCTTCCTTCACCATTCCGTTTCCTCTGCCTGGAATGCCTTTTTTTTTTTTTTTTTAATCACCATCATCCTCACCTACTGCCCTCTCTCAAGTACCGACCCCCCAAACTAATTCCCACTCAGCTTCCAGGACTTCTCTGAGAAATCTCTCCTTCCGACCTCTCAGGTCCATTTGAATAGCCTGCTAATACTCTCCCATAGCCCGATTTCCTCCACTGTAGCCTCCTGCTGTTCTAAAAGGACTTGTTTACTTGTCTGTCTCCCTAAACAGACAGTGACCCACCTGCACCAAGGCAAGGACAGCACCTGTGCTGGTCAAGGCGGTACAGTATTCCCGGCACCAAATACACAGCCATGACCTCCTAAGACAAGTGCTCAATCCTTCCCTGTTGAATTGAATAAAGGAAAGAATCCCTGAAGGTAAAAGATAAACTGTCCTGGAAAAGTTGAAATGCTAGTAAAATGATCCCAGAACATGTGGGAGTCCACACTTTTGGGTCAGTCAGCTAATTTCCTGGGGTATGACCACTACTGATCAGTCCGAGAATACAGCTCAGCAACACAAGCGCCTGCCTGGCAAGCACAAGGTCCCAAGTCTGATTCCCAGTACCAAAAAACCACCCACTGCTGTCTACACTTCTGATAATCTGTAACCTTTACCGTGGTCCCTGTTTTGTGACTGAAAGTCAACATTTATAACCACATTTACAGACCACAGAGTGGACTGAATATTGAACAGTTTCTCAGACAGATGTCCTCAAGAAAACTAGATAGTGCACAGCAGGGCAGCTCAGTTTGTAGTGAATTGCAAATTGGTGACAATTGTAATTGTGAGACAAATGAATAAATAAATCTCTCCAATACTCATAAATGTGGCATATTAACAATTAATAAGCATCTGAAAAACAAAATCTAAATGAAAACAGCATGCTTGACATCTCAACAGCCTCTATATTTTGACTGGTTTTTACTCATATCTCATGCTACCATCTTCCTTACACTCATGGACCAAATAAAGTGTCACTTGCTTACCGTCAGCAGGAAAGTAAATTATGTGGGGCTTTCTGTGTTTGATATGATGCACATTGGCCAATTAAATATGAGCAAATAGTGTGCAGACTTTACTGCTGGAGGTAATTTTTATCATACTTCCACTCATTACTTACTTCTCTAAATTATCTGCCTTGTACCAGAGGCTGGAAAATAGTGTAGCCCTTTATGAACTAAATACCAAATTTACTCTTAAAAAATATATATCAACACCTTTTCTTTCGTGGGATAACATTCCCCAGACAGCAAAATCAGCATTAGCTGGCAGCAGCTGGGGCAGGATGCTAGGGCTACGGGAACACAGGGCCAAGTGAAGACAAGAAAGGGAGCCGATGGGAGATGCACACAGGAATAGGACCCTCGGTAGCTAGCAGTGCCAGAGACTATCTAGAGATGGGGATCCTCCCAAGTTCTGCCCAAATGACCTAACCCTTTCCTGGTTCCTATTAAAATTAGGTCTTCTGAAAGCAGTAATGAAAGTAGCAGTCATCTATCTGTTTGCTTCTTAAACATGTAAATGATTTAACTTCAAAAGGCTACACACAACGTAACACTAGAATTAGGGCACGTTGGGTCTCAAGGTCCAGTTTGGTTTTCCTGGTCCTAATAAGCAAGTCAGTGTCTGTCCCTGTCTCTGTCTGTCTCTCTGGCAATGATTACACATTCTTCACAGTTCTTTACTTTTCACCTGCATAACTAATCTGGGTCTAAGACCCAAAGCCTAAATCTCCTGATCTATGAGAAAACCACCACACACACTTTCTGTTACTTCTGCAATGACGTTCGGGGCTTTTTTCACCATAAAGCTCTCAATGATAACCTCACAAGAGATACAACCCAACTTAATTTTTTATATTTCCACTATGATTTATTGTTTTCTCCCATGTGTAAGAAAAAATTTTGCCACATATTTATGAATTTTTATTGTCTTCATTATTATAAACAGAGATAACAATGAAAATTTAGTACAATGTTTCAGATTCATTGTATTTTCCACAATGTTGACATCCTTTAATATTTGTGATTATAAGAAAATACCAGGGGCCTGGGGATTTAGCTCAGTGGCATAAGCACTTGCCTTGCAAGCGTGCGGTTGTGAGTTCGATCCCCAGTACCAAAAAAAAAAAAAGAAAAGAAAATACCAGAAATATAATGTTCAGCATTTTGAGACTATAGCAAAAAGGCAAAATAAACAATACTAATTCACTCTCCAGTGGGAAAAAGCCCTGCCGTGTTGCTCTTCAGCCCTTTCCAGCCCTGTGTGAGGGCGGCCTGCATATGCAGTTCTCTAGTGCATTCTCCTCCGTGTAGCAATAACTGCCACTACATTTCCCCTCTGCTATGATTCTTTGTAAGCACCCTTTTAAGGTCTGTATAACACCCTGTGTTTAATGGCACCATAATTTTACTGTTTCCCTGTTACTGGGCATTTGGTTATCGACAATACCTTTCTAAACAAGCTTATACTGAACATCTTTGAACACTAATCTTTCAAATACTTCTCATAGGTTCTTTTGGCTAGATTCCCGGAAGATGGATGACTGGGTCACAGGGTAGAAACACTGCTGAGGCTTTTTATACATTTAACCAATGTACTGTGCCTTTCAGAAAGGTTATAACAATTGTGTGCTTTTCACAACATTTAAAATGGTCTGCTCCACTGCATGCTGACTCATACAGAGAACTAGAACATTTATTTATTGGGAGGTTGGGGTGAGTTTAGGCTGGCTCCAATTTACTGTGTAGTTCAGGCTGGTCTCAGTCTTCCTGCTTCAGTCACGCTAGTGCTATGGATGTGCTCCACTATGCTTGGTAAGAATCAGAATTTTTAGAAATCTATGTTACAGAGCTGAAAAACCAGTACACTGTTATTGTTTCAATTGTCATTTCACTAACGGAAAGAATGCACTCATAGTTTAGCCACCATTTAATTTTCTTTTCTATGGATAGTATGATAGTTGGCTTTATGTCATTATCGTGAAATACTTGAGATAACCAACTTATAAAGAGAAAAGGTTTATTTTGGCTCAGTTTTGGAGGTGTACAATCACTTAGCTCCTACTTGGCCCTGTGGAAAGGACACACATCAAGGCTGAGTGCACAGTGGAGGAAAACTACTTTTACAGTTTTTTTTTTAATCTTTTTTTTTTAATCGGTACCAGGGATAGAACTCACGACCGCGTGCTTACAAGGCAGGCACTTACGCCGCTGAGCTAAATCCCTAGCCCCAAGGAAAACTACTTTTATCCCCAGTCAGGGAGCAAAAGAGAACACAGAAAAGAGCTTGAGTCTCCCAACACCTTACACAGGGCTCACCCCCATGACATAAAGATCTCCACCTCTCAAAGGTTTCACCATCTTCCAACAATGTGACCCCAGGGACCAAGCCTTTAACATCCGGGCCTTTAGGACAGTCAGGATCCAGATTATTCCATCTATTTCTAATCTTTGGCCGATTTTTCTACTGCAGTGGACTGTATTAGTTTCCCATCACTGCAAAACAAATCTCCACATCCCGAGTAGCTTCAAATACCACCAATTTATCACCTCATCATCCTCAAGGCCAGAAATCTGCCCAGGTCAATCTTGTGAGGCTGAAATTAAGGTCTGGCTGGGCTCTGGTGAAGAATCCCATTCCAAGTTCATCTAGGCTATTGACAGAATCCAGTTCCAAGGATTTGGGCTGAGATTCCCATTTCTATCCCGGTTGTCATGCTCAATAATGAGAGGCCTTCAAATTGCTTGAGGCAGTAAGTTCCTTCTCAGTGGTACCCTTCCACCTTTAAAACAGCAACACACTAAACCTTGTCAGCCTTCAAATCGCTAGTTTCCTATCATAGTTACCTGTGATCAATTAGGTCCACCAAGATTATCTCCCATTTTAAATTCAATTTACCACAGTATAACATGGTCCAGGAGTAGTGTCTTAATTTATGCACAGGTTCTACGGATTAGGGCAAACAATCCTGGTGGAGGGGCATTTTTAGAACTATGCCTGCCACAATCTTAAGTATTATTTCTCATAATTTATTATAAATCTCAATTGCATGAATGAATAAATATCTCCCTGGTGACTGCTAGAAGCTATATATTCCCAATGGCAAAAGCAACTGTAAATAAGATGTTATGAACAAAGATTCTGAGTATATAACTTTGTTAACGCTGCTGTTTTACATTTTTAACTGGGGTAAAATACACATAACAAAGTTAACTGCCTTAATCATTTTTAAGTGACCCATTCCATTACGTACTTTCACGTGGGTGTGCAAGTCCCGGGAATACTCTTCACCTGTAAAACTGAAACTCTATACCCACTAAACAACTCATCCCTCCTTCCTCGGTAATCACCATTCGACTTTTCAGTTTTAGTAAATTTTTATTTGATGTATTTATTAACAAATTATCTAGTCATTTCAACATACTAGGCACTGTTCTAAACATTTCTAAATATTAAGTTTAGAAATATGTAACCCTCATTTAAAAAAAATACTCTGAGGTCAATATAGCTATTGTTGTCATTGAACAGACTGAAAAACATAGCAAAGAGGCATGAACTGTCAAAGATGACATGACAAAGTGACCAAGCAGGAATTTAGACTCTGGAAGCCTGGGTTTGTACTTCTTGTTGAGAACCATGACATCATGAAAAACTTCACTGGAAAGACACACTTATCGGGCATTAAGATTTCTCAGTGCATGACTTAAAAACACTTTTCTCTTGTAATTAACCTAGTATTTATCCCCTAACTAAAAGGCTATGTGATCAAGATGACATACATGTATTGATCATCCAGGGACTACCTCCAAGTTTTTGTTAAGGAATATCTTTCAAGCGAATGAAACGAATATTACTTAGTATTTTACAGGCACACCAAATATATGTGGTGTTTTACAACAAACTAATCAAATACAAACCATGATTCACAATGATTAGTGAAATCCTGGAACAACAAAATATCCAGGTGTGACTCCTTCCAAAGTCTGCGGGTGAAAAACCTTCCAAATAAGTTTATAACAGCAAGACTAGGTTTATTTAACCTAGTAAATTCAAACTTGCTTTGCTCTGCGATCTGCGCAGAACGGCCAGTCTCGATGGCCCCGCTTGCCTATCTCCGTGTGTTTTACTGAAGGAGTAGGTCTGAGACGTCCTCTTTTCAGCTTAGTAATTCCCTCGTACCAGGCCCACCCACGCCGGTCCCGGTCATGTGATGTCATCTGCCACACAGTTAAAGCGGGCAGCGCACACCACACCGCGGCCCCGCCACCCCGGGCAGGGCCCACGCTCGCGGCCACCATACTCCCTACTCCCCATTTACCTGACTCCGCAAAACGAGCCCACGCCGCCTCTCGTGGCCGCCGCTCGCTGCCCGCTGCGAGGCAGTGCGGTCTCCACACAACACCGCGCAGGGCAGAAACGGCACCGCCGCCGCCGCCTCAGGGCGCCTCTGGGACCCGCACGACGCTGTCATTCGTCCCCGCCCGCCCCCTGGCCCGCCGGAAGTCGGCAGGTGCTCCCCGGCGGCCCGTCCCCCTCACCTGCGGGGCCTGCGTGCTTCCTGGAGGCCGCCAGCGCGTCCACCCGACCACCCGCTCGGCTCTGTTTACAAGCGGCGTCTCGCGGTCCCACGCTGAAAAGCTTCCCCGCGCGCCGCCCGGCAGCCAGACCCGGGCACACAAGGTTCCCGGCCGCCGAGAACGGGGCTCTCCCACGGGAGTCCGGGCAGCCAGGCCGGGCTGAGCCTCTGACTTTTGAGTTCTCAGGCACAGCTTTTAGTACCTATCCCGTGGAAGCGATGGTGTGTGCGCTGCGGGGTCTCCTCCCTGCTGCTCCCAACACCAAAGGGGTTTTTGTAATTGCAGATCGTCCCTCAGAACACACCGAGACCAGCTCAGTTTTTTGCAGCCCCCTTGTCTAAGACAGTTACCCAGTGAAGAGGGCGCCCCTAAGGCAGCGCTGGCGGGACCCGGAGAGGGCGCCTCGGGCCAGTTGCGACTCTTTGCAGCTGCGACGTTAACTAGGCTTTCCTGTTGCATCCAACAGGTTAGCAGAGGGTGGCTTTGAGGGAAGGTTGCAGATTCCTACCAAACCTGAGAGCTGTGTGCGCCACCCAGAGATGGGGTGCAAGGCGTCCTGCACTGGCTCCCCCAGGTTACACCCACTCTCCGCTTTGTCTTCCATCATAGTATTGTTCTTAGCCTCTTCTCAATCCATAAATTCACGTTTGCTTCTCGGTTTTATTGGCTTCTGCCCTTCCACCTCAGTCTCCTCTATATGTTTCCTCACACCAGAACATTTTGGTTTCACTCACCAGCAGGTGAAGGGAACCTCACAGCGTCCAGAGTGTGTATGTTCGAATGAACGAATAAACGATGCAACAAGAAAATGTCAGAGGCGTCAGAGAAAGCAACATCATGAGAACTGCAAAATTTGATTCCAACACCAGCTCTCAAAAATTAATAAGCAAAATCTTTACTGAGCATTTTTTAAAAAAATCTCTTGGTTGATATTCAGAGTAAACTTTTTTTTTTTTAATTTGCAGTACCTGTTGTGATTTGCAGTACATTTTTTTTTTGTCGTTATTTGAACTTGTAGCGTTTTCTCTTGCCTCAAGACTCTTCCGGTTAGATAAGCAGTTAGTTCCCTCTGATGAGTTCACTCATTCCTACCCCACCCCCTTGCCTGGCTAACTTCTCTGTGCTCTTTAAGAAGAAACCAGGTGACGTCACACCTTTCCTGGAAACCTGACATCTGAGCCTGTTCCTCTGCAAACAGACTCACCACACTGCTGCTATCCAGTCTACATTTATCAGTCTTCCAGTTAGTTGAGCGGTTCTCAAAATTCAGCATGTCATAGAACCTTCTAGGGTGGTGTAATGTGTGGAGATCCCTGTTAAAATGCAGATTCTGAATCCCGTAGGTCTGGGTTGAAATCAGAGTGTGCCACATCCTGAGTGTCAAAGTTCCTGAGTCTTATGCCCACACAATTTTATTTCAGAGATCTACCCACAGTGTAGTCCTGGACTCTGTGATAACTTCCGATGTGTACCACCACCCTCTGATAAAAAGTACACCAGTTTGCGAAGTCCAAGGTCAGGATCCATGCATTGTTATTGCTTTTTCCCTGTGTTACACACAAGGACTGCAAATAAAATGCATCTAAAAAGCCATGTTTGCAAAGTGACTGAATTTACTTACTGTCTCTAGTATAGATTCTCAGTGTCAGAAAAACAATGACAGGTTCAGGGCCAAGAATATTCTCCACCGAGCAGCTTCTGGCAGTTAACTTACTTTGCTGTTTGTCAGTTTATTTATTTTTGAAGTCTTGTGGCTTGAACCCAAGATGTTTCCACTGAGCTACAGCCCCAGACCATTTTTATGTATTTTGAGACTGGTTCTGGATAAGCTGCTCAGTTCCAAGGCTAGGCTCAAACTTGTGATTCTCCTGCCTCAGCCTCCTGCAGTGCTGGCACTGCAGGCACATGTCACCAGGCCTGACAGCTGGTGATATTTTACTCCTCTCAGTTGAAAATAGATTGTCTTGTACTCTGAGTAACTACTTAGAACATAAAAATTATTTAAAAACTAAAAAATAATATGTAAATAAATAAATTTAAAACAACTAAGTTCATGCCTCCATTCAAAAGGCTCTCTGCTAACAGAAATTCCAACATTTCTTTTAATAGACTGTTTTTTAGAGCAGTTTTAGGTTCACATCAAAACTGAACACTGGGGATGTAGCCTTAGAACATGAGGTTCTAAGTTCAATTCCCGGTACCCCCACCCCCACCCCCCGCAAATAAAAAAACCTTCAAAAAGTACAGAGTTCTCATGTACCCCTCACCACCACGTATGCACACCCTGTTCTACTGTTACCATCCTGTACGGGAGTGGTACAAGTTTACAATCCATGAATCTACATGAAAGCACCATGGTCACCTCAAGTCCATAGTTTATATTAGGGCCACCCATCTTTTTAAATTCATACATGCCACATCTTTACTCCAAACGTTAAGTGACCTTGGTTGCCAGAATGAGTTCAGACTGACATTCGAGGCGCTCCAGTTTACTACCGTCCTCCGTGGATATTCCTTTGTTTTTCTTTTTTCAACACTCCTCTTTTGGAAGACTTATCTCTAAGTGACAGGTCATCAGTGCTAATCCTCCCCCCCCCGCCCCCCATGCCTTTTGGCACCCTGGTCTCAGGCACAGTGCTCATCCAGGTGTGGGCCCTAACCGTCAGCCGTCCCCCGGAATTTTCCTGTTGGAGAAGACGGAAAGGCAAGTGTCTCGTCTGTGAGTCACGGGGCTGCCCAGCTGTGAGCTGGAGGCCCCCAGTGGCCGTCTGCCCAGCGCACGGGGAGTGCTGTCTGCAGAAGGAGGGAAGAAGATCAGAGAAGCACCAGGGACGAGGACGAGGGGTTCTGGGTGAGGAAGAGGGGAGGCAGGGGAAAGGGTGTTAAGAGCTGACAACCTCACAGTCCTGGCCCCAGTAAGTCCCTGTCTTTCCAAGGTTTCTGTGTTGGTTTCTGTGGTTCACAACTGAGATGTCTTGATCACCTCTCCTGAATTTTTTCTCACATACTCCTTTCTTCCCATCCTGTCTTCCAGTCACACATTTTTTTTAACTCCTAAATACTCCTCATTTCCTGTGACCCTGCTTTAAATGCCCTCTATTTTATTAGTTTTGGTATAATTGATAAAGTGTTTCTCCTTCTATTATACCACCTTCTGTATCTTGAAAGATAAGGACATTCTCATACTCATTTTTCCATTTTCCACAACACTTATCATAATACCTACGAAATGATCTCAGTGAATGTTTGTTAAAATGAAATAGCAAATGACATGTAAAGAAATGTCACTAGTAAATGCCTTCATAAGAATTTTTTCCTTTTAGCCTTTATTTACTAAAATAATGCTCAAAAAAGCAGTATCATCTTCCAGGAAATAAAACAAAGTCTCATTAAAAGTATTTGAATGGCCAGGCATGGTGTCACATGCCTTTAATCCCAGCACTTGGGAGGCTGAGGCAGGAGGATCGTTGCAAGTTCAAAACCAGCCTAGGCTACAAAGTGAGCTCAAGGCCAGCCTGAACTGCATGAGACCCTGTCTCAAAAAACAAAAACAAAATATTTGAATGACCAGGCCTGGTGGCTCAAACCTATAATTCTAGCACTCGAGAAACTGAGGTGGGAGGATGACCGTGAATTTAATGGAGGCCAGCCTGCACTACATAGGGAGACTCTGCCAAAAAACAACAACAACAACAACAAAAAACACAATTATTTGAAACATAACCACATAACCATAGGCTGGGGATTTAGCTCAGTGGCTTAAGCGCCTGCCTGGCAAGCACAAAGTTGGGAGTTTGATCCCCGGTGGCAAAAAAAAGCAACATAATCAGAAACATTTTGGTGTAATTTATAGCTTAATGTTTGCAAATATATCCTACTCATCCCCCAATGTAGGTCCACATAAAGTTAGGGTATTTACTAAGAGCAACATAACTTAATTAGTTTGTGTTCACAGATAAATTAAAAATATTCGAGATGTGAGATATCACAATCACAAATGGAGTCACTCACCGAAATTATAAACGATCCCACTGTTCAGCTGACAGGCAACCACGAGGTCATGCACGTTATTAAAATATTAAAACATTTCCCCACAGGTTGATAGCTAACCTCTTTTCCTAAATGCTTCGGGAGTCCTAAGTTTCTTTCTGAAAAACCTCATACATCTTGAGATCCAACAGCTGAAGGATTAATATCTTATGCTTTTTTTGCTAGAATGATAGATATTTCCAAGATCCTACTCTTGCATTACCCCCAGGATTATTTCTGATTAATTGATAGGCCGGCCATATGTGACTCTCCTACCTACAGATAAGTCAATAAAAAAATAGTGAAAAGCTTTCAACAAAATTGTTCACAACACTACCATCTACCAGAATATCAAGCATAAATCATAGACTTTACAGAAAAATCATTTAGTGGGGCAATTAACTGTGGCCATTTAATAAGCATGTACTAAAAAAATGGATTGATCCCAAGGTAGGAGATCATGGATTCACAGGGCAGGACTGCAGACCAGGGAATTGGGTTACATATTTTAAAACCTTTTTTTAAAAAAACTGACTCAGTCTTTGAGGTAGAACAGAATCATTTTGTATGTGTGTTCTTAACTTCCTTTTAGATAAAATCCAGCATTCCTGATAAAATGCCTGAGCAATCAGCAAAATTCAGATAAGCTTTAATAGCATTGAGTAGTTGCAAATTGGGTTCCTAGGAAAGCACACTTTGAAAAAAAGAGTTTGGTATGAGGGGAGTAAGCGGAAGGGAAGGGAGAAGGGAGTCCAGAAGGGAGTCCAGTCGGCAGAGGAGGAAGCACAGTGCCCCTATGAGATCCAACGTCAGCTGACCCCGCACAGATCTCCAAGGTACAGCGGCCCTTTACAGGCTTCATGGTAATTGACTTGGACCTAGAACATGGTAAATCGATTCTCTAAAAAAGCAAAAGCCCGGCTGGGGATGTAGCTCAGCGGCACAGTACCCGCCTGGCAAGTTTGAGGTCCTGAGTATGATTCCAGGTACCCCTACCCCAAGAAAGCAAGAGGCCCTGATTTGCTAGTGTTTGCTGACTGCCTTGGTGCAAATAATCTCACCCCTGTGCTTAATTTCAGGTTCTGGCTGCAGCATCACAGAACAGTGGGAGGTGTGCAACCAGGTGGCAAAGGTCACAAGAGGCTGGCCCCAGTGTCTGAGATGTCTGGGATGTCACACTTCCGGTCCTGAGACATGGCTTCTTGCTGGAGGTGACTTGCCCTTGGGCAGAGCAGTGGGACAAGTCCTTTTTCCTGGGGAATCTAAGCAGTACATCACAGAGTCCTTCATATTTACCCCAGGAAAACTCCACTGCTAGTCAAGAATCAAGGCATCTTCCATTTTTAGGTGGTGCAGATAATGCATAAACATTCGGAAAGAATTCCAGCAGTCCCAAACTGTAAATAACCCTGAAAGTGATTAAGGGGAGGGAAAAAAAAAAAAAACCCACTTCCAGAGCTGGGCATGGTGATGCATACCTGGAATCCCAGCACTTGGGAGGCTGAGGCAAGAGGATTGCTATGAGTTTGAGGCTAGACTGGACTTCATAGTGAGTTCAAAACCAGCCTGGACTGCACAGTAAGACTGCCTCAAAAAAACCCCAAAACAAAACAAAACAAAACACCTCCATAATTTCAGAAAATCAGACAGAGATGCTTAGATAGATCCCTAAAAGAGCAAGAACTTGAGCTTGCCTCTAAGACCTAGTTAAATTAAGATAGAAAAGTAGAGGAGAAGGAATATCGTAACTAGAATCTTGGCTCTACATTTAATTCTTGGGCCTTGCACAAATTACTTCTCCTTGCCTCAGTTTCCCTCCCATGAGATAAATGGGAATGGCTATAATAATGGCAACGATATTATCTAATTCAAAGTATGAGTTCGTTTAGATTGAGTTTGTAATAGTGCTTGATAATATTTACCCCCTAAAAGTGACCTATTAGTGCATGCAGCAAATGTGAATAGTACAAAAAACAAAAATAACAACTCATCATGACATTTAACCATAATGGAACTATTCTCTCTTCCTATAAAGTGTCCCACCAAGAATGAACGTTCCCTGGCAGAAAAGTGGAACAAAACTTCGACATACGCTGAGAACTAAATTATCAGAAATTTCAAAAAACAAAAGCTGCCTCCATTAGAACTGTCTCTTGCTGGCAGGCATGCTGCTGCTATTTCCAGGGACCAGGGCAAGAAAACACCTGGGTGTCCTTGGTTCCCAGCACGGGCCCTGTCCTGCAGGAAGAGCATCCACCTGTGTGTGTGAGCAACTCAGCTGCCAAGTCCCTGTCTCATCTATGGCTGCAGCCACTCCTCGGAACCATGAGGACTGTTAGTTCACTTTACTTGGCTGTTTCAAAATATCCAAGTTGAGGTTTATTTCACTCCTAGTTCTGGAGCCTGGCAAGTCCAAGGTTATGACAATAACATCTCATGAGAGCCTCCTAGTTGCACCATAGCATGGTGAGAAGCACTGCATGGCGAGACAGAGCACTAGCCTCTCTTTCTCTTTCTTGTAAAGCCACTAAGCCATCCTAGGGACTCTACATGCATGACTTCATCTACTCCCAGCTACCTCCCAAAGACGGCATCTCCAAATACCACTGACACATGAATTTGGTTATTAAGTTTTCAACACATAAATTGGGGCAGGGGTGAGGATGTGTTCAAATCCTAGCAAGGACACACTGACAGCCAGCCAACCCCTGGAAGGTAAGCCCTGGGGAAAAGTCCTGTGTGACACTTGGAGCAGGTCCCCAACTTGGGACAGGGAATTCTGATGCCCTAGATACCCAGGCTAGGAGGGAGCTCAGCTGACTATGTGCTTAGCCCAGAGAGGTGCAGCTGGAGAAATTCCTGCATGGTACCTCGCAAAGCATGGAGTCCAGGTCAGTGGCCAAGATGCCCAGGTCTAAGTGCAGCACTCAGACTTTCTACTGAGGATCAATCCCCTCATGCAATACTTCAGCTTCAGTACATCTGGGACTGGCACATAGGTGAGAGTTTGCTATTTCAGAAAAAACATGGTAAACTTATGGCTTGAAAATAAATAACATCAGAAAAAATAGTGGGTTGAATTATAATCTTGTATCAGTTAGTGTTTACTGGAGAAACAAATATAGCAAAAAAAATACACAAATGTATAAGAAATTACGAGACCGGCCTATGTTGGCCACCCAGAGAGTCAGATGAGGAAGCACACAGAGCACCTGCACGCTGGAGACCGAAGGGTTCAGTCCAAGGTCTGGAGCTGGGGCTCAGCTCACCCCTGAATCGGGAGGCTAGTGGGTTTGCGACGGAAGGAAGGCTAAAGGGTGGACGAGGAAAGTCAGAGTCCATACTGGAAGCCAGGAGAAGACGTCCAGGCTGAAGGCGAAGACTGGAGCTCCTTTGAAGAACGGAAGCAGACCTGTCCTTCCTCATTCCCCCTTTATGCCTTCCAGGTGATGAGCCACCCTAGGGTGGGCTCTCTACACCCTAGGGTGCAACACTGCCAAAGAGATTTAATTAAACTCCTCTAAACTTCTCAAATGGACACAATCAATCAGCCATTACAGATCCTGACTGATAAGTCTAGTACCATAAATTATACTTGCTTATTACACTTAATATGTTTCACAACACCAACAGCGATGACCCATAATGTTTTTTGTTTGTTTTTGAGAGTGGGTCTTGCTGTGTATCACAGGCTGAGCCCAGATTGCGTGGCAATCCTAGTGTCTCATTCCCCCAAACACTAGGATTATAGGTGTGCACCACTACACCCAGCTCCATAGTAAGATCTAATGAGCAATTTATAATGCTTTGTAATATCAAAGCATTACAAATCTTTGTAATTTCAAAGACTATCATAGTTATAGAATTTCATAAAGTTTTTGAGACTAAACTTGGTTTTAAAAAATACAACCCAACAGCCCAGGCCACATGTGCACACAGGCAGCCACTGGGACTCTACTGTGGGTAGCCAGCACTGGCCAGGAGAAGAAATAGCCAGCCCTGCCCTCCCAAATCTTCCAGTGGCCCTCACCTTCAGGGACCTGCAGCCAGCTCAGGCTGGGAGAACTAGCCAGCCACGCCTTGGAGAAGCCACAAGTGCCTGGAGAAGCCCTCCGCACACCCCACTGCCTCCCTGGGAACCTGGGATAGGAGAAACCCAGATGCCTAACTCATCCCCCTGTGCCATAGGTGGGTAGCCAATGTGGGAAGTGCCTGGGACCCCATGACCCTCTCATTTGGAGGAACCCAGGAAAATGTCAAGATGAAGGAGCATAAGAGAATGAGGGAAATCTTGAAAGAACATTGAGAGAAGAGTTGGAATACATGAAACTCTCAAAGAGATAGTCAGGAAATTAAAAACTTCATTGAAAGCTGGCAAAACCACTTGAAAGAGACTGAAGATAGACTTTCAGACCTTGAAGACAGGATTACAGCTAGAAATTGCAAAAGAAAACGTCTCTTAAAGATAACAAGGAACCAGGAAATAACAATTCAATGGTTGCAAGACAATGCAAAGAAAAATAATTTAAGAATGATAGGTGTCGGTGAAAAACAGGAGTCAACACAAATGACATAAAGAGACTATTTACAGAAGTAATAGTAGAAAACTTTGCAACATGGGAAAAGGATCTGACATACAAATAAGCGAGGCATGTATCCATAACTGAAATAAATCTACACTCAGACATAAGATAATCAATATTCCAGAAAATCAGCACAAGAAAAGAATATTAAAAGCTGTTAGAGAAAAGAAACAGATCACCTATCAGGGAAAATTTATCAAAATCATGACAGACTTCTCAACACAAGCCAGCAAGTCAAGAAGAACTTGGCGTGAAGTATTTCAAGTCCTAAAAGAAAATAACTTCCAACCTAGATTGATGTACCCTGCAAAACTATCATTCAAAATTAATGGAGAAATAGGATACTTCCATGACAAAGAACAGCTGAAGGAATTCATGACCACTAAACCAACCCTACAAAGAATACTGAAGGATATACTAAAAATCACCATGGTCTCAGGAACAGCAGCAGAGTGGAATCACCAGGTGGGGCAGACAGTTGAATACAGGGAAAAAGTAGGGAGCCAATGGCAGGAAAAAAGGATGGCAGAGATGAACCAGTGCACGTTGGTCATGACCATTAATATAGATGCTCTCAATTCACCAATGAAAAGAAACGGCAGAATGGACCAAAAAACAAGATCCATCAACATGTGGTATACAAGAAACACATTAACTCAAAAGGAAATTCATAGACTAAATGTCAAAGTAGAGAAAACAATACTCCATGCAACAGGGAAGCAGAAAAAAGCAGGGGTAGCTTGCCCATCAACTGCAGAACAGACAAGAAACATATGGCTTTTTTTTTTTTTTTTTTGTCTTTTTGAGACAGGGTCTCACCATGCAGTTCAGGCTGGCCTTGAGCTCACTTTGTAGCCCAGGCTGGTCTTGAACTTGCAACGATCCTCCTGCCTCAGCCTCCTGAGTGCTGGGATTACAGGCGTGAGCCACCATGCCCAGTTACATATGGCATTTTTATACAATGGAAAGCTACTCAGCTATAAAGAAGGTTAATCACAAGGCTCTTTAGGTAAATAGACGCAACTTGTGATCATGCTTTTGGTGAAATGGTTTGGACTCACATGGATGAAGACCATGTTGTCTCCCTGGTACAAAAAACTGAAAGAGTTAGGGGGATTCAAAATATACAGTAGATATTGTGAAAGTGAAAGGGGAGGGAACATCTTAAAAAGGAAGATGGTAGCCATTGTTAATTCTCTATTATTTTGTTTTAAAATCCTGTAGTGCTTTCATTGTTTTGTTTTGACTGGTTTTATTCTGTTTTGCTTGGTTTGATTTTATTATGTCTGATGGCTTGGGCAGCTATTTCGAAGATAACAAGATATTATGGTAACCATTGTTGACTTCCTGTTACCTTGTTTTGAAGTCCTGTATCACTTTCACTATTTTGTTTTGATTGGCTTTATTTTGTTTTATTTTTATTTGATTTTATTCTCTTAAAAATTAAAAAAAAAATACAACCCAAAATCCAAACCTTAGGAGCCAAGTTCCTTTTTTCTTTCTTTCTGTGGTCTAAAAATCCACCCCTGCTGCTGAAGTCTCAAGTAAGCTTTTCCATTGTTCAGTCTTTTTCATCAGAGTTGGAGGTACATACACATAAGAGCCAAAACTCACAACACTGAGTTCAGTTACTGCCAGGTGATCCTTTATCACAAAAATTTTAATTAATTGTTGTACCAATGGAAACTGTTACCTACAGTCACATGGTATATGGACAAGAAACCAAAATCTCATGGCAGGTGTGGTGGTGCATGCCTGTAATCCCAGCACTTGGGAGACTGAGGCAGGAGGATCACTACAAGAACAAGGCCAGCCTGGGCTACATACTGAGACCCTGTATCCAAAATAAACAAACAGATAAATAAATAAAGGAATTAACATTGCTCTAGTAATTGTAAGTTCATAGTTTGGAAATAAATAACATCGGACATTTCAATTAAATTGTATCCCATGTATAAGCTGATCAGAATTTTTTTTTTTTTGTCTTTTTGAGACAGGGTCTCGCTATGCAGTTCAGGCTGGCCTTGAGCTCACTTTGTAGCCCTGGCTGGTCTCAAACTTGCAAGTATCCTCCTGCTTCAGCCTCCCAAGTGCTGGGATTACAGGTGTGAGCCACCGTGCCTGGCCAATCAGAACTCTTGAACAGCACATCAAAATTAAAGGGAGTGAGACCTAGGTGGAGAATCCTCTTAGTTTTCACGTTTCTTTGCTCAGTGCCTTTCTAGAACCCGAACCAGGACATGTTCCTGTCGTCCCGCCGGCTGTGGAACGTCATCCTTCTCCTGAGGTGAGGCACACTGTATGTGTGCTGGGGAACACGGGCTTTGTGATACTCACTGAGCGGCAAGTGGCTCCCTCCCCTGAATTCGCCTCACTAGAGTCAGCCACTTCCCGCTGGCCCATCCTCACACTCGTTAAAAACAAAATAAAACAAAACAAAAAACAAACAACAACAAAGAAAGCCCCTGTCATTTCGGGCATGGAGGCTCACCTCTGTAATCCCAGCGCTTTGGAGGCTGAGGCAGGAAGAGAATTGCCATGAGTTTGAGTCCAGCATGGGCTATACAGTGACTTCAAGACCAGTCCAAACTATATAGAAAATCTCTGTCTCAAAAAACAAGAAAACAAAACAAACAAACAAAACCTATCATATCAGACCATTCTGAAACCCCTGTCATTTTATATGCTTTTATTACAAAGTAGTTCATGACTGCACTTACTTTCATGTTAGAGAATTTATCCTTCCTGGGTAAATTGTTTGCTCTGGTCCCATGTTCTCTGTCCAGGGTCTTGAAGTACAGCTACCAAGAAAAAAGAGCTGTAAGCACCAGGCAAAAGGACCAGAAAGGAAGACCTTCCAAGACCAGGGTCCCTTCCTAGAACACTTCTGCCCCACCCACACCTTCTTTTTCTTTCATGTATATAAGGCTTTGTAACAGTTTCTCTGAGTAGCAGACATTTCTTGGGGTGCCTCTACATCGCTTGTTTTCCTAAGAACTAATTTCTTGGAGGGCAGGAGCATGCTGGAAGTCACATCCTAGATAGAAATGTGCAGTGTATGAGAACAAGACGTCTCGGGCCCCTGAGAGAGTCACTTGTCATCTCCACAAGGGACGCTTAGTAGGCAGATGGCCCAATAGACTCACTGGTGAGTTTGATTCCTGGGACAGGAGCACAAAAGAGAGGAAAAGAGGAAGAAAGCAACATGTAAACCTGACCTCTGCCACGAGCTGGGCTTACCACACACACACACACAGACACATGCTCACTCCTTGGCACAGATACACACAGAGCTTTGCTATTCTTCAGCTAATGGGATTGGCACTGCTTAAAGTAGACTGCTAGGTCATTGTCTGCGAACACAGCAAGAGAAACATTATTTAAAGACCATTCAGATGCTAAAAGAAGCAGCCGAGCAGAGTAATTATCAGGGACTCTCCATTAAGTAGGGCATCTTCCCTCTTTGTCTGAGCTGGTTTAATAAGGCCTGCTAATGGGACTAGGGAGGGGGCAGCTAATGGTTCTAAAAAAGGCCCCTCTCGCCCTTTGTTAGGAGGACGGTCTTTAGACATGTCTCTAAAGCCAGAAAGAACTGCGCTGCACGATGCCCTTCACAGAAACTTGGGGTACACCCCTGCTGCTCAGGACTCCGATTTTCAAAATGAAGAAACGTCTTTCTCCTCCTCTTTCTTGGATTCCAAGGTGATTTCCCTGCAGCTCCTCCTCTTACTGGTCCCTGGCCTTCGGTTTCCTGGGAACTTGTCGTTGCAAGCAGCAGCACTCAGCGATGATAGAGTGAATGCCATGCCTTAGGAATCGCTTCAGTTCACTGCGTGTACTGGTTTCCCAGAACTTTATATTGCTAGAAAAATTGCCTGTCCCGTGATCCCTTTACCGAGATGAGGCTGGAGACCAGACACATCTTTCCATTTAAATTTAGTGAGGCCACCTCCGCTCAAACCGCTATTTTATAATCAGCCAGCTTGAGGCCAAAGGCTGCAATCCCTTGGTGCTCCCAACAGCTGGCATCACACTTTGGGCATTATTAAGGTGGCTTTGGAAGTGGACCTTTTTTTTCGTTTCCTGGACTCAGCCCTAGACCAGGCTCCCATCGCCTGTCCTCTGCGACAGCCCTTGGTGGTTTCCTAGAGGCACTACTGACTCTCCTCATCCATTCTCCTACAACAGCTGGAGCAATTCTTTCAAAACAGACCCGGACTGAGCGTCCTAGTGCCTATATGGATTCCTGGTGTCATTCGTGAGACCCATACAGTCTGCTTCTTTCTTCCTTCTAGTAGCATCATGAACCCTGGTTCTCCATCTGCTTTGGCCACGAGGGCCTTTTCCAGTGCCATGAACGTGTCACATGCATTCCTGTCACAGGCCTTTGCACATCTTTCTGCCTAGAACTCTCTTTACTCTGGCAGCCCCCACTCACCCTCAGCCTTCAGCTCAATAGTGAGAACTTCTAGAACATCTTTCCTTACTGCCCTCTCTGCCTTGACAATTTCTATTCCATGCATTTATTTCTAGCATTGTCTCTCTGCTTCATCGCACATCCAGTGAACTTTTATACTTATCAGAATGGTTTTGTCTGTATTAATCCTTGCCTTCCCACGAGATTGTGAATATCAGGTTAATCACCTTTCTCCATAAGCATCATCACATCTGCTTTCATGTACCCTTCCAGCTCCAGTGCCCAAGACTATGTTGAGACCTGAGTGCTTCATAAATATTTGTGCTTCCGTAGATGGTGATTCAGAGTTCTGTCCCGCATTCCTCCACAGCTGTTTTCCATTTATCAGCCAAAGGTGGTTCCCTGAAAGGTTCCCATGAATGCCATGTTTGGGGGTGACTCTTGTCCATATTTTCCCAGGTCAAGGCAGAGAACCAGCTTTTGTTTTCTCTGGGATGAAGGACTATGTCAAGTTTCAACTTCATTCTCTTTCCTCCCAGCAAGAGGGCCTTTGCACAGTGGTGCAGAGTTACAAGGTACAAATAAACAGACACATTTTGACGATATCTCCTACATTCTCAAAACCCAAGGGGAGTCAGGCGTGGTGGCGCACATGTATAATCCCAGCCCTTGAGAGGCTGAGGAAGGAGGATTGCCTCAAATTCAAGGATGGCCTGAACTACATAGTGAGACCTTGTTTCAAAAAACAAAACAAAACAGGAACCAATGGGGAGAATGGAAAATCCAACCAAGAGAGTCAAGGACTTAAGTTTGCCAGCATTTCAGGTGTGTTTCCACAGAGACAAGTGGATGGGATCCTTCCCATTATCTATTTCACAAAGAAAACTGGGGACTTGCTCTCCTGGTAGGAGAAAGAATTGGCCTTAGTAGGTACAGAGCAACAGCATGGATTGGATATGAGTTCTGTTGCTTTTGGTGGCCCCAGAGCCATGGCCACCAGGCCAGCCTCTGTGCAACCAGCTGAGTACAGCCCCCCTCGCACTGAGCAGGGCCAACATTTATGCGAGGGCTGACTGCATCCATCCACCCCAATGCTCCTTTTAAAAACAAAGCCAACTGAGTGCACATCTGTAATCCCATCACTCAGGAGGCTGAGGCAGGAGGGTCATTGTGTGTTTGAGACCAGCCCAGGCTACAAAATGAGCTCAAGACCAGCCTGAACTTCATAGCAAGACTTTGTCTCAAAAGGACCAAAATAAATGAATAAATAAATAAATAAATAAAGTAGCAATCAAGTGCGGCCTTGCATTTCACACTTAGCATCCTCATCTAGATCCCAACGGCTTTATTTGGGTTGCATTATCCAACCTCAGTTCACCAATTTAAGGAATAGTGTGGAAAGAAAAGTCATTAAAAAATGGTTTTCAGGATAGCAATGACCCCATAAAGGAATTGTCCTCCTGAAGCAGGAGTGTTCATTGTTCCTCAATCTACATAAAGTCACCTGGTTGTACCCTGGGTTCCAGGGACATTCATGTTCAGAGTCAGACCAAAAAGTTTTCCAGAGCTGGATTAGCAGAAGAGACTGTTCCAAACCCTTACATCATTTTTACACCTGTCTAAACACCCAAGGAAATGTGCAAACTTGCCAGCCTCGTTAACACCTTTCCTTTGAATCTTTCTTGGCTTTTGAGCTACAAAGCAGACAGAAAACTGTCAAACATCATTTCTACTCTCAAGGAGCTGATAATCTCATGAAAGATACATGTTTTTTAGAAAATCCATGGAACAACAAACTTGCTTTTGCTGTCTTCTGTCACCATGAACTGATCCCCCACTTCCATGAGCCACTCTGCCTTGGAGCTAACCAATAATGGACAAACTGTGAGCTAAATAAACATTTTCCCTTTTAACTTTGGGTGTCACACATTTTGTCTCAGCAGAGAGAGAACAAAACACGTCTAGAAGAATGACCTGCTACCTACAGCCTCAACTTTGCTTGGAAATGTTTGCAGTGCAGACTTTGGAGTCTTACCCCAGTCCTCCTGACTCAGAGTATCTAGAGATGGGGTAATAGGAACATTCGCAATGTCTTCACCGGGTTCTTAGACACACTGAGGCTTGGAAAGCATTAAAAAAAGCTGGGAAAAGAAGAAGCTGGAGTAGACTGGCTGTAATCCATGGGGAAAGATTTCAAGGAGATCTTGAATGTAAACTGGGCTGCCTTTGAAGAGCAGGCAGGCAAGCTACGAAATGAGGAAGGGCTTTCAAGATGACGATCCAGGCAGGAGGGGCCACAGCAACAAGGGCAGGGACTTCGAACACAGCACGAGGGGACCGACTGAATCCGGGAATTGGAGAGGGGTAAGAAGGAAGAATGAACCCTTAAAGGCAAGGCCAGAACTTGTCAGGAAGTGAGTTTCCAAAAATAGGTTGCATACAAGTATTCCAATTTCAAGGCTAATCTACCTTCGAATGAAAGTATGACAGATTAGAGAAGGGCAGAATGTAGAGAAATGTAGAATATTTCTTCCGTGATCTCCGCCCCAGGGAAAAGTTGTAAAATCATAACATGTTGGTGCACAGTCCCTTGGAAATTTTGTCTCTATGTTTAGTGGAATCCCTTATCTCTCACCTTCACATACTCACCAGTTAAAATTTTCTTCTCTCCCCAGCTTTGAAAAGTCTTTGTTCACTTCACAGTATACACAGCACATCTCTGCCAGACCTAAAGCCTTACCTGGGCTTTTTAAGGGCCTAATAGCATTGCATTGTAAAACGAGCTATTATTTAATGCAGTATCATAACGTATTGCTGCTCTGAGGCTGGGAAGAATCTGGGGATAGGCATGATTTAGAATCCAGTGGTAAGGGTGGCTGTGCTATGTGCTGGGCTTAGAATTTGGCAGGACCAGCTGGAATGAAAACCATGTGTTCAAAGTGGTCTGCAAATCTTTCCATGCTAGTGACCCTAGTCTCAGATCTATATCTGGATCTCTATCTTTTTATCTATTGCTCTGTGTATATCTCTGTCTCCATATCCTTATCTGTATCTGTATCTGTCTAGTATGAAATTCCTTGCAAAAGCAGCATGGAAAGCCTTGGCCCAGGTTTTTTGAGAAGTGTCTGTTTTTTTCAGTAAGAGACTAAATTGTTTTCAGTAAATAATGATTATATTCACTATAGAGAGTCAGTGGAGGTACCTCACACATCTTAAGACTCGTTACAGTTCCTTCCCCCACATCGCCATCTCCCCCCTCTCCATCTCTTGTTCCCTTTTCTCATTTTCAAAACATCTGTCTCTATGTTTCCTATTTTTTTTATTTTACTCTTATGTATCCTTTGGGTTTTCTCATTCAGGAGGAACCATGTGATATTTAAGCTTGTACATCTGATTTATTTCACTTGATATTATGGTCTCAAGTGCATCCATTTTCCCACTCAAATATATCCTTCTTTATAGCAGAGTACTTCTCCAGTGTATATAAATACCACATTTTCTTTATCCATTCATCTGTTGGTGGACATATAGTCTGCTTCCAAGACTATTGTGCTACTGTAAATGTGAATATGCATGTATCAGGGTAATATGATGTCTTTCACTTTTCTGGGAAGATACCTACATGGGGAATTTCTGTTTTTCATTTTTTGGGGAATCTCCATCCTGATTTCTATAGCAATTATACTAGTGTATATTCCCACCAACAACATAGAAGTGTTTCCTTTTTCTGCAGCCTTGCCAATGTTTGTTATTTGATTCTTCATTATGGTCACTTTTTCTGGGATAAAATGGAATCTCACTGTTGTTTTAATTTGCATTTCTTGAATGGCTAAATGTTGAACATTTTTCATACATTCATTAGCCATTTGTAATCTTTTTTTTTTTTTTTGAGACAGAGTCTTACTATGCAGCTCAATCTCACCTTGAACTTGCAGCAATTCTCTTATGTCAGCTTCTTAAGAGCTGGAGTTACAAGCTTGTGCCACCACAATGGGCAAAAAGTGTCTTTTTTTTGTACCAGGAATCAAATTCATGACCTTGCACTTGCCAGGCAGGTACTGTGGCACCAAGCTACATTCCTGTCCCAACATGTATCTTTTTAAAAGACTATTTTTAACTCCACAAATTGTCTCCAATGGGTTGGCAATTTCTTCAGCCTGATGGTTGTCTTAGTTATTTTCTCATTGCTGGGATAAAACTCTCAACATCCACACATTAAAAGAGAAAAGGCTTATTTTAGGTCACAGTTTGTAGAGGGTTCAGTCCATAATTAGCTGGCTTCAAGGCAGGGTGGCACGTGGCAGAAGAGGAACAGTCCATGGCAGGGCAGGCAGGAGGCAGCAGCAGTTTACTTTCGTTCTTTATACTTCATCCTGTCTAACAGCCTACTGGTTGGAGGACAAATGCAGTTAGCATACAGCCATAATCCATATTTATACACCCATGACCCCACCACCTCCTGAAAGCCCCACCTATGAGTGAGTGCATGAGCAAGTCTTGGGAAGGGGACATTCAGACACCAGCCAAAGCATGGTAGAGAATTTCAGTCTCAGTTTATCCCCTCTTTAAAAGTTTGGAAGTCTTTAGAAGCTTTTCCAGTCTCTCTGGATAGGATCCATGACATTTTTCTTCTAATATTCTTTCCCCAGAGTGCATCTTTTAGGCCATAGTATTTTCTCTGTTGAGAAATGCTGGGACAATATCTGATCTTCCAAATCTTTACCTCTTCCCATTATGTTCTTCTTTGAGGGAAAATAAAAGAAACTATATCAAACACTATAAGAGAAAGCATTAGACCAGATGAAACTGAGAACCCCATGTTAGACAGCTTTAACATTAAAAAATTACATGAAGAATGACATGGCTTCTATCTTCCTTCCTTTCAGAAGTTACTTTGCTGGTAGGGCTCATGACCTAAGTAAATGATAAGTAGTTAATGTGGCTATGGGGCCTGGTAGTGCTTTTAACTTCAGATAAGTTCAAAACTTGAAAGATGAGTGCACGAAAAAGAATGTCAGTATTTGCCTTTGGAGTGGTTTGCTTCTGGTTTTAATAGTCTGTAGACCTTATGATATTTATTCACAGTGATTGAAATATAGTAATATATTACTTTAATAGTTCTTAGTCACACAAAAGGAAAGCAACTACCAATGGAAGCGTATTAAAATATAAATTATTGTTCTTTTCATTTCCTAGATGCCATGAGATGGGGAACTTCCTCTCCCATGTTTTCCCATGAGGCATCAGCTTGCCACAAAATCTACAGAGCCAACTAAACATGGGCTGAAACCTCCAAACTGAAATAAAGTGATTATTTATATGAGAAGAAAGTAGGCTCTGCACATTTTCCTGTTTTGTTTCTCCATGATAAGAACACCAGGGAGCAGTACATAAAGACAAAGATGTATGTATCGCTTCAATAGGAGGTCGCTCTAGACCAGCTTTATATTCGCTCCATGTATCAGGGAAGACCCTCAGGACTACTGTTGGAATCTTCTAGAGTCCTGTGTTTCTTAGTGAGTTACAATCCTGAGAATGAATTAAGAAGTGGTGAGCCAGAAGACTGTAATGCGGAAAATTAGGATCACCACTGAGAGAGTAGCCAGGTACGCGATGGAGAAGTCTTCCTGCATCTGTATTGAGATGCATGAATAAGGCTCTCAACATAAAGTAATTCTGCACCAATATGTTTTGTGGTCAATGGCCACTGTTCATGAGAAAAGATGACTAAGAAGACCATCTGTACTGACATCTGCACCAGGAAGTAGATAAGAGGCATTGCCAACAGGGATTGCCCTGGGACAAGTCTAGAATCATGTCTTCCTCTTTGCATTTTCACTTTAAGTAAGGAGGCTGGGTTCTCTTTCTTCCAAGAATCGCTTCAGGAACATCTTAGTTTACTTCCATATCATTTGAGAGATAAGAAACTTCACCACAAAAAAAAAAAGATGGAGAAAAAGACACGCTCAATCATATGACAAACCTTCAGGTCTCTGCTAGGTGCAGTGCTCTGCTAGGTGAGCTCTGAAGATGTCCCCTTGACACCGGAAGTCATTATATCAAGCCTTGAGACTTGCACTACACACACAACAGACATCAGGAATGTCACCATGAACTGGAGGGGTCATCCTAGGTCGAAGTTTGTCCTTTCTCAGGTCAGCTGCACTGTAGTAAGCACTGTGTCCCCAAACTTAGCTCTCTCAGCCACCTTGGAATCTAAGAAGACAAAAGAAAAGTATCAAGATCAGGAAGAATGACTGATTTGAGCAACTTACATGTTCTCTGCTGCTCTCATGATATGTGCTCTCCGAACATGTACTCAGTTGTTTTTGGTGATAGGACAGCTCCAAAGAAAGTTTAGGACAGTGTCAAAGAGGAATATACTTGTTTCCCAACACTTAGTGCTGGCCTCTCATTTACTAACTCCCACTTTCCCTTCATCGGTTTTTCCTCACCTGATTCACTTCCTGGCTCCCTCCCCTGGTTCACATCTCAGGTCCTCTGCAAAGCTATCTACACTCTTTTTTTCTCATCAGAAACCTCAGGGTCCTATACTACTTTTTATAGTCTGTGTACCAACCTATCCTGATCAACACACTGCCGGCAACAGTCATGGATCGAAATGTCGTAGACTTCCCAGTTACTTAGCTAAGTAGTGTCATTCAGGCTCTTTCTAAAATCAGTAATATTTCCAAATCCCACCCCCCACTTCAAACCTGTTTCTGATTAGCTAATCAAAATGGATGGATCAATATATAATGATAACCTTCTCCCAGAAGAACAGTTTAGATTTCCTATTTGTTTTATATCATGCTGCTTATTTGAAATTTGCATTGATTTGAAGATATTTTGGGTACAGGGAAACGAATGAGACAGTTCTTATCTTTAATTACAGGTCCGATTCATAGGCCTCCTGCACCCCAGTTTATTTATGTTGCCCCTTGTGGCTCCTCTCATTTTCCCTTTAATAAGCTAGAAAGACATTGCTAGTATAACATTATTAAGTGGAGAGTAAATGTTTCTTCAGCCCTCTGCCCAAGTGACTGATGCTTTCTTGGGCTTCTTTGCAGTTTAAATTCTCCCTCTATATCATTCAGTTTTATCCATAACCCTATTCTACTTCCTTGCAAAAGGATTAATTCCTAATAACTATTTTTCACTCTCCACTCTGTTTTGGCATCTGCCTCTGTAAACCAATCTAGAGACACTATTTGTCAGATCTGTGGAGGACCAGGGGACAAGCCACACCCACAGAGAGCTGGTTTCTTCCTTCACCCCTCAGGGTTTCTCCAAAGCCAACCATTTCTATAATTTACAGTGCTTAATCCTTGCCTGGGGCCTTCTGGAGAGAATTTTTGGGTGGTGCAGAGAAGGGACAGGCTTGCAACTATCTTTAGAGTTTCTAGTAAGCCTGCAGGCTGCACAATTCTGCCAAGGACTTGCTGGACAGGTTAGCCTGGGGTCTGCTCAGATTAGCAGAAGGAAATGCATCCCAGTCAAACTTGGAGAGAAAAACAGGATGCACGCAGAAAAAAATTTTCCCAGCATCTCCTCCTCACATTTGAGATTATTTAAAATTATTTTTCTACTTTGAATAGGAACTTATTTTTGAAGTATGAATGCATTCAAAAGCACATATGTCACCTGGTTCGGTCCCTTAAATTTTACAGACTGTGAACTTTCTGTAATTGTTATCCAGACCAAGAAAAGAAATAACTAACCCAAGCTGGGGATTTAGCTCAGTGGCTTAAGTGCCTGCCTGGCAAGTGTGAGGTTGTGAGTTTGATCCCTGGTACAAATAATAATAATAACAACTAACCCTCCCCCAGGTCTCCTTCTGTGCATTTGTTCAATTACCATCTTTCATTGCATAATCAATAAATATTTGGGCATTAAACATAATCTGGCTGCTCTAGAAATGGATAGAATTAAACCAGAAAGTATATAAACATTTTTTAAATAAAATATTAAAATATTAAAAAGTCAGAAAAGAAATAATTCTGGCCTGCATCAGTTAGTCTTCTCCACACCAGAGTTCAGCATCTTTCTTCCTGGACCATCTCCACAGCGTTGCATGGAAACCTTGATCTTGGATTTCCCAGTGGTCAGAACTATCAGAAATAAAATTTTTGAGGCTGGGGATTTAGCTCCGCGGTATAAGCGCCTATCTTGCAAGCGCGCGTTCATGAGTTCGATACCCGGTACTGATTAAAAAAAAAAAAAAAGAAATAAAATTTCTGTTGTTTCTAAATAGAATTGTGCATTTTCATTTCATCTGAATGTCTTCTCGTTTTATTTCCTTAATAGTCCATAGTCCTTCCTTTTAAAAAGTTTCATTTTTTAAATGCCTATTAAGACTGCCAGTTTTCTGGCATCTTCTTCTATATCCTACAGCAGAGCAATTGCCAGGGCAAGTTCTGTCCTAGAGCCTCTGAAGGTTGTGTTCTTTCCCCTTTGGGGCAGTCATTTTCCTTGGGTGGCAAGGTTTTGTTCTCCTCACTCGCCTTCAAGTAAAGTAAGCTACATCTGTGCTGTTTACTTACAGACATGTTCCTGAATGGATTCCCTGCCTGGAGGGGGATGTTTGAACCCTCTCGCCAGACACATCTGGAGGAGAGGCTTTCCTGCTGTCACTGTGACAGAATACCTTGAAGCCAGACTGTGATAGAGTAGGGCAAAGAATGCGTTAGCCCTCTAGCATATGACTAGAATATCTGCCAATATCAACTTAAAGGGGAAAAGGCTGAATTGGCTCACAGTTTCAGTCCACCGTCAGCTGGCGAGGCAGGAGCATAGAAGAAGGGCGTGGCGGAGGTAAGCGGCTCCCCCCCACAGCATAGAAGAAGAGGGTGTGCTGATTCAGATAAGAAATAATCTCGTTCAGCAAGCAGGAATGCTGGAGTGAAGGGTGATGATACTGGAAAGAAAGCTCTGAGCTGGGTCAGAGAAGCCTCGAATCTTGATCTTTCTCCCTGGAAATAAACAGCTTTTGTGCAGGGAAGTGGTCAGGGTGTACTGAATGCCACCCGTGGTGTTTCCAGCTAGATTGGACGTAGAACTGGGTATGAGTAGTACAGGCATAGTTTAGACGCTTAAAAAAAAAGAGAGACGCTGGTTTTAGATACCCTGAGAAGGGCAAATTAGATTTGTCATCTGCCTATTTCGTTTAAGGAAGAGATCAAATGAAGGCAGAATAACCATTCAGCTTCAACTTTGATTTTTCATACCCAAGAATGTCAGGCAAATCCTGCCTGTGCTTGATTGGGTTATGGATTCAGCCAATAATCTGCTTCAAATCAGAGAAGTTAGACTGTAAAACAGCACAGTTTGGTTCTCAAATGTCTTCCGAAGGCCTGGTCACGAGGGTGAAGGTCTTCTGGTCACTGAGCTCAAGCCCTTGCAGGGAGCTGGGAGATCCCAGTCTCTTCTTTTTCCTTCTTTTCTCTGTTTCTGGCTCAGGACCTGAGCAGTTGGCCCTGCCATGTGCTCTCTGCCACCGCCCACTGGCACTCCAGAGGCCCAAAGCCATGGGCTTGCCTGTCCTTGAACTGGAATCTCCAAAATCATGAGCCAGAATGACCTTCTCTCTCTCTAAGAGAAGCGCCTCATGTGATTCATTGCAGTAATGGAGAGTGCAGTGATAAAATGCACCGATTAAACACCAACTCCCTCCTCCATCACCCATCTCCACCTGGCTCAGTACTCTGTCAGTTTGCCTTCTCTAACTGGGAGAGTGCAATCCCTTTTTTTTTTTTTCCCTTTGGTACCAGGGATCGAACTCACGACCTCGCACTTGCCAGACAGGCGCTTAAGCCACTGAGCTAAATCCCCAGTCCCGCAATCCCTCTTTCAATCCCTCTGCCTCCAGTATTTCCTTCTGTGTGCTTCTAGAAAGAAAAGGTAGCTGCGCAGCCATTTTTATGTAAATTTAGACTTTTAAAATGTAATCAAATGGACTTGAATCCTGTCTCTACTATCAGTAGCAATTAAACTGACTTGTGTGTCTCGAGATCACCTGTAAAATGGAAGTTAAAATAATATTAAAAAATATAAGATTGCAAAGATGAATAGGAGAGAGTAACTGCCAGTAAGGTACTTAGAAGTGTGACTAGCCCATAGCAAATTCTCAATAAATACAAGTTATTTTCATTTTTTTCTTGGCCTTCTTTTCATATTAGCCTGTATAACTATCACTTATGCATACTGAATATCCATGGATTTATTTTTTGACCCAGGGGATTGAACACATATCCTAATACTCCTAGGATAAGCACATGCTCTACCATTGAGCTACATCCTAAATTTATAATATTCATAATAATATTTATAAAGAGTGTATAATGCTCCCCTAGTGGACCGTTTCTATATTTTTGGATTTTCCTATTATAAATAATACACAATTATATGCACCTTGGTAAATTTTTGCAAGTACATCCATCTGATGATTTTAAATTGAAGAATCGAAGGATAAGAAGCATTTAAATTGTAAAACGTATTACTGAATTGTCTTTTTAAAAAGGGTAACAATTGGCGGCTGGGGATTTAGCTCAATGGCATAAGCGCCTACCTGGTAAGTGCGAGGTCATTGAGTTCGATCCCCAGTACCACACACACAAAAAAAAAGTGTAACAATTTGTACTCCTACCAAGAATATGAAAACAACTGCACTCTACACCATTAACAACATTTCTTATTAGCTTTGCAAGGTCTTTCAGTTTAAATATAAACTGCCCTTCAAATTTCTCACACATGTGGAAGGTGACTGGATCCTAGTCACCTTCCACACCCACTGGTGAATTCGCCCATCGGTGAGTCCAGCTGTTGGGAGGTGGGCTGGCTGGAGGCAGCTCAACAGGGCAGGACCTTGGAGGGCATACTCTGTCCCCAGCTCCCCCACCCCTGTTTCCCTGCGACCTCGGGTTGAGCACCCCCCACCCAAGGCCCCTCTGCCATACCGCCTCTGCCGTGGAGCCCAGGCCCGAGCCCCCAGTTAGCGTGAATCTCCCCTGTTCAGTTGTGGGTATTGCCTATTTTGTCCCTGTGACGGGAAAATGTCTAGGATGTAGTTTGGTGACCAGCTTACCTCACTGGTTTTTAAACAAGCTTTTAAAAACAAACCAGCCTCTTTGGGACAGAATTTGGCACCGATTTACCAAGAGAAAGTGCACAAGGCAATGATTTAAATGTGTCAGATTTATGCAACCATCACCACCATGGATTTTCATGACCCCAAAAGGGACTCTGTTCCTCTTTGCAGTCCCACCTCATTTCCCCCGGTTCCCACCCCCAGCTCTGAGCAAAGACTGATCTATTTTCTCTCTGGCTAGATTTCCCTATAATGAACCTCCATGAAATCGGAATCCTACAACGTATGTTCCCATACCGGCTTCTTTCATTACCATCTTTCCAAGTTGCAGCAGAATTTCATTCCTTTTCATGGCTAAAATGTTTTTAAAACATCACCTTCCAGTTTTAAAACATTCCAGCAGCATATGATTATTTTTAAACAATAGATTGGAAGTTCAAGGCAGAAGGTTGGCCAGATTCATTAAATTAGGTGTAATCATTCTTAAATAATTTCTTTTCATTTGGATAATGATGAAGAATTGAATATGAAACTGGGTGTGGTGAAACACACCAGTAGTTCTAGCACTTCAGGAGGCTGAGGCAGGAGGATCAAAACTCATAGCTCAGCCTGGGCACTTGAGCAACTGACAATAAAAAATGAAAAGGCTGGAAACATAGCTCAGTGCATAGGCTGTGGGTTCAATTCCATTTTGGAACAAAAGAGAGAGTAGACAGAGGAGAGAGAGAGAGAGTGAGAGAGAGAGAGAGAGAGAGAGAGAGAGAGAGAGAGAGAGAGAGAGAGAGAACAGAATGTATTTCTTTACTGCAGGTTTTTGCCAGTTTCTATCAGCCTAAAATCAATGTTTGGGCATAACAGAATATCGAGATATATGTAAATGATAGACAGATGACAGATAGATGCAGTCCGACCCATGGTGACTTTATTTTGACATAAGCTACTGCATACAAATTTAGACTCTTACACTTTGACTTTTGTTGCACTGTCAAATTATTTTCAGATTACCCAACATGGTAGGTAATAAACAGGAAAATAGATGCACACACCTTTAGTCTTAGTTTTTCATGTCTCCTAATTTTGAAGTCTTCCTTGCAGATTCATAAAATTAAAGGTTATTTTCCTGCAATGTTTCTCCTTCTAAATATTTAGACAACACACAGGGGTGACTAAATGGCTAGTTCAGATCAACCACGAAGACAGCCGATCTGTAAAGAAAAGCTCGGAGAACAGGGAGTCCAAATGCACTTGGAGTACCTGGAAATTACACCTGGCAGCCGGCGACCTTTTGTGCTTCTTTGTTGTACTGTATTTTCTGGCAGCGGGCTTTCAAGGGTACCTTTATTTCACTGATTACTAAATTAGTGTTGGATTTAATGAGAGAGATCTGTCCTTTTATTTGTCCCTTTTTTTCTTCTTCTTACTTAAATAAAAAAAAAAAGAAAGAAAAAGGATCAGCATCACAAAAGCCTTGTACGTTTCTAGTTTGCTTTTGATGATGTGACCATTTGCTCCCATCTGTCTCCATGGTAATAAGCTTCCTCCCCCCACTTCACGAGCGTGGATACTCAGGAGTCTGCTTCAGGAGTAGGGAAGGGTTGCATGCTAAAATAATGCAGAGAAACAAATTGGTTTCTGTAAATAGGCCCCATCTTCAAAGCCTTCAAATTTTCTTCAAATATGATCCATTTTTCTTTGCTTGAAAAGAGGTGCATTGTAGGTAAAGTATTCAAAAGTAAACATTTACATCTCAGAAAATGCATCTCAGCCCATATTCCAAAATAAGAGTTGGACAAGATTTTAAAATTGGAAGAGGTCTAAGGCTTTATCTAATCCTGGTTGTTTATTGTATACACAAGGAAACTGAGGCTCAAAGTAGCTCCACGTTTTGTGTCTAATTATAATTTGAGGCTAGAACATACACCTCCCAGCAAGGCATTCCTTCCTCTGCTACTAATAGTTCAATAGTAGTTATTATCATGACAATAAAAATGGCTATTATTCATAATTAAAGCTTCTATAATTAAAACAGGCTAGTACTGGCCCATGACTAGACAATCAGACTAATGGGATAGAATAAAAAACCCAGAAATACCGAGGGAAATTTTTATATGAACATGTGCCAATTCCTCTCAATGAGACAAAGGTGGGTATTTTAATAAATTTTAATAAATGGTGCTGGAGCCAGGGATGGTGGCACATGCCTGTAATCCCACAACTCAGAGGCTGAGGCAGGAGGATTGCTGTGAGTTCAAGGCCAGCCTGAACTGCATAGTGAGACCCTGTCTCAAAAAACAAAACAAAACAAAACAAAATGACACTGGAAAAATAAATTATTTGAAAAAAGATAAAATTAAATCCATACCTTATACTATTCCCAAGAATAAGTTCAAAATAATTACAGACCTAAATGTCAAATACTAAATCATACAATTACCAAAGAAAAAAAATAGGTGAATTCTTCTTTAATTGTGGTATAGGGGAAAGGTTCAAACTCTAAAGGCAATAGAGGAAAGTGAAAAACTTGACTATGTAAAATTTTTTAAAAATTGTTTTATTTGGCATGGTCAGAAACTCCACTCTGAACAAAATTTTAAAAAATAAAAACACTGGAAGAAAATATCTGTAAGATTCATGACAGTAAAGAGGTAATAGTCTTGATATATAAAGGATTCCTGAAAGTAGAGGGGAAATGGACCCAAAAACCTGAAGAAAAATAGGAAACCACATTAACAGAAAATACTTAAGTCAAAAGGCAGGGAAAGGTTAAGTCTGTCAGTCGATAAAGAAACCATCTGTGGCCAGGATGCTTTTCAGTGGCACAAAGGCCTGCCTGGCAAGCGCAAGATCCCGAGTTCAATTCCTGGGACCAAAACAGTAAAAATAAATAAAAAAGAAACCGTCTGTATCAGTCCCCACTAGCAAAGAGAAGAGAATACTGCATTAGGAGAGTTTACCCGCACTAAAGAAAAGTGACAAAGAACAGTGCGGTACCCAAGTTAGTGACAACCAGAACTGTAGATGTGACTCGTGGCCTGTCTCTAGGCATGGCCTGGAGGACCGGCAGTGTTGTTTGCTGTCACTTGGAACCTTGGCTGGAGCAGTGAGGGCCCATGTAAGAAGTGTTTCTATGCAGAGGCTGCCAGCAGCAAGTCCGGAAGCTAAAGCTGCTAGGAAAGAGGAACGAGGTGGGAGGAGAGAGGAGAGGGAGCGATGCCGGGGGAGCCCTTCCGTGTCCTGCCCCCCAAGCCGCTCACGTCATTGCAGTTGGTGCCAAGACCTTCTGGGGTGAACATGAGCCGTCCCCCGGTGCACCATGGGAATGCGGTGAGAGGAGTGTTCCAGGTGTTTCCGATGTGTGAAATGGGCACATTCGCCTCTATGTCACCCGATTGCTCCGAATGTTAAGCCCAGGAACATCCACTCATTCTGTCTGTGGAGGATCTACTCCTTACTGTGCATTATTTTGGCGTTTGCAAATTCTCCATAGATATTAACCTTCGGGATTCTCAAACAAAAATCAGAATTTTCAGGAGATTCTCAAAATTGTAATTTATTCTTTATTTTCCCCCCATAACATCTTCCTAATATGGTTTTAAAGAACAATGCCTGGGGGCAGGGATTTAGCTCATTAGCGCAGTGCCTGCCTGGCAAGTGTGAGGTCCTGAGTTTGATTCTTAGTACCAATAAACAAATAAATAAATAACCCACAATGCATGGCTATTAGAATAAACAGTAAGCCATTTCTTTATGATGTGGTCATACTAAAAGTTTGTGAGGTTTCCTGAAAAACAAACAGACAAAACCTAAACAAGCAAAACTAAAAAAGCAAAACAAGGGATAATAAATGCATATGTTATATATTTTACTACTATGAACATATATATTTGGACAAGATTGTACTACAGTTTATTGATGTGTAAAAATTATCTCTACTTGATATAGTTATTTGATAATAGAAATACTGAAAGATGATACATTAGCCCAAAATAAATGGCAAATAGAATGCTTTAAACAGTTGAAAGATAACAGCACATCTAAAATGTAAGAGTTATCTCTCTTGAAATTTGAAGCCATGTTCGTCCTTCCACATTGATTGTAGCACTATTCACAATAACGCAGACATGGAAACCAGCCAGGTGTCCATGAACTGATGCAGGGAGATGTGGTTCATACACACATGGAATACTACTCACTCATTAAAAAGAATGAAATACTGCCCTTCAGGACAATGCGGACGGAAATGGGGGTTACTACATCAAGGGGAATAAGCCAGGTTGAGGAAGACAAGTGCCACATAATTTCACTCCCATGTGAAGCCTAAAAAATTCATCTTGTTAAAAACTGAGAGCAGAATGACAATCACCAAAGACCAGGGAAAGCAAGGTTGGAAATAGATGTGGAGTGGTTGATCGATGGACTAAGTTACAGATCAGTGGTAGCCAAAGGTTTCTGGAATGGTATCGTGCACTGGGCTGAGTGTGGATGATGATAATTTCCTGTGTTTCAAAAAGCTACAAGAAGGAATTGCAAAAGTTTTCACACAAAGAAATAAAAATGAGGAGATATATATGTTTAAATTGATTTAAACATTATACAATGTATACATGAATGGGAATATTACACACTGCCCAATTCATATGTACAATATCTGTGTTTTATGTGCCAGTTAAAAATAAACTTAATTTTAAAAAAATGAGATTTCAGGTGGGGTAGGGTGGTGCAGCCTGTGGTCCCAGTATGGGGGAGGCAGAGGCAAGAAGATTACCACCAGTTCAAGGCCAGCTTGGGCTACATAGAGATTTCTAAGATTTCCAACAGGTCAACCTGTGAAGGGATAATACATCCAATCCCTCTCATTTAAACATAAAAACTGTCCCAGAAAAAGGAAAGAAAAAGAAGAAATTTAAAAACACATAAAGCTGTTTGGTATCATCTGTTTGGTCTTTGTTTCATGACACATATTTCAGATGTGGAATTTTTTTTTCATTTGATACTGATATTAGTTGAATTACTAAGAATGTATTTAGAAGCATCTTCAAGTTGGGTATAGGGAACATAATGCTTATTGTAACTCACTGCTTTTTGATAATGGTGAAAAATAGTCTTCTAATTTTGATTTTCTCTTAAAGCTAGTATTATCTTTGCTAATTTAGAGTTTAGTTTCTGATTTTGTGATCCAGTAGTCCCTATTAGCACCCACTGCTGTTTGTGTTTCTTTTCTTTTTTCTTATTTTCATTTGTTTATTTAGTGGTGCTGGAGTTGAACTAAGGACCTCGTGCGTGCTAAGCTTGCATTTTGCTGCTGAGCTATAACCCCAGCCCCTCTATTTCTTCTGATGAAGCATATTTTCCTTCACAAGTTTTCCATTAATGGTTTTGCTAATTGAGCTATTTCATTTTTGTTTGTCAAAGCAAAAAAGCCCTCCAACCTTATATAACATTGGGTAAATATTTAATGAGAGGTATCACTTTTTCTGCATTAAGCAATTTAATTGCAATTTCTTTTAAAAGCTTATTGCCCACAGCAGAATTTAGTTTTTGATTGCAATATTTGCATCATGATTGCTTAATGCTTTAACTGCTAATCAAACAGGTTTTAAGTGATTTAACAACTCCCCCAGTTTCACTACATTCCTCTTCTATCTGTGTCCTAGTGTGTTATCATAAAACAATTGTATTATGAATTAGATCATTAAAATGTTTAATCCTTTATTAGAGCTTCATACTGTTTTGCAGCTGAAAATGACTGGTAAATTCCCCCTCCCTTTCTTATTGCATAAGAGAATTTCTCACTGGAGAAAGCTTAAAAGGTTTCACCACTTTTCCTATTCTAAAAATTGCCAGAAAGGCATTATCTTATAGATCATACTGATTGGCTCTAGCTGGACCACCTGAGTCAAAAAAATGGATGCTTCCTCACCCATGCCCTATTTGGCATCTGCACTAATTCCGCTTTCTCTGCTAGTTATTTTGATGCTCTATCTTCAAATTTTCGAGTAAAACACTTTTGTGTAGAGCGGTGATGCAGTCCACCTGCTGAAACGCGCCACACATTCCCATTACCTGGGGTGCATTGCTCTTTTTTAACATGTATCCGTGGTGTCCTAAGCCAGTAACATCATTTCTTGCAAGAAGAATTGTAATACTTTCATTTGGGTTTCAATTGCCTTTTCTCAGGATTTAGAAAAATACCAATTACTGGAGGATTTTGGGGAAGACACCCTGCGTGGAAATACTGCACTGTGGCAGGTATGTCTTTAATCAGACACACCAGGTATCCACTCTCACGCGAACACAAAGGATGGAGGCATTTTGGGGAGTGAAACGATGCTGGAGAAAACGGGGTGTGTTTGGACTGGTGTGGTGTGTTTAATTAGTGTTGAGTTTCGGTGGCATGAAATGGTAAAGTCATAGATAGCAGTGACCTAGAAGCTTATTTCTTTCTCACATTGAAGGTGTCTGGAGGCTGGTCCTGCATGCTCCAAACCAACCCCCATAGGGCCAATAGCTTTCCAGACTTCTGTCTGTCCTTCTTCCCATCCTGAAAGCCACCTCTGTGTCCAAGGTGCTTCAGGGGCTCCACTCCTGTAGGAGAGCATAAAAAAGAAGCTCTGTCTGCGTCCCTGGAAGGAAAGGTCTAGGCCGTCCCGCCGGAACCATGGCTGCATCCAGCCACTGGTGAGGCTGGGAATCGTCTTAGGCGGACACTGGGCCACTTTGTATCCAGCTACACATCTCGGTTCTGTTTCACAGGTTGGGAATGGGTGAAGGAGAGTCAGTGGTCTAGGAAGGCTTTTTGCAGGAAGTGACAATCAACCTGAAATTTTAACGACAAGTAGAAGGTTTCAGGCAAGGGACACAGGAAATGGAAAATGCTTGAGGCCCTAAGTTTCAGTTCTGGGAGGAGAGTGTGCAGGGCCGCCATGACAACACAGTGAGGAAGGAAAGGAAGAAAGAAGGGAGGGAGGGAGTAAAGGAGAAAGGGTCTGGGGTTTGGGCCGCGACTGGGTAATACAGCTCTTTGCCCATCACTGTTAGAGCATTGCTCTCAATTTCTGAAAAGTTAAAACAATTAAAAAAATTGTACCAGGAATTAATTTTGGAGGAGGAGCGTGGCATGCCTTGAATACTTTTGGAATACTTGGGGTATAGATGTAAAGGAATCTGCTCTTAACTAGCCGGAAGTAGTGCATGTTGCTTTTGGTCCGGATTTCGTCCCTGATGCTTTAGTACAAGGCAAGCGTCTGACTGCTGTGCTTTCTTGTCTACCAGCAAAGTGAAAACGTGCGTTTGCTCCGCGGGGCGCTCTGTGTTGGAGGCCAGCGTGCAGCGGGGAGTGGGCTGGTGTGGACCCGGGCGGCTGCGTGCAGTGGGAGCCCGCCAGGCCCGTGCGGTCGGTCTGCGCTCTGCGGACCTGTGACAGTCAAGAACACAGATTCCTTTAATCATGCAACAACAACCAAAAAACCCTCCCCAAACCAAACAACACTTTTAATCTTTTTTCTTTGTACGGCCATTAGGCACTTGGTAGGAAACGACATCGTAGTTTGGGCCGAGGCTCCGCTGCCGCATTTCCGTTCCCAAATCTGAGCTTGGGCTGTTCAGCGTGGAGCAGCTAAACCCATTTTCAGCGTCCAGCATCCGGACTAGGGTCGCAGTCGGCACAAATGCCTGTCTGCGCGCGCCCCCTAGCGGTCCGGCTCAGCCTAGCGAAGGAAAGGCTCGGACCAACGATGCTTTCCAGGGTCCCCATTCGCGCTGCAGGTCTCGGGCAGGCCTCTCGATGATGCCTTCTGCCTTCTTCCCTCTCGCCATCTCTTGCATATTGATTCGTGTGACTGTTTGGTTGACGTCTGTCGCCCTCCTCCCTACATGCTGTCTTCGGTAAGCGCGTGTCGATGAATGATGAAAAGAGTGAACGGTGTGATCTCAGAGGTCTTTCATACGTCTTCACGCAAGGCATCCGTGCTCAGAAATCGCAAGGGGATACCCGCTACTTAATGTCTAAGAACTGCTTTTAAAATCAAGTGTTACACATATACAGAAAAGCGCACACAATGTAATGCATCTAGAGCATTTTCACAGACTGATCGCATCTCAATACACATATCCAGAAATAGAACCTCTGAGAAAACCAGAATTGCACCCGAGTCCCTTCAGGTCCCTGTCCTACCCAGGGCCACCACTTGGACCTTGAACAGTGTCCATTCTCTTTGCCTGCTATTACATTTTGTAAAAATGGAATCTTATAGTATGTACCTTTTCCATCTGTTTTTTTTTCTCCCAGTATTACGTTTGTGAATTTCATCCTTGCTGTGTGTTTTGTTCATCCATGTGTTTCATTTTGCAAGTCGATTCCAACAGCCCCAAACTACATTTGTATGAAGACTGCAAAAGGGCTGCTCAAATCATTCTGAGTGCTAATTAGCAGTGTCTCCTCCACTGAGCCAAGCGAAATCTCACGGATGAGATGAGTCAGAGAAAGAACTCCTCAAGGCTTTTCAGGCAATGACTCAGAACTACCCAGCACCTCTCTTTAATTTATTTTGTTTCAACCTGCTTGGCAGTTCCCCCCCCCCCCGAGTCCACATGCTGGGATTCCACACTAATATCATGCCCATCTCTGGGTTCCCTGGAACAGTTTCTATTTTCTTCCTGCTTTTTCACTTCATGTCTCATCTCCATGGTGTCTCTCTCTCTCTCTCTCTCTCTCTCTCTCTCTCTCTCTCTCTCTCTCTGTGGGTGTGGGTGTGGGTGTGGGTGTGTGCATGCATGTGTATGTACCAGCACCCTCATGTGCTCACACATGGGCTACACCTCCAGTATCCTGCCTGGAGGTAGAGAGGGGGTTGGGGGTGAGGCTGAGTGTGTTGAGGGGTGATGGAACCAGGTGAAAACAGATACAAATGATGCAAGAAGTCAAAACTGGGAAATTCTTTCACACTTCTTCTGTCTTAGCAAATGTGAAACACTTGTCAGTGTAGTAAAGATGCACAGAAAGTTTAATAATGAGGTTCTCTGGTGAAGCCTTAAGGTTATACCAGAATCACAGTGATGGAAAAGACAACTAAAATAGAAGATGAAATCCATATACTTTTGTCTCTGTCTCCCCAGATGGAGCGGGTAGAAATCTCCGTTGCCTTGGGCAGGCAGATGTGTTGAGGTAAAGACGGCACCAGCCCGACAGTCAGAAGAAGCAGGACTGAGTTTTTCCTAAGCCATTCACCGTTTTTGCGCCTTTGAGCAAGTCATCCACCCTCTGGATTTCATCTATGAAGGTGGGAATGTCAATATTTATCCTACAGAGCTGTGCAGAGGAGAAGAAAAGTAATTTTCCCTTTACTGAGTCCTTAGCTTAAAAAGTGAATTCTTAACCAGGAACTCCTGTAACAAAAGATAAATAAGAAAAAAGGCTTGCAAATTTATTTAACATTAGTTTTACACAACACAGGACACTTCCTAAGGAAATAAAAACCCACAGAAAAACCCGGTTGTTTTTAATAGTAGGTCTGAAGAAGAATGGAAAGTCCTGGAGAAATATGATAAGGTAATAAAGGTCCGACCTGGTGTGATAAACGGGGGAAACTTGGCAGCCCTGTTGGTTCAGATTCCCCACTGGGACCCTGCATCGTGGAGAGGAGGGCACCCCTTTCCTCTGGACGCAGGGAGAGAGGGTATCTCTCAGATGGGGATCTTAGGACCTGCTTTAGAAGGTCAGGAAATCCTTGCTAGGTTTTCTGACCTGCTTCAGGAAAGGGTAGATGAAAATTGGGGTTGCTTTCTTGTTACTGTCATTTTTCTCAACACGTTTCTTTAGCTTAAAATATTCAGTATGCCAAAATGTGATAATGTGAGCTCGTGTGTCCTGAATCTCATCCCTTTGGGTGGCGATTAAGTGACACTACTTGAGGACGCTGTCTGCATAGTGTGAACCTTAACCTAACACGGAGTCTTACTGTTATGGAATAATTCTATAGATACCCCCCCTTTTTTTTTTGCATTACTGGGGATTGAACTCACAACCTTGCTCTTACCAGGCAGGTACTTATGCCACTGAGCTAAATCCCTGGCCCTTATCCTGACCATTTTTAATATGGTCAAGAAGTGAGATGTAGACATTGAAGAAACTAATGGGGGAAGCAGTTTGATCAGGTCAGGAATTTAGAGAAATGTTTCCTGGAGGCTTTCTGGACCTATCAGCTGCTTTGTTGGCCTGAGGGTTGAGTATGGTCAAGGGGAAGGACCATCACGGGATCCCATCAGTTGAAGAATGATTTGCCTGTCTCCCTCACTGCTGTGTCCACTGATTGGCTGAATCCTTCCTATGAAGACCGCAGTCTCATTAGAAAGCCCGTGTAGATGATGACCCTATCTGAGTCATGGCAACAACTTCTTTCCCTCAAGCCTTGAGCTTGAGAGTCAGGCAGGAGTAACAGGACCCACAGTCCCAACCCCGGGGTACTGCCCTTTCTCTTTCTGATTTCCTGACCTGGCTCACTTGACTACAAATAGACCCTTTATGGAAATATCTCCATTTCTGCCACCTGTTTCTTTTTTGCGTGCTGATTGCTTCAAAATGATATGGGAAAAAATGTTCCAGAAGTGTGTTTGTCTATTTCATCACACCTAAAAAGATAATTCAGCATTGGATTATGGAAAGCTATGGTAGAAAATACTGTGTACAAAGGTTTTCCTTTGGAAGACGATCACTAGGCATTCTAGGACTGGCAAGAGTATGTGTAATAACGGCCATGAACTCATCTTTCCAAGCAGTGTATATATTCACAACGATCCTGTGATACAAGTATTATTGTTATCTCTGTTCAACAGGTGAGGAAACATACATAATTTAAACAATTTAAGGTCATGCAGTAAGTGAAAAATTGAAACTCAGGTGGGCTGGTACCAAACTGTACTTTTAACATCTACATTATCTTCATGGTCTTTAAAAATCCCCTTCCAAAGTCCTGAAGAATGCCAACCATTCCCCTCTTCTGTGAACATTTCAGGAGTGTATTCTCCATTTGCTGCCCTCATGTCTCACCAACCAACTTGACATCATTTTCTGACTGCATTTCTGCAAAGAAACAATTTTGTTGGTGTCAATAAAGATCTTCTCAGAACACATCTCAATATGCATCTTTTAGATCCTCAATGTGTATTGCCACATTGGAGACATTTGACATATATATATCGGCTTCCCCTTCCTTATCCAAAATGTTGATATTCTTGAGGTTTCTTCCCCCAAGCCCTTTTCTCTTCTCACTCTGCTGGTTCTCTTTGGGTTATCTCATCTACCACCATGGATCCAGTTGCTATTATGCTAACATAACTAACAAGCAAGGGAAAGGGAATAAGTATGAGAATCAAATCACTCTACAAACAGTTTGTCCAAGCTTAGCGTCTGGTCCTGTCCATATCACCCTTGTGAAGGAATACTGGTGAATCTGGCAAATTTAGTAGAAAGCTTTTGTCTCTAAATTGTCTATGGCAGGTACTTCATGGGGCAAGAAACAAACTGGTGTCTTGTAAAGAACTGTGTCAAAGAAGATTACCACTGATCAACTGGAGAAGCCACTGGCTAGAGTGTCTTGTGCAGCTGGAAATAGAAAGCTGTGCTTGAGTACAATCGGCATCTAACTGGAGTTCCTTCTGCAGTGATTCCTCTTGCCAATACAAACCCACCGGTGTTAGATTTCTCCAACTTACCTCTGTGATAGTAGTACTTCTTTGCTGAAACCTTTAGCAGAAAATATGTATGAGCACAATGTCTGAAACTTTTCAAGGACTGACTGTAGCCTATGTGTATGGCCTTATTTTATCCAGATCCCTGTCTTATACTCTATGCTCCATGGACATTATGCTTCTTGATGATTCCTGGGCATACTCAAATGATTTGCACATGCTCTTCTGTGAGGACTTGCATGACTTCTTCCATCCTTTTATCCACCATCCATCCATCTATCCATTCATTCATCCTCCATCCATTGTCCATCCATCTTTTAAAACAGACATTGAGCACTTGCTCTGGGTCTGGTTCAGTGCTCCGTGTGGGGAATATGCTGTAAACCAAACCTATACAAGGTTCCTGTCTAATACAGCAACTGATCTAATGATAAGAGACAGTAATCAGAGTCATAGGTAAACACATCAAATTTCACTTCTGATAAGTTGTACGTATGACCCTATGATGGTACCATGAGGGCCTGCTATAGTTTGTATCTTGAATATTCACCAAAGACTTGTGTATTGAAGGCTTTGTCATCAGCACATGGCACCATTGGAAGCAGAAGAACCTTTAGGGTATGGGTCCAGTGGAAGGCAGTTAAGGTTATTTGGGGTCTGCCTTTGAAGAGGACATTGGCATCCTGGTTCTTCTTTGCTCTTTCTCTCTTCTTTTAAAAAATATTTCCAGGTGAGCAGCTCTGTTCTACCACATGCATCCTGCCATGTTGTACTGTTCTATCACCAGCCTAAGGGCACTAATGGAGCCAAGTGACCATGGACTGAAACCTCTGAAACCTTGTACCAAAATAAAGCTTTCTTCTTCATAAATTACCTCAGGTATTTCGGCACAGTAACAGAAAGCTGAGTAACACAGGAGAGATAGCCTAGTCAGATGAATAGAGAGCCAAGGAAAATTACAATTTCATTAAGGGTAGGGAAGGCGTGTGCAAAGGCCTTCGGCAGAAGGCAAAAACAAAGTATGCTGAGAAGAGCAAAGAGGCCAAAGCAGAGGGAAAGGGAAGCAAGAGGAGGAAGACACCTTTAAGAGGAGGTGTTTCCCTGGGATTAGCGTGGCGGTGAATGTTTGTGAGTGAGGTTGGGATGGCACTAATATACCCAGCTTCATGTTTGAAAGATATGGCTGCATGGGGATGATAGATTTAAAGGACAAAGACTAGAAAGAGGAAAATCAAGGAGGCGGCGTGGCAGAAGACCCGGTGGGTGATGATGGGTTCTGACTCCTGCTTTGCACACTGCTTGGGCTACTTAACAGCTTCCCAATAGTTACTGTCCCTACCTCCTCTCTGGTAGATTTCAAGTCCTGAGGACAGACAGAACTGGAAGCATACACATAGGCTTGAACCAAGGGGACTCTGGGATACTGTTAAACTTTAGACTCATTTATTGTTGGGGACCGCAAATTCAGTGACTGGTTTTGCGTATTTCCCTATGGGATAAAAGGAAGGATTGGGATTGTTGATTCCACCCATCTGGGATTTCCCATTGACTCTTCCAAGCATAAGATCATCTACGCCTTCTTTAGTCATCTCAAGGACAAGATACTTCTAAGCCTAAGATCTTCTATGCCTTCTTAAATCATCACAGGATTATACTCTGGGTCAAGATACTTCAAACATAAGGTTATCTACACCCTCCAGAGCTGGAGTCTTTGGATGCATTGCAATCCTTTGCTAGCCCCACCTATCTCTGTGTAGGCCAAATAAAGTGGCTGTTTTGGGAGTGGAGGAAGTTGGATCCAGAGACATTGACTTCCCAGCCAATGTTGGAATATGATATTTGTCTCTGTCTTTTATATTTTTCTTGCAACATTCTTGAGACTGACAATTGGGACTCCTGGCCAGGTTCTCTATATTGACAATCGGGAATCTTGGCCAAGTATCTGATAATTTATGTCTTCTGACTACTTGTTATATTGCTCTGAACTGACAGATGTGTGTGCTGGCTACTTGCTGGCTTCTGCAACACCTTGACACATCTCCTCACCCCTAACAGAGGCTTGAAAAATAGTTTTGTCCAGTCATGGTAAGAACCTCCAAAATCATGTGCCAAAATAAATCTTTTTTTTCTTATTGAATTGATTATCTTAAGTATTTGTTATTGTGATGAAAAACTGACTAATGCACCATAGCGGTTCCAAAACTGGGACCACATCAAGATTATGGTTGTGAGTTGTGCTGGTTATTCTTGTGTCAACTTGACTGGGGTAGAGGATGCCCAGGTAACTGGTTAACCATTTATGGGTGTGTTGCAAAGATGCTTTTGGAAAAATTAGCATTTGAATTGGTAGGTTCAGTAAATAAAATCATCCTTACTGCCATGAACAGTCATTAACAAATCCATTGAGGTTCAAAATAGAACAAAAAGGAGGAAACATAAATGTGCTCTTTGGATAAGATGTCCATCTTTCTCTGCCAGCAGACATCAGTGGTGGTCTTGGTCCTTGGGTATCTGGATTAGAAATAAGACCGATAGCATTGACGTTCCCAGGTTGTGATGGCTCATATCTAGATGTCCCCCAAAGCCTCGATGTAGTCAGAGGCAGGGCTTTTCCAGAGGTGGCTGGGTCTAGGATGTATGATACTGGGATCAAGGACGTCATGCTGGGATTGATTCATGGTGCTGGGTGCTGGGACTAAGGGTATGAGTGTGGTGGGTCACCTGCATAAGACATAAGGGAAGAAAGAGCTGCTTGTGGCTTGTAGCTTGCTTCCTTGCTGCCTTCTGTCTGCAATGAACTGTTTTGCCTCTGCCGTGCCACCCTGTGTTGGAGTCATCAACTATGAACTGAAACCTCTACAAACGGTGAGCCAAATAAACCTTTCCTCCTTTAACTTTGGGTTTTGCCTCAGTAATGAGAAAAGTAACTGACATGTGCTTTTAGACTCAGACTTCCTATAGAATTACACCATCAGCATTCCTCATTATCCTGTTTGTGAACTGAAGATTATGAGACCTTGCAGTCTCTATAATCACATGAGCCAAATCTCACAATGAATCCTTTCTCATTGATACAGGTATTGCTGATTTTATTTCTCTGGAGAACTCTAACACATGAGGAGACTTGGCAAGGCAAAGAAATGGGATACGTGTAGATGAGTTCAAGACTGGCCTTAAAGAAATCAGTAAGTTCCTTGGCCATATTTTCTAGAGTTCATTTCTTTAACTTATTATAGGAACTCCATTCCATGATCTCACACTGTCACTAAAAAGAAGTTCTGACCAATGATAAGGTCTTCCATTGCTTTTTAAGAAAGCATTCTAAATTCCAAGGAGGAACTCATGCTCTTCATAAAGGCATAATTGATAGGCCACAAATGGTAACTCAAAGGCACTCTCAGTGAACATCACGGTCTGCACCTGTGTTTCCAGTGAATGATGCACTAGTTTTCTCACTGTGGCATGAAGGAAGTTACCAGATTTCTTGGACTTTATAGCAGATACCACACAGATGGCAGGCACCCTTCTTGGGGCCCATTTATCTTCTAGTATTTCTCTTTTCCTTCATGAACACCTCTTTGTCATTCCCATTCACCATGACTTAGTTGTCATTGACTCTGCCCTCCAACTTCAGGATTCTGGCCAGGCTTTACCTTCAGCTATTTAGCATATTTTAGTGCACTGCCCACACCGAATGCTCTGGAAATGGGAATTCTCTCAAGCTAGGGCAGTGAGGCTTACTGTCAGACTTCATTAGAACTCCTTGGTGGGATTCAGGAGTTGGAGGCTTAAGCATGGTCAGAGTTCTCCAGAAAGACAGAAGCAATGGGAGATAGGTAGATAAAGACTTGATAGACAAGACTTCTTATGGGAGCTGGCTCACCCAATAGTGGAGGTGAGGAGTCCAAGATAGGCCATCTGAAGGCCAGAGAACCAGAAAATCTAGTAGCCTGGCCCAGTCTGAGTCCCAAATTCTTAGGATCTGGGGGACTGCTAGTGTAAATTCTGTAATATAAAGGTTGGAGAACTTGGATTCCTAACGTCCAAGGGCAGGAGAAGATCCACGATCTAGCTCCAAAAGGAGAGAGAATTTGCCTTTCTTGTCATTTTGCTCTGTCCAGACCTTCTGTGGGCTGGATGATGCCTATCCATGTTAGGAAAGTGTGACTTTTCCTTCTGTGGTCACTGACTCAAATGCAAGTTTCTTCTGAAGCACTCTCACAGACATGTCCAGAAATAATGCTTTAGCAGTTAGCGGGGCCTCCTTTAACTACCCAAAATTGATCATCACAACTGCTATTTTGAAAAGTGCCTTCTTGAGAGGAAGCCAACACAGAGCCGAAAAAGGCAGAAGGCTACAGAGAACAACTGATTTTCTCAGTGGAACTCCTGCATCCAGGAATTGAAGTTTTCCCCTCCATATTTCAAGTTTTCAGGTTACGTGGAGCAATGCAGAGAACCACCTGGGTGACTCTCCTTGAATAAAGAGCAGTCATCATCTCCATTTTGGCTAAACCTGGCCCTGTCTCCATGTACTGATGTGTACAGAGCTGGCTAACCCACTTCCTTTTCCCTTCAATTGGCTCTAAGCAATGTAAATCGGGCCGGTTCAGGCACTGATGTGTAATCTTTGAAACTAGGTGACAGTCGCTGTTTCCCCTACACTGTGACTCCCATCAAAACGTGGTTGAGCCAGGAGGGTTGGAGAGCCAGGGCTCCAGGCCTATCAACTGGGATCGAGTCTCGAGATGAAGCCATTGACTTCCCAGGGCACAAAAGTCTGCATATCAGAGCTGAAGCACCAGGCCCCTAAACATTAAATGCTACCTCAGTTGTGTTGTGCAGATGGTCTTTCTGCACATCCCTTCTCTCTGCATATTGCAGAGGTGCTTTCAGGCCTCCTGGCCAGCCAGCTCATGTATCTCCTGCCATCCTCACGGTCACTCACCCTCGAGCCACTCCCTTCTTCACAAATTGATAAAATCCAGGTTAGGCCCTGGGTTGAGACCTTTGTTCCGACGAACCTTCATTCTGGCCGTACCCAGGACTCCTTGACCTCCCAGAATTGTAAATGTGACTCAGTGTCTTTATTCTTGCTCTGGGTTGCACTGGAAGTGGTAGATTGGAATTAACTCACTGGAATTCCAATAACTTTCTGATGGGATTACAAATATAAACTTCTCAGACCGAGACAAGGACAGCAAAGGGGTCACTATAGAGTAATAGGAAATTCTCTTTCCGTTTAAACTTGTGTGACTTAGGTGTTTTCTTTTTAAATGGTGCTGGGGACTGAACCCCGGGAGCACTGTGCTCCATGCTTAGGACCTTGTTTAAAATTTTATTTTGAGACAGGATCTTACTAAGGTGCCCAGGCCAGCTTTAAACCTGAAATTCTCCTGCCCTGGCTCCTGCAATTACAGGCATTCATTGCCATGTTTAACTGGTGGCATTTTGTTTTGTTTGTTTTTTTTAAAGACTTGAGGGTCTTACTGTGTTGCCCAGGCTGGCCCTGGACTCCTAAACTCAAGCAAGTCTCCTGCCTCAACCTTCTGAGTAGCCAGGACTACAGGTGCGTGTCACCATCCCAGGCTCAAGGTGGCTTTTAGTCACTTGAAATAGAAAGAGTCCGACCCAATACATTAAAGCAGTGATCCCAGTTCAGAGTTATCTGTATTCCTACGCTCTGCGAGTTACTCTCACCTTCCCTGTTTTGCTAGGAGACAGGGATGGAAGCCAAATATAGGTCAAGCATAACAGTTGCTGCTAATCTTCTGTTAAATGACCTCTAAAGAAACTTGGATCTCAAGTGTTCAGAGGATTATGGGTAAAACATCAAACATTTATCTTTAGCTGAAGAGCTCTTTGTTCATTCAGGCTTTTCTTTAAGCAATCAACTTTATCTTTAATTACAAGTTTAGATGAAGCTATTGAAAGTGTCTAATCAGGGTTGGGGATTTAGCTCAGTGGCATAAGTGCCTGTCTGGCAAGCGGGAGGTCATGAGTTCGATCCCCAGCACCAAAAAAAACAACAACAACAACAAAAAAAAAAAAAAAAAAGAAAGAAAGTGTCTACTCAACTTCATCATTGAAAATGTAAGGTGGCAATGCTTCTAAATTAAGAATTTATTTACTAATTTCTCTGCTTAACTCAGCAGCAGTCAGACTGGGGACATAAATGTGTTCAGGAGACTCTCGGTGAGTAATGAATTGAAGGAATACTGTGGCATCACAGCGTCTACTCACTGGATATTCCTCTCACTGCATATTCACTCTGGTGCCTTTTTCAGTTCCTACTGGCTCAGGTGCACGCAGTCAGCAGCAAAACCCGTTCCTGAAGGTTCTGCACTTCTAATCATCTAGTGAGAATGTTTGCTAGCCCAGAAATGTGGAGCCTTGACAACCTGGGTGTCCAGATGTTCCCTACTAACACACGGGTGACCTGGTGTTCTTGAAGCAATCCAGGGAAACAAAACTCCAGACTCCTATCTCGATGTTGAGCTACTTCTTTTCACCAGCTTCCTGTCCTGCTAATGGGAATGGTATTTTGCTTCACTGCCTTTGACTCGTTTCTTGGATGGAAACCTAGACCTTGGCAGTAGCCTAGTTCGTGAGGGTCCCTAGAACATAGCCAAGTTCCTCATGTCCATCTTTACTGCTCCTGCTGGTATCTTTTAATGACTCAGTGTTAGGCACAGCTGCTGAAGTTCTGCTGCTATGTTAGTCATATGTCCATTCTATTACAAAATACTTGAGGCCAGGGATTTTAGTTCAGTGGCTTAAGCGCCTACCTGGCAAACGTGAGGTCCTGAGTTCAATCCCTGTTACAAAAAAAACAAAACTTGAGCAACGGAGTCAACTTATAAAACGGAAAAGTTTATTGTGGCTCACAGTTTTGGAGACGTCAGTCCATGGTAGGACAGACACTGCTTTGTTGTGGCTGAGGCCACATATCATGGCAGAAAGCATGAGGTGGAGGAAGCTGTTCACAACCATCACATGGTGGCTTGGAAGTGAAAAAGTGAGAGAGAAGGGCATAGGGTTTCACTGTCTCCTTTGAAGGACACCCCCACTACTGGACTTCCTTTCTGGGGCCTGACCTTTTGATGGGTCCACCACCTGTCACTAGCCCCATGATCTGGGGACCAAGTTTTAATGGATAGTTCTTTGGTGGATGCTTATCCAAACCATAGCACATGTTTTATCTGGTCTCTTTGACAGTGCTAAGAGCTTAGAACTCATCAGCATTTGTGCTTCTCTTTGGGCCTTGGCAATTGGTACTGTAAACCGTGCCCTGGAGAAAGCAGCCTCCCCAGCACCTGATTCACTAGCACAGGCTCCACTGCATAGGTTCCTGCCTGCCAGCTGCTCCCAGGGGCCTCCCAGGTGAGGGCAGCTCTTTCCCTGGGCTTTTTTCACACTATGCTTCTAAACTGGAACATTTCTTTTTGTCTCTGTCTTCTAAAGATAGATACTTGGCTTCCTCTCCTTTAAGTAATTATCTAGGTAAGAATGCTCCTTTCTTAAAAAATAGAGCCTCTCTTTTTAAATCAAAATACTTAGTAAAAATCATATGCAGCCCATATGGATTTTTAGTTCCAGGCTAATGAAATTTCTCTCCTCACCCATCTCCTTCTTCCCCTTCTTTTCCCTCCTTGTCCTCTCTGTCCCCTTTTCCTCCTCCTCTTCCTCTTTTCTTTCTTCTTCTGCTTCCTCTTCCCCTCTCCCTCTTCCTCCTCCTCCTCTTCCTTCTTCTCCAAATGTTCAACAAGGGAGGCCGCCTCCATCTCTAAATCTCCTCCTGTCTTGGCAGGATCTATGGTCAACCCTCGCAAACTAGTTCCTACTTCTAAAGGGGCAAAGTGACACTGTTGTCAACAGGATGGTTGTTGTTGGTGGCAGCCTGTCTTAACTTTCCTTCTCAGCTCACAGATAATCAGGTTCCCTCTGTTCTCCAGGAGAAGCCGTGGATGCATCCTCAGTGCTCCGACTTGTTGGGATATAAGCACATTCTCCACTTTCATTTGCTTCCCTGGTTTGTCTTGCATAACTCATCTTTGTGAAAACTTGTTGACCAGGCCCTTGGCACTGTGCCCTAGAGATACAGAGATGGTTTACTGAGCTTAGGCCGGGTCATCTCATGAGAGCAAACTGCTGAAGTCCAAACCTGTACACGGGTAATAAGAATTTCCGAGCGGTGTGCAGATGGCTGGCTTAGAGCTGGGCTCCGAATTGGGGTGGGAGGGAGGCTCCGGGGGTCGCTTTTCCGGATTCCCGCGCCAGACCTGCGTGAGGAAGGGGTGCCGTGCGCCCTGGGCGCGCCCCCGCAGCTCTCCGGCACGCGTCCAAGGGCATCGCCGCGGGTTGGAAGGGAGAGCAGGGGTCCAGCTTGGCGAAGGAGAGGAGTCCCCGCTAGGAGGGCCCGCCGAGGAGCGCGGAGTCGGCGCCGGTGCTAGGCGCGGAGACCGAGGGGCCACAGGCCGGGCGCCCGGGCGTGGCCCCGAGGACGCCGATCGGCCGGGCTCCGCAGCCTTCGGGAGCCCTCCTGGGTCGCGCCGTGGGGTTCCCGGAAGGAAGCCCTGGGGCGCCGCTCCTGCGGGACACCTGGCTTCCCCGTCCACGCGCAGGACGCCTGGGGAGCGCCCACTGGGTGCGGAGACCTAGGGCGCCCCGCAGAAGGCTTTGTACTCAGTAGGTGCCCAGTGCGTGTGAGTTGAATAAATGAGCGGTCGAGACAAAAAAAAAAAAAAAAAGCATTTCCCTTGAAGCCAGGCATGGTAGCGCACACCTGTAATCCTTGCACTCAGGAGGCTGAGGCAGGAGGATCATTGCAAGTTTGAGACCAGCCTGGGCTACAAAGTGAGCTCAAGTGCAGTCTGAACTGCATAGCAAGGTACGGTCTCAAAAAAAAAAATTTTTTTTCCCTCTAAAGCAGGGAATTCGCTGGTCTCATCTTTTATTATCCTGCTGATCATCTTCTCTAAAATGACAGGAGCTACGCTATCCAAGGTGGTTTTGTGGATACTGCTGCTTTGATCCTCCTAATACCTTTCACTTTTGAACTTGACAGATCCCTCTCTTTTCTGTCCTCTACTTCCAGGTTACTAAGTGGCAAATTTTCCCTGCCTCTCCCTCTGGCCCCGTCCTTCTTATTTTGGATGAAAAGATTACAGTCTTTGAGTAAACTACTCCAAGAGATGCCACGTCCGGGAAATGATATACATGGCTCTCTGTGGCTAACCTTCTGCTTCTTTGTCTCTTGTCCAAATGTCCTTATCTACACAAGGGCAGTGTGGCTTAATGGTGAGATGTGAGCATTCTGGAGTTAGAAATCCAGCCGCAGAGCCTGGCTCTGCCCCTGCTATCCGTACTGCTGGCTTCATCTTTTCAATTTCTGAACTTCCATTCATGTTAAATGCAAAGACGACTCCAACCTAACTCATATGGCTCATGTGAAAGAACTGGACAATTAGACGGATGGGAAGCGAGTGGCACAGTGCCTAGCACACTGGAAACAGGCTACAAGTGTTGCGAATTATTATTATTACAGATCGCAAGGCAGAAAGAAATGCGGTGGACGCCACAGGACAGCCTTCCAAAGCTGTGCTCTCCCTGCAGCTGCTCAGTCTTGGCTCACTGGTGGGTGGGGTAGATTTCACAGAACCTGCAAGCAGCTCTTGGGCCTCTGGAAATAGATTCCAGATGCTTAAAGCATTTCCATAATTTCCTGTGTAATGAAACCTCAGTGGAGAATCATCTGAGCAGTGTCAGTATTATCTCTAAAATGATTATGATGTGTATTATAACTCATGGGGAGTTTTTTGCTTGAGCTAATAGAGACATGAACGGTCAACAGGTTAGTTTCTTTCAGCTTTTATCACTAGGAACACCACCAGGCGTGCTGTTGTGTTCATCTCCCTACTCCTGGTTTTACCTTTTGTCTTTTTTTTTTTTTTAAAGTGGTTTCTTGCTTTCTGACACCATAAGATGTTCTAAATTTATCTTGTATTTTCCAGCCCTGGTTTTAAGCACTCTTGTAGAATCCATGATTCTTCTTATTGGAAAATATTATTTAAATATGAAGGTCTAACTTCTAGGTATGTTCTTATTCTCTTAAATATCGTCATGCCTAGGTTCTCTCAGAAGACAAGGTATTAAATATGTATCTAACTGGCATATAACACAAATCAAAGCCGGGAGTGGTGGCTCATGCCTGTAATCCCGACATGCGGGAGGCTGAGGCAGGAGGATCATTGTGAGCTCAAGGCCAGCCTGGGCTACAAAGTGAGCTCAAGGCCAGCCTGAACTGCAGAGTGAGACCCTGTCTCAAAAAGACAAAAAAAAAAAAAAAAACCCCACAAAAAAACACAAATCCATATCTATGTGTTCATGGAACTGTGAGTCTGTATTGAAGCCTCAGATCCAGTTCAACCACATTATGTTCATTTTGACCTTCCCTCTTTCCTTGTTTGTGCCTTTTTTCTCATTATCTATAATCCATTTACTTATTTTTTTTCAATGGTACTATCCATGTATCCAATATTTGGAATTGGTAACTTATACTACTGTGAGAAATATTTTTATTAACCACAGTATTATAATGCATGGTCATGAAATTATTTGCCTATCAACAGCAAACTAAATTCATATGGAGCCAGAAGAGACTAAGAATAGCAAAAACAATTTTGGGCAACAAAAGCAAAGCAGGAGGCATAATAATACCTGGCTGCAAGCTATACTGCAAAGCAATAGTGATCAAAACAGCATGGTACAAAACAGAGACTTGGATCAGTGGAACAGAACTGAGGATATAGAAAGTTCCCCTGACATATTCGGTGATTTGATCAACAAAGGGGTCAAAAGCCTATGTTGGAGGAAAGATAGCTTATTCATCAAGTGGTGCCAGGAAAACGGGTTATCTGTGTGCAGAAGATTGAAACTGGACCCATATCTCTCACCACATATGAGATTAAAATAAAAATGGATCAAAGCTCTAAACATTGAAACAGAAACCTAACACCTACTAAAAGAGAACCCAGGTAAAGCACTTGAAGATTCATGAAGGTGACCACACTGAAGTGGTACTGAGCAGGCTTTAGAGTTAGTCAGTTGGTTTTCTGGGTTAATTTAAGAGTTTGTCTCAGGCTAAGTAACTTGCCTGATGAGCTAGCAGCTGGCATGCAGAAATGGAACTCTCCATGCCAGCAGTCACAGTAGAGGCCTGAGTGGCCTGAGCCACTGCGACAGCTCTGAAGGCGAGACAGCAGGGTGGCTGGTTCCTTAGTTACCAGCTTTCCAGGGGCGGTAACTGCCAACCTCAAGATGAGGCCGTTCTCTGAAGCAAACACTGACTGCTTGGACTGTCTTTGGTCTATCTCCAGAAGGGCTTGCTCACTCTCACACCTTTTTACCTCAGCTGTTCCTTGTACTTCGCTGCCTGCCTCCCAATACGATGCCCCCAGTAAACAGTGGGCAATTCTGAGAAGTCTCTCTCTTAGCCACAAGAGCTCTGACCTTCCCTGGGCCCCGAATACCACATTACTTTTGTCTATTGTGTTTCCTCCTTCACTGCGCCCTCCCCCAGAAGACTAAGAGACTGGCCAGCTCCTAGTAGACTTAAGAGTAGCAAAAGATTTTCTAAAAAGAACCTCCATGGCACAAGACATAACAGTAACAATCAACAAATGGATTATAGGAGACTAAAATCTTCTTTACAGCAAAACAATCAGTAGAATGAAGAGACAACCTGTGGAATGGGAAAAAATTTTCAGCAATTATTTCTTAGGACAAATATCAAGACTACACAAAGAACAACAACAACAAAAAAAAAACCCCAAAAACTGAACCACCTAAAATTAAAGATCTAGTCAATAGAAATGAACAGACATTTCAAAGAGGAAGAAATACAAATGGTCGACAAATATATGAAAAAATGCTTACCCTCTGTGGTCATTAATGCTAATTAAAACAGTGCTAAGATTCCATCTCACTTCAGAAAGAATGGCCATCATCAGGAAATCAAACAGTAACAAACTAATGGTAAAAAAGGAACACTCCTTCCCTGTTGGTGGGAATGTAAACTAGTACAACCATGATAGAAATCTGAATGGAAATTTCTCAAAGAACTGAAATAAGAAATCCATATGCCCCTTCTAGGTTTCTTCCTCGAAGATCTTAATGCCGCAGTCTACAGTGATACGTGCATACCAATGTTTATGGCAGCATAATTCATAATAGCTAAAGCCTAGAGGCAGCCTGTACCCATTAACAGACGTTTGGATAAAGAAAATATGGGATCTATATATAATGGAACACTACTTAGCTCTAAAGAATGACAGATTTGAGACATTAGTAGGAAAATAGATAGGCCTGGAAAATATAATGTTGAGTGAAATACACCAGATATGTTTAAATACTCTATAGTGTCACTCATTTGAGTGAAGCAAAGTACAAACAAAGAGAATAATGAAGGGTGGGTAGAAGGGGATGAGGACATGGGTCTCTTGCAATAGGGAAGTGGTCTAAGAGGAGAACGGATGAGGGGTCAGGCGTGGAAGAGAAGTAGAATGAAGATTTGTCATACACAGGAACCTAATAACCTCAGTTAATATATGCATTTTATACTACAGCACGAGCTAAGATTAACAGTGTCAACAGTGAAAAGTAGGATGGGGGAACTGGAGGGGAAGGGGGAAGGGGTTTACAAAAAAGAGCAAAACTGTAGTAGGTACATGGAGCCACTCCCCCAAGACGATTGTAAACCGCCTAAACTGAAAACATTAAAAATTAAACAAAAAAGACATTGTTTGCCTGGTTCCTTAGTTCTTTTCTTCCCCGCCTTGTTCAGTGTGGTTATGGTAGTCGTTTGCAATTCAGTGAGGTTCACTCATGGGTGTTGGTGTCTGTCCGCTTGGGGCCTCCCACGGCTTGGCCGCTGTGAGTTCTAGGTCAATCCTGAGTGTGTGAAAGCAGCTCTGACGCTGAGAGTTGGTTACAGCGGTGGACACACTCCGAGAAGGTCAGAGCCTCCTCGTCCCAGCTACTCCATTCTCACTCCCTCCTCCTTTCCACCCCGCTGCCCCTACACCCCGTCCACTTTTTAGTATGTGTTGTCTTTCAATAAGAATGAGCTTTGTGGAGTCCTTACAGTCCCAGTGAGGGGCAGTACCAGCCTTGACAATGTAGCAAGGTGGATGTTTCCAGCCAAAGAGCAGGGACACATTTGTGCGAAGATGAATTACTGGAATTACTAGGAACAAAGGAGCCTGGGCACTAGGAAAGCGCGGGCAGTAAGATGTCAGGAGAGGCTCTTACAGGATTCTGTCTCCTGCTAGGTGGTTTGGGGGACGGCCAGAAAGCAGGCCCAATTGTTTGATTGGATATCTAAATTTTTTTTTTTTTAAATCTAAGAGGTGGGAAAGATGCCATAGAGATAAAGCTGATGTTGGGGAAAACAGTAGGCATCCATTCACTAGCTAGGAGGGAAGACGTTTGGCTCTTTTTATCATTTGTGTGGTGTTTCTGCTTTCCGGTCTCAGACGTAGTTCTGCAGTGGGCTCGTTTTCATCTTCTTCCATCAGAATCACAGAGCAACCCCATCTGACATTGATGTTCTGTGAAAACGCGGCATCCTAGTTATGAGTGCCGGCTCAGATCCCAGCTGTGACCTGACAGGGGTTGTTGCTCTGTGCTTTCTGGTACCCAGAGGATCTGCCCCACAGGATCACCTGGTGGAGCAGGGAGACACACAGCGAGGGTAGGTCTTAGGACACTAACCCCACCCAGCTAACAAGCAGTTAACAAGAACTATGTCCTGGCTTTCCGACACCCTTGCCAAAGCTGCTTTGCAAATGGTTTTTGTCCTGGCCCTTTAGGCCCACCCTAGTTGCTCCCTTGGGATCCTGATTGAGCCTCAGGACCCCAAGCTGGCCTGTGACCTGGTCAAGCTGTGCTTTTACCTTATTGATGCTTAAATGCCATCCCTGGGCATCTTGCTGAGCCCACTTCCACAGACACGTGTTAAACACTAATGGCACTTTTTGCTTTGTCCATATAAACCAGCTCAGTGAATGCCTGTCTCTCTTAGATACCAGTGACTCTGTGTACATGATATCCATCCTCTGAGGTGTTAGAACATTTGGTTGGACAGGAAGACTTGGTAACTGTCAGTCATATATTGAGTCTGAATGGTCTCTTGACTCATGATCAAGGCAGTTTGATTTGAAGACAAGAATTATAACTTTTACTTTCCTCTAGCATTATTCTAATAAATATTCATCGCAGAAAAAATCTCAGAGGGTAGATATATTAGTCTGCTTTCTGTAGCTATAATAAAATATTGGAAGCTGTATACTTTATAAATAAAAAAGGCTTATTTTGTTCACTGTTTTGGAGGCTGAAAACATTCAAAATCAGTTTGGGTTCTGATAAGGGTTTCATGGCATATTGGCCTCCCAATGGAGAGAATTTGTGCAAAAGTAATTATATGAGAAATCAGTAAGTACAGAGATTCAGGGGCCAGGTTCACTCTTTTTATAATGACTTACTCCTGAGGGAATTATCCAGGGTCCCACAAGATCGATACGAATTCCTTCCAAGAATGGCACATTTATTGATTAAATTATTTTCCACTGAGTCTCACTTTTTAAATTGTCTATTACCTCCCAATACTGCCACAATGTGTAGGGAGCAGCCTGATAGCTTCATGGCTGCCGCTCCATCTCTCCCTCCTGTGGGCGTCCAGTGCATTGGCCTACATTTCCCAGGATCCTCTCGCCCCACCCAGGAAATGACAGCGACCCATCCGTAACTTCCTGCCCCCGCTTCTTTATAAGCCAGGAACATTGTTCAATAAACGAGGTTTGATTGGGAAACTTCGACTTGCCTCCGTCTCTCTCTCTTCACCCTGCCCCCGCCCCGTTTTCCTTCCTCTAGGGGAAAACCCACGCATTGGTCCGCAGGCCGGATCAAGTGGCGCCCAGCGTGGGGCCCCAATACGAGGAGGTCAACGAGGGATCGTTCACAGAGGAAAAGCCGTGGCCATGGTACCTGGGGGACTCCGTCCCTGTGATCTGTACAGACGACTGCCTGACGTCTTGTCCGAATCACGGTAAGTGAACGTAATCGGCTTGGGTCAAGCGTTAAGTGAACACGAATTGTTCGTTGCCGGCCTTAGTAAGGCCCTCAAAGCGAGAGAGATAAGGGTTAAAACAAAAGATTTATTAAACTTGCCCCTGGCTCCCTCCAGAGGGCTCCATTGATACTAAAAGATGGGAAACATTAGGAAATGCTTTAAAATACTACTATAGAGTTTTTTGGTCCCAAAGGGGACTGGAGAAAAGTCCCGATGACCTCTTTTGCATGTTGGACCTTAATTTCTGAGCTGCTAACCCAAAGTCATGCAGATCCCCAAATTAACAAAATGCTTACTCAAGGTGAGGTTGCACTACGCTCCTCCCGCAATCCTACCCCAAAGCCGCCCTCAGACACATCCAGTGTGCCCAGTCGTCCCGGCTCTGTAATTCTTGATAGTAAAAAGCCGCTTCAAAATGGCGACTTGCCGCCACTTCCTTTGTCTGGGACACACGAGGACATTCAAAATGGCGCCGCCCTATTTGACACTCAAAATGGCGCTGCCGGCCCCGCAGGTCGTTAAGACCCATACGCCATTCACAGTAACTACTTTAAAGGAATTAAAAACAGCAATCACTCAATACGGCCCCACAGCTACTTTCACCCTTGCTGTTCTAGATTCCATGACTCAAAGTTAAATTATCCCAAATAAATAAAAGGACTTAGCCAAAGTCACTCTTTCTGGGGACAATTATTTGTTTTAAAAATCTAAATTTTGGACCAATGTAAAGCCATAGCTAAAAATAATGCTGCTCAATAAAACCCCTAGACCCTCCCCATGCTAGCAAAAACTGGCGACTTTAGTACAAAAAAACAAAAAAAAGCCCAAATGCACTATGATCCTGGCCTTTTTACACAAATTAATACAGCCGCCTGTAGGGCTTAAAAAAGGCTCCCTTCTGGTGGAGAGGTTGTCTCTTCTCTTACTAAAATTAAACAAAAACCAGAAAAACCCTTCTGTGATTTTGTTGATCGCCTCTTATAGGCAGCCGAGTGCTTTTTCGGCTCCCCTGAGAGTAATTCTGCCTTAATCAAACAATTGGCTTATAAAAATACAACATCCGCCTGCCAGGCTGCAATTTACTCCAAACAAGAAAAGGAGGCTAGATGGTTACCTGAACGCCTCATAAAACAAATAGATAGCCCTTCATCAAAAACATCATGTGACGCCCAGGAGTAATATCCTCTCCTGAGGCACAATCCCCTATGCTCTCTTACAGATGATACAACTTTCCAAACCTTATGGGCCATTGTTGGACTCCTGACACAACTACATCTGACGGATGGCAATTCCCATCAACCCTGGAACTGGGAATTCTATCGCTGGAAAGTTCTACCAAGTAACGAGTGGAAAAAGGTTCGAACCTGGTCAGGATCAGGAAATCCAAACTTTAAGATCCCATCCTGTGAGCTTGTACCCATTGAGCCATGCCACAATAGATTACCAGTCTATCTTTGCCCTGCTGCAACAGAAGGTAGATCATACTGTAACTCCCCAGGAGAGTACTACTGTGCCTACTGGGGTTGCGAAATGGTTGCAACAGGATGGCAACCCTCCTTCCCCGATAAACACCTTAAATTAGAGTGGGGGCCATCAGGTTGCCACCCACTCAGTTACTGGGAAGGAGGAAGAGAAGATTGTGAGTATCTAGACCTCACCATCACCACTCCTGATGAAGCTGGCTGGCTGATAGGACGCACCTGGGGATTTCGATATCACGAGCGTGGCCAGACAGGGGTGGCCTTATTCTCATAAAAAAGGCTCCTTTACAGACCCCAAGTGTGGTCATAGGCCCAAATCCTGCCCTAAGGAAAATCAATACTGATGTCCAAACCCCCCCTCATATCTCTAATTACCATACCTTCCTATCCACTTTAACCACCATATACCAATCGGGTGTTACACCCACCCCCCTACGTCCAAATTCTAACCTGTTTAACTTGATTGAAGGGGCATACACCGCCTTAAACCATACACAGCCTAATTTAACTCAATCTTGTTGGTTATGTCTAAGTGCCCCTCCCCCATACTACAAAGGAAAAGCCCTCAATGCATCCTTCAGTATTTCCCCTGACTCAAGCCAATGTTTATGGTCCCAAGTTCATAAATTGACCCTCCCTGATGTCTCAGGACAAGGAACTTGCCTTGGTCAGCCCAGTAACTGGCCCAGCAAACATAAGCCTCGATGTGCCTGGTTTCACCGATCATTCGACAAGGGTAAATATATCATTCCACCTCCCGGGACCTTCTGGGCTTGTAATACAGGCCTCACTCCCTGCGTAGCGACTGATGTTTTCAATACGTCAGCTGACTATTGTATCCTTGTGAATATTTTCCCTCGCATTACGTACCATCCTGGATATTACCTTTTCCAAGCTTCCCAAACAGATTATAGGTCTAAATGGGAACCAATGTCATTGACCTTAGCTATACTCCCGGGGATGGGAGTTACAGCAGGTATAGGAACAGGAACCTCAGCATTAGTCTTGGGACAACAACACCTACGTCAATTACAAACAGCTATAGACCAAGATTTAAAGGAAATAGAGACTTCCATAACCGCTCTACAGGAGTCCCTTACCTCCTTATCTGAAGTGGTTTTACAAAACAGACCAGGGTTAGATCTTTTGTTTTTAAAGGAAGAAGGACTATGTGTTGCCCTCAAGGAAGAATGCTGCTTCTACGCTGACCATTCAGGTGTCATTAAGGATTCCATGACTAAATTAAAAGACCACCTAAATAGCAGAGAAAGAGACTACCTCAGAGAAACCTCCCTCTCTTCCATGTGGGGAGGCCTTTTTCCTTACATTGCCCCCTTATTAGGCCCACTAGCCGTTACAGTTATTCCTAACTGTTGGCCCCTGTATTTTCCAAAGGATCATGACACTTCTTAAAAATAGGCTCGACACATTCATGGCCAAGCCCATTCAGGAACATTATCATCAATTGGAGATGGCAGATCAAGAAACTTGGAGGGAAACAACCCCTACAAATGGCCCATGTAATGATGTGTGAGCCAACTGCCCTGAGACACTGGACAGGCAGCCAGAGACGGGCAACTGGGACACATATGTTACGCCACCGGCCGCCTAAGACAGCACAGGACCAATTGCTCTCCTGCAGGCCCATGACAGGTAAGGCCTGGTTGGGTTCATATGAAGAGTTCTTGACCTAAGACAGGCGCTGTCCTCACAGGGCCTGCCATACTCTTATAAAGTGATAAGGGAGGAACAATGGAGACCGCATTTTCACACACTGAAACTATATCCAAACTGGAGTATTAAATCCTACAATTTAGAGATCAACATCATTAGTGTTGATTTTTTCAGACTCTTTCAAACACACACACACACACAGAGGAAATGAGAATGGGATTATATATTACATGTTATTTTGACAAATGTTATTTTACTTAAAATACCATGAAAATATTTACATATCAGTGGGTATAGATCCCATATTGCCAATAGCCAATTGATACACATGTAACCAACAATGACTGGATATTAAAAAATACAAAAATTTCCCTGAAATTATCAAGCTTAAAAATAGGAATTATAACATTAATCACTGATATTTTAGGTAATTAATAAATATTCTACAGAGTTATCAAGCAGGACAGAAACTTTGGTTTAGGTTTGGGGTTCATACCTACATTTAAATGAATGAAATTTAGGTACTTAATGACATTATAAACAGATTAGTGGGAAGGGAAATGCTTTGTACACAAAGCCTTCCACAACAAGTTATGGGGAAGGTGGTATAAAATGAGTAAGATTCACAATTTAAAAGCATCACAAAAAAATAAAAAATAAAAATGCATTACATCCCCAGTACCTCACAGAAAAATCTTGAGGCCTTTATTTCTATGACCATCATGAATATGACCCATGTAATCCAACCCACAAGGTAACTTCCTCATTCTACAGGTAAAACCCATAATCCCAGCCTCCATGATCATCCCAGTAATACCTATCTTACTGCCACAAGTCTTCTCCCAGCAAGCTCAACCCATTCCCCAGCTTCTGTCACAAACATGCTACTCTGCCACACTCCACAAATCTTCCAGAGTGCTGGCTTTGCATCCCATACCAACAAAATGTTTATATGGCTGCTCCCACATATTGGAATGCCTCTTCCTTATCCCATCCGCATAAGTCAGCCATACTGGGATCTCTCTGTCTAGGGCCCTCCTGACTGGCTGACTAACCTCACTTGCCTGGTATCTTTGTCTGAAAATTCTTCTCACCAAATGGGGGATTCTTCCCCACTGCACTCACAACATTACCTCCAACCAAAAGCCGTCTGCCCACCCCAGGGGCTGGTTTATAGGTTGCCAAACAGGGGCCTATATTTGCCTTCCTCCCCGGGGGCAGGGTCTTGTACACTAATCCTCTTAGTTCCAGCCCTCACAGTAAATTCTCAGGCGGCCATGGCAACCTTTTTCTTATCCCAACTTGATAATACACACTTCACCCAGGAAACAAGGGCCTTCCGTGTCCCAGGTCTAACTGGCCCAGGCTTTCTCTCTCTATTCAGAGCTGGCATCGGGACAGGGGAAATAGGCACAGCAGCCCATCGTTGTCATCAGCTCTCCCTGGAGTGTCACCAACAGAAGACATAACCGTTTACACACACTCACTCCAGAACCAAATAACCAGCCTGGTAAGCAGTCACTCTCCAGAACCCACGAGCTCTAGGCGAGAGGGAGGCACCTGTGCTATGCCAGGAGAAGAACGATGTTTATCTATCAGTGAGTTGGGACTCGTCATGGACAAGGTAAAAAGTCTCCACAACTACTAGACAAAAAGCACCAACAGCTAGGCTAGGGATGCTCTTCTTCCTCACCATGGTCCTGGCGGAACAGCACATTCGGATTACAGGCACTTTTCCTTCCACCTCTCCTGGGTCCTTTAATTATGATAATAACTTACCTCCTCATAGCACCTTGTCTTTTAAACTTTTTTTGAGATTTCTCCAATCTAGGAGGCAAACATTCACCAACCATAAACTCCTTATCCTGGCTGAAACACCTGGTACCTACATGGGCATCAACCGTCATTCCATCAACCCTCCCAACCCCCAACAGGACGCCCCCTTCGAGCAGAAAGCAGTCACAGAGAGTCGTTGCTCTTTCCTAACAACAGAAAGACGGGAATGAAAGGTTTCCCTAGTGTAAATTACTGGACATTATGGCAGTGGTTTAACAGGGCCGAAGGCCAAAGTAAAAACAGTACTTACCCTGATGACCACTTTCTCCTCCTTCCCCTTCAGCCCTGATTAAACTCTTTCCCGCAGGGAGAGAATTCCAGTCAGTCCCTCACACGTCCTCAATGCCCACCCCAAGCGTCACTGTCACTTCCAGCCAGAGGTCACAGAACCTTCACCCGGCCCTGTGTCCGGCAGAGGAGAAAGCCCAGCCCCACGAGTTTTGTACTCATCTCCATGTTCTCAATAAAAGCATCCTTTTTCTTTCTTTTTGCTGCTCTATTGCACTGAAAAACCTAACAATTTAAAGGGTTTTTTTTTTTAATCTCAGAAAACTCCCTATTCCATTTAAGAAACAAAGCATCCTGCAGGAAGAGTGAAACAGATCTCCAGGTACTCTGCAAATAAAATCTACATAAATTAACTTTTCCATTTGCACCTAGTTGAACCACAGTGGTTTCTACTTTCCAATGGTTAGTAGTATTCCTAGAAAGAAATTATTCCTAGATTGCTTGCTGATTAAAACTACCTATCCTTGTTAACCTCTTCTAGGAGAAAACAATGGTCCATAAAGGGCAATGTTTATGGGAGGTGAAATACGGTATTGTCTGTATTTAGAGAGAGATAATAAGATATGGAGGAAATTCCACCTTTGGGGGGGACCCAGAACATCTGAAAGCAAAGCTGTTTTCATCTGCTTGTTTAGGAGTCTTAAGAGAGCAGTTAGGTACTACTTTTCATTTTCCCAAGCTCTCTTCTCTCAGAGAGCATCTCCTCAGGCGGTGGCCAATGATCACAAAGTCCATCGCTTAACACAGTCGCTGGTGTGTGACCAGGAATGGCCAGTTGGAGTACATTGTCCTCGAGGACATTCTCACAGTTCAGGGGCAGCATCTCACCATGTGTAAGACCAACAGGAATCCTTCTGAGACCACTGATCCAGATGTTAAGGGACAGAGAAGGGGATCTGCAACTGTAGTCACCAGACAAGCCCAGCATTTCTAAGGACTAGCTAATGGGAGATGCATTTCAGGATGAAGCCGTAGAATAAATCACACTGAGCTAAACCCCCAGCAACAAGTACATTTTCAATTACATTATTTTTTAGCTAAACTGTATCATACCTAAGATACCCTTAAACTTTGGACCTTGTTGTAGTCAGCGTTTGCAAAGGAAACAATTTAATATAAGACACATAATTTTATAATATTCACCCAAAGAGTCAAATGTAGAAGCATGCAGGGGTTCTGTTCATGTACTAGAGACCCAAAGAATCCAGTTGAGGGCCTGGATCCCATGAAAACATCCTACATGAATCCACCTTAAGACCTAGGGCCCATGACAGTGCCTCCCACAAGTCCAAAAGGAGGCCCAGAGCCCACAGCAATGTCTCTTGCAAGGCTATATCAAGGATCTGTACTGGGAAGGCCCAAAGATCAGTGGTGGAAGCTAGAAAGTCTGCACCAGTGGGATGAAGAATCTGTGCCAGGGCCCTGGGATTTAGCTCAGTGGCACAAGCACCTTCCTGGCAAGCGCTAGGTCATGAGTTTGATCCCTGGTACCAAAAAAAAAAAAAAAAAAAAAAAAAAAAAAAAAGGAATCTGTGCCAGCAAGCTGAATATCTGCACAGGAAGAGAATCACATCCACCCTCAGCAACAGTGAGGACCCAAGTTCCTTCAACAATGAGAGCAGCTGAGTTCGTATCAGGAAAGACGGCATGACAAGCTTCTCCAGGAGAATCAGCAGCACCCCATCTTCCTCCCCAGTTCTCCTTTTATGTGGTTGGCGATGATCCTCAGGTGATTCAGTTCAGCTGGGTGTTACAAGTTGGCCACTAATGGGCTGGGGACACAGCCCAGCAGCACAAGGGCCTGCCTGGCAAGTGCAAGGTCCTGAGTTTGAGTCCCGGTCCCCCCCCCCAAAAAAAAGTTGATCACTAGTTAATCTACTACAAACCTTATCATAACTTTTTAAAATGCACAGGCTTGGGGCCGGAGATTTAACTCAGTGGCATTAGCGCCTGCCTGGCAAGCGTGAGGCCGTGGGTTCGATTTCTGGTACCACAAAAAAAAAAAAAAAAAAAAAAAAAAAATGCACAGGCTTGAAACACAATACTTAGGAAATAAAGATAATAAAACACAGCATTCGTAGTGAACATTTAATGGGTAACCACATGGCAGGCATTTTAAAACAAGATACATTATTGTTTACATCTCACAAAACCCCAACAGGGAAAAGTAAAACACGCAGCTTTAGAGAGGTTAAGTAACTTTTCCGGTTTTTAATGAACTCATGGTAAAGTTAGGATCCAACTTTGAATTGCAAAACTGGATCTCAAACTACTAAGACTATGGAAATAGTGCCTCCAATAGCTCCCTGAGAATGGTGAACTCTAATTGTAACAACTGAAGTCTTTCAAAGGCTGTGGTGATCATGTGTGAGAGTTTGTTGAATTTGTTTTTACTGTGGCTTTTAAGTGCAAAACTATGTACCATGAATCCTTGAAGAGTGTCTAATAGAAGGTGAAGGAGGAATAGAAAAAACTTAAAGGGAGCCCAGTTATACAAATATTAAAGCAGGAGGGTGCATGGTGAGTGGAAAAAATGCCCAGAAAGACATGAAAACCATGATGGAAAGTTTGAGTTGGGTGAAAGTAAGTGGTATCCATAGGGTGTCTGACGCTGGGCTTAGCTGAGAAGGCACTAGTTTAATTGCATGGAAAGGTAAGATGAGGAAGTAACACAGGGCTTACTTCATTTTTCAAGCCAGGACCCTTGAGAGGGTAAAGCAGGTGACCACAAAGTCAGACTGAGAGTGGGTGAGTTTCAGAGTTGGAATCATTGGGATGTGTGTTTATTTGCGGTGTCCTTTTCCATCTGCATGTGTAACAGATGTTCCAGGATGTTTTATAAAGTCCAAGGGGCTGGGGAGGTTGGTTACCTCTCATGAGCTATAGCCATGTTTCTCCAGACCAGTGTAAGCGGGGTAATTCAGGGAGGAAGACAAACATCGGGGGAGAGAATTACTCAAAGTGGCCTGAAGATGTGAGGCTTGGGTGATTGTTTTCGTTTCTGTGGTGCTAGAGACTGAACCCAAGGCCCCACACATGCTAGACAAGTGCTTCACCACTGAGCTATATCCCCAGCCCTATTTTTTATTTTGATACAGGGTTTCCCTAAATTGCCCAGGCTGATCTCAAACTTGCAATCCTCCTACCTCAGCCTCCCAGGGGCCCAATGTTACTGATGTGTGCCAGACAGCCAGGCCAGATTGAGATGTTTGAAAGTTAAGTGGGAAGAGAATATCCTTCAATGTCTGCAAGAGGGGTAGAAGAACACAGGAAGCCAGCCAATACGATTTAGAGTAAGTATCTTTTTTTCCTAAAGGAGATTAATCAAGACTTTGATAAAAATTCATATATAATGATTAAATATATAAAGGATATAAAAAAAGTTGGTTGAGAGAAATCACACATAAATAGGGGTTGAGCCTGAAGATGAAATGAAGAAACTATTCAGACATGGATGTCAGATCTATTTTATTCATGAACCCACAGTGCCCTAAGTCAGAGGTGATCTCCCAGACCTTGGGAAAGGCCAGTAGAAGGCTGCTGAGCTTCATTAAAAAGCAGAATGCATATGCAAATGCTGGATTCTCCATCCGAAAGGGGCCCACTAGCTAACCCAGATCAATTGTCATGCCTCTCACAAGATGTTTTGATGTATCAGAGTGCCAAATACTTCTTTTTAAATAAGATTTACTTCAGCTAAATTATAAGCTTACCTTGCATGTACTGCATAGCAGAGTATATTCAAAAGGTACAAAATTATCTCCGCTTTCCATCTGTGATTTGGAAAAGGTTTGTAAATCATAACTGATTCACTACTGGTGACAAAAAGAAACAAAACTCTAGACAAAAAAACAAACAAAACTCCCCTCTGTAAATGGAGGAAACTAGCTAAATTAAACAATTGACATTTAGGAAATTTTAAAAATATTAGTCTCTGTGTGGCACAAAAGGCTTTCAACTTTTCTCAAAGAAGGAGAAGGGTTGGGGATTTAGCTCAGTGGCATAAGTGCCTGCCTGGCAAGTGCAAGGTAGTGAGTTCGATCCTGATAAAAAAAAAAAGGAGGACAAGAGGGAGGAATTAGGTGGGACACAGGACTAAAAAGTGGAAGATTCATAAATCAATAGGGAAGATGAAATGATGACAATGATGAAGAAGGAGAAGGAGTAGACAGAAGAAGGAAAAGGAGGCAAAGGAGAAGAAACAGAAGGTATAGAAGAACAATCCATCAATAATAAAGATATGAGAATCAAGGTCCAAACACAGAGGTTCACTATAGATGAATTAAACATTGGATAATGATAATAAAGTCCACTAGTAGTGAATTTTGGCATAATTGGGTTCTACAAACTTCCTTATACTCTAAAAATCTTGTTCCTAAGCTAGATAGATGTATTCTTGGTCCTCAGGTAGTTCAGCTGGCCTGCTTAGTAACAAGTCCAGCTTGGTATGGGCCACAGTCCCTAGTCTCTAGTCTCCACCTGGCTCACTGCTGGGGCATCTCTCCAGCCATGCATGTGCTTAGCTCTGCCACCTGGCCAGGCCCTGGCCCTGGGAAGGCACCTGTAAGTGAACAGCTTCTCCACCTGTGCCTGGAAGAGGCATCCAGGAGGACCTTCTTACCCTGGGAACCAAATCTTGTTTCCAGTCAAGCTTTGTCATTATTAAGCATTTGGGGTTTCTGGATACCTAAAATAAATAAGTAAAATGGTATATGAAATAAGTAGAGTTGAAGTCAAAGGAGAAAAATTATTTGAAAATTGTGTAATTCATTCAGAATTAGTGTCTGAGTGGGGCCTCAGCATCAGCATTTAAAAACTTCCCGGGGTGATTCCAGTACACAGCCAGACCCAATATTCAATGATCCACACCTTACTGGACCTAGGGGACACTGGTATTCTAGTCTAGAGCTTCTCAAGCTTGCATGTACAGAGGAACTGTCATGGTGTATGTCAGTGACCCCCAAGTCTCATGCAATTATGGACTAGACCAAATGTAGCACTTGTGATTGGTTCATTGTCTAGCATTCGGATTGGTGGTGTGAGTGCCACACCTGCCCATGGGTGGAGCCAGCATACAATGTATCCTGGGGAAGAAGTTGTCTGGCTCTTGCTGGTTCAGGCTTTGCTGTTTGCAGAAGCCACAAATGGTGGCCCGCCACGCCACGTTGCCTTGGAGCCAGCTGAGTATGGATTGAAATCTCCAAGAACTGTAAGAAATCATCTTTCCTTCCCTATCTTTGGGCTTCAGGTATTTTGTCTCAACAATGAGCAAAAAGTAACTAAGACTGAAACATTTGAGGATCTTACAAACATGCAGGCTCTAGTTGGGATATAGCTCAGTGGTACAGTGCTTGCCAAGAATGCACAGGGTCCTGAGTTCAATCCCCCAAAACACACACACACAAGGAAAAACAATCTGAAAATTTTGGGCTAGGGTTCAGCTCAGCCGCACAGCACCTGCCTGGTAAGCACAAGGTTGTGAGTTTGATTCCCAGCCAATAAATAAAAATAAATCGCAGGCTGAGTTTGGCATGCCCTGATACTCTGGGTTTTTAGTCAGCTCCCAGAGTTCGTCCTGTGCAGCTCATGGGTGGCCCTCACATCGTCTAGGGGCTGACTGAGGACCTGGTCTCAGCAGCTGTGCCTATGGAAGCCTCCATGCCCCAGCTTCTCTCTTGGTAATAGTAAATCTGAGTGCATAGTCACTGACAGATTTGACCCTTCTTTGCTGTCCCGGGGAGGCTTAGCACAGATCTGGCTAAAAGCCCCCAGCAACCACCAATCAACATTAGCCTGCCTTGTATTTTTTTCCACAAGATTAATTAGTCTGCTGTCTTTAATATGAGTCTCAGAAAAAGTCTCTGTCTATGAGCAAAGTGCAGACAAATTTTCTGCTGAAGGATAATCCACATGGTCCAGAATCCAACAGCCACCATAGTCCTTGTTCCTTACTGAAACCTCTCAGGTCTGGTCTTCACTCGGCTGCATTTCTATCAGCATCCTGGTCTTCCGAGCTCTGACCAGAATCTCCCACCAAGCACAACTGAAAGCTTTCAGGGCTGCTTCTTCTGCCGGCATTTCCAACCCTTTCCAAACTCTTCCCACTTGCCAGCTCTAAAGGCTCCTGAGCCACAAGGTCAGGCAGTGTCACAGCAAGGACCCCCCTCTTGGCACTAAAATCTTAGTTATTTTTCTCATTGCTAAGCAACATACCCAACACGGAGGAAAGATTTACTGCGCCTCACAATTTGTAGAGGTTTCAGTTCACAGTTGGTTAGCTCCAAGGACAGGATGGCACAGGGCAGAGCTCTCAGCCTGGGTCTGCCCTTCCCCAGGGTCTTCCTGGGCCCGCCTGTCCCCAGCTCAGGCTCCTCGGGCCGCACCGCCCCAGCCGGTGCAGCCAGGGTCCCCGGCGCCGCTGGGCGGCGTCTCCGGATTCCGAGCTTCTGGTCCGGGCGCGCACGGAGGCGGCGGCCACACCGCGCGCTGCGGCCGCGGGGACCGAGCCCCCGCCTGCCCGGCCCCCAGAACCCGCGGTCCAGAGTCGCGGTCTCCGTCGCAGGGGCGAGGCTGGGCGAGGGGACCCGGGCTCAGGCTCCGGCGCCGAGCCGGGCCGGGCAGCAGAGGGTGCGGGCTCTGCAGGCGCGCGGGGCCGGTCCCGCTGTCACACCTGCCGTTGTCCCGGCAGAGGGGGCCACGAGTGACCCGGACGTCACAATAAGCCACGCGGCCCCGTTTCACAGGCGGAGAAGAAGTGGGGAGCGCGGCGCAGGCCGAGGGCGCGGACGGCGGGGCCGCGTCTACGCAGCCGGACCGCGCCGAGGGGCCGCTCTTTGCTCTTGGGCCGCGACACTCCTGTAGGTGCTGGTCCCATTACCTCCGGAATGTTCGGGTCGCTATCACCGGTGGATGCTATTGAAATTGTTTAAAAAAAAGTTAGACTCTAGGCTATTTAATAATAGAAGTAGAACGTCAGCTTTTTCATATTTATGAGGACTTTTATTTGCCAAGGTTGGGAAAAACAAAAAAGTGCAAGTGGAGGAGCAGGAAGAGCAAAATTTCAACAGGATAAAAACAAGTGAATCTGTGAGTGAGAACTCTCCGTGCGCCCTGATCTTGAACACTGATGCGAACAAGACGGAAATGGGCTTCAGTGAATCCTGGAAATGTCCAGTGAGTCCTTGGGAAGAACTTCAGGATTGACGGATGTAAGGAATTGGACTTTGCTTGAGGGAGTTTCCACAATGTCAAACCTTAAGTAGGATTAAAAACAAAACAGGAACAAAAACACAGTGGATGGGAATCCTCTGGTTTGGTTCCGGTGTTCTTGCAGTCCTGTGTGGGAGCACGGTGAGAAGGAGACCTTTTCTCTTGGCCAGTTTGAGTCCTGTGATTCAAAGGGGAGAAAAATTTTGAGATACTTTAGAGTAAAAAGAAAGGTCTAAATTTAAGAACATAGAAAAAGACCACAGATGTCAAACACCAAAACAGATTACCTCTTAGTGTACTATAAAATATAATCAGATTCCTAAGAAACACATTCTGGGAGGGTCTAGGATTCTCCTTTGGTCTCGGATGAACAAGAATAAACAAAACCTTGGACTAGGTGGAAATTAATTCTATGAATACAAGGAGGAGTCACCGCCTGAGTGGGGTGGGCAGAAGAAGGAATAGCCGTCTGGAAGCTGGGACTCCAGGAAGACTTTAAAAACTATTTATTGGCCTGGAAAACAGTTTGATGGACTGGAAAGGGCAGTGGTGTAGAAGCTGACCTGTGTGACTGGCTTCTTTCATGTTCAAAGCATAATAGTCCTGTGCCAACCCATGGAAAGATTCTGTCTTGTCTTTGACTCATAAATCTTTATGAGTTAAACCCCAACCATGCACCATATGATGATTTCATTTCTTTTTTTCTAGCTTCTGGTTATCCGATAGGGCAGCATATATAAGCATATATTACAGACTTACTTATGGTTAGGTAGTAGGAAATAAGCAGTAGAACACAGCACATACAAATCATCATAATAATTAAACATTTGGAGTCATAAAAATAAATTTAAAGCAGCACCACTTTTCTCAGAGGTGAGTCTAAGACCAGGATTCTGTAGGAAGAGAATTGATCTTTCAGAACAGAAAAATATGAGAAAGAACTGAAATCCGGAGTCCTGCTGAGCAGGCTCCATGTGGCTAAAGAAGAAAAGAACAAGCAGAAACCTTGAGCACTGGGAGGATGTCAGTGGGGACCACTGTCTTTGCTGACACTCAGCTGCCATAAAACTTTAGGGTTCATCTGGGTGACCCCAAACAGAAGGATTTGGGCTTTTTTTTTTTTTTTTTTAATAAACCAAGAAGAGAGAAGGTTTTATTTCAGCCTAGGGTTGGAGAAACAAAGAAAATCTCAGACTTCTCATAGAGCTGAAGAGCTAATAGCTTGGGCCAAAATACGGCCTAAGTTTAAATGCCCTATAGAACTTTCCGGGAGGAACAAAGGGGTATAAGACTTAATTCTCAAGCCATACACATGAGCTAGGCAAATATTAGTTAGATAAAGTCCAAGAGCCCTCAAAACAATGGCATGAATTCTTTTCAAGTTGTCAGGAAAGACTGGTGGACATCGCCACTGAAAGGGTGAAGGAAATAGGGAACAGGCACTAGCGTCCTGACCTCAGTCTTGTCAGAGAAGTAACCTCCATCCACTACCGAGAAGGAAGTGATTCATAGGGAAGCAGTATGTGGCCACAGGTGACCGTTCTCCTTAGCGTTCATGTCATCTTGGCCATGAAAACTGGCCACTCTGAGGACAGTGGAGCTGGAGATGTGTTTTGTTTAGCTGGTTCAGTGTTTGGAGGGTTTTTGTAATATTTCCAGGTTGATTCACACTTTTCAAGAGTTTGACATAATCCTCATCATTCTCTGTTGTTATAAAAGAAGTTTTCTTTAGTTATTTCTACCCTCTGCTGGTACTTGAAAGAATGACTCAGTTTTCAGCTAGGCATGGTGGTGGTCGTGCACACCTGTCATCCTGGCGCTTGGGAGGCTGAGGCAGGAAGATTGCTTCGAGTTTGAGGCCAGCCGGGGCTACAAAGTGAGCTCAAGTCTTACCTGAACTATATAGCAAACTCTTGTCTAAAACAAAAACAGAAATAAAAACAACAAGAATTTTCTAATTATGTAAGCTTCCAACAAAACTGAGAAATTGATACATCAAGTTAAAGTTTACCAGTATACTTTCTTGACCTGAAGCATATTGTGTTAGGAACTTTTGTATCAGGGAGGGAGGGTTTAAAATGTTTTTTTCTTTTCTAAAGTAATATATGAATAGATGGCATTTAATTTGATTGGTTTTTATGTCTTAAAAGTCTTTGCTTGTCAAAATAAAAATTGGCAGTAGTATGTTGGTTCTTATCTGAAGAAAACTTACCTGGAAAATCTAAAATGTTGAAAATCTTACCTGAAAAACTTACCTGGAAAATCCAAAATGTTGAAAACCACTTGATTGGTGGGTGCTACTCTAAGTTTGTTTTTCACAAGTCCTCATGTTAGGACTTACAGGACTTACAGAATTAATGACATTAGACAACTTTGAACTAGGTCTTATTCTTGCCTCTGACTAGCTGTGAGAACTGAACTATGTAATTAAATTTAATAAAATATCAGGGTTTTTTTCCATAAATATTGGAAACAACAGGCATAATATGCCCAAGATAGAAGTTGCTTATATGATTGACCTATTGTTTGCCTTCGAGTTAATGATTTGTGTTTGTTTGGTTTGTTGAGACAGGATCTCACGATGCAGTTCAAACTGGCTTTGAACTCACTTTGTAGCCCAGGTTGGCTTCGAACTCACAGTAATCAACCTGCCTCAGCCAAGTGCTGAGATTATAGGTGTGTGAGATTATAGGCCTGGCTAAATTAATGATCTTTATGAATATAGTTTCTATGGTAAACCTATTACCTGATGTTTCTCTTTAAATGAAATAGTTTTGTTCAGGTGCCTGCAACCCTCCCTGCCTGCCACCACTGTTGTTAGCTATCACTGATCTTTACTGTTCTCAGAACTCTTCAGCAAAGATGTGCAATCACCAGGAAAGGCACAAAACTGACTACAAAAATGATCAAAACCGGGCCCTTAGTATTCTTCTTTTGAAATTCTACACAAGAAAATAGTCATGTCGAGGGCCAAGCTCATTGTAATTTTGTGTGAAAGAGAAAATGAGGCATTTATAATATATTTGGATAATTTTTCAGTATTTTTATTCCTTAGAATATGTACATGTGAGTCTCAAAAATGCTTTTAACATGAAAAAACAGATTGTCTGGAGTCACTGTTAAAATTTCCCCCAGGGCTGGGGATATAGCTCAGTGGTACAGAGCCTGCCTAGCAAGCGTGAGATCATGAGTTCAATTCCCAGAGCCAAAAAAGAAAAAAATTGGTGGAGGTGGGACATAGAGGATTCATTTCGCATGGACCCTCTGACCAAGGGCTGGGGAAGAGACAAAGGAGCAGTAAGGTGGGCCATGGATGAGGGTGGCAAAGGAGGAGGACAGGAAGAGTCAGCTGGCGGCCCGGGGTCCAAAGGCAGGAAGGGGCTGCTGCCTCCTGGCAGCCCTGTGCCTGTCCTCGGTGTCTATTATGGCAAGGATAGATTGTTTTCCACTCACCAGAAACAGTTCTCACTGGAGTTGTCGCTCCAAAGCAGCGGGGGAAAGTGTCACAGAAAAGTCAAGTGGATCAGGAAGTGCTGAGTGTGTCATGCCAGGAAAATACTCTCTTCCCAAAATGTTAAAGAATAACATAAGAGGAGAAATATACTGCCCAATAGTATTCCGCTTAGTTCCCCTAAATGTCATGGGATGATTTAAAAGTACTCAGTAAAGTACTCAATAAATAAAAATGATTAATTTGTATTATTTAGTACTTGGCAAGCACTTGACTTAAAAAATGATTAGATCTTACTATTTTATTACTACTTTGTATGATTTCAGGCAGAGTTCTTTCTTGTTTTGGTTGTTTTTTCACCCCTAATGGTACCTACAGCGAGGCCCATGATGGATGCCCAGTAAATGGTAAACATCCTATCTCAGAGAAGTTAGGATTCCTAGTACCTAATAACTGGGCAATCTGTTCAAACAAAAGTTTGTGCTATAAGAAGGCAGCCTCACTTCAGGGTCTATACTCTCTCGAAATGGCAGCTCATAGCAATAAGGGTGCATGTGTCTGATAAGATTGTTTACAGCACTGTGGGCAAAAGCAACTTTGATAAAACCCAATAATTACAGAGAAATGGTGTAATAATAGAGGGGAATAAACTGTGGGATGCCATTCAGCTGTGAAACAGAAGGAGGTTCCGCACTCTCACATACTTTGAAAGTGAGCTGCAGAATATTATACCCAGCATGAGCCCATTTTTTTAAAGCAAAGAAGCATGTGCTTGAGGAGCCAGCTGTGTAAACATGGGGAGAATTCCAGAAGGGTGCTGGTAAGGCAAAGAGAGGCTAGCGGTGAGGGGACTCAAGAGGATCCCTCTACTTCTTTCCTTATAGACTTTGTAAAGTAGTGGGATTATGAGCAGCTTTTACTTTGGAGGGAAGTTAAAAAAATTAATTAATCTCTACTGATTTAAGAGAGTCTCAATTTTATTTTAATTTGCAGGGATTTGCTGTAAACAAGTACACTTTAGTTCAATTCAAAAGCTGTGGAAACAATAGCTTTCTTCGAAGTGCTTTTACAATGAAGCCTTTTTTTGGAGCAAAAGAGCTTTTTAGTTTGTGGTATGTTACATCATGCAAGTCTACTTAAAATACTGATAATGCCTCTTACTCATGTGTTTGCATTAGCTGGGCAATTTCTGCATATTCAGGCAGGGGCAGTACTGGCTAAGCGTGAGGGTAGCTGTTAGGCAAGCTGGGCTCGGCCTCACCTTCATTTCATTGTGCCTTTTTGGCCTTCAGCAATTTCTTGGGTCAAAAATAAACCTCTAGAATATTACTCGCCAAGACCAGTAGCTGAATGACTCCCTTCCTGGAAACCATCACTTCCCACGGTAATAGCTTGTCTTTGTTTTTCTTTCTCAGACAGGTGCACCCTCCCATCCCATCACACTTGTTTGCACTGGATTCTGCTTTGCAATTCTTGGACAGATCCTTCCTTTTTCCATTTGCCCTTTAGCTTTTGAAGGAGAGCGTTTACAAGGAGATCGATTTACACACAGGCAAAATAAAAGCAGAAGTCCTCAATTGCCAACAATACAGACTAAATACTTTATTAGGTTCCAAACTGAGAAAATGGTAGTTTTCACCTATTTTAGTATAAATCCACCACCCTCTGTAAAGAGCCTGCCTTAGCATCCATAGCGCCCCAGTCGTGGTACTGCCTGTACTCCTGGGGCCGCAGCAAGTATTGCCGCCCGCGGTAGTTGGGCAGCTCATAGAGGACCCAGTGGCCCTCTAGCACGTTCAGAGAGCGGACCTCGCTGAGGTGGAAGCGGTCCTGGATGCAGGGGCAGTCCTCGCTCAGCTCCATCATGAGGCCCTTGTGGTCTTCTCTCTCATAGAGCCGCATCCTGTGGGAGCTTGCCTGCTCGGTCCCAGAAAGAAGCATTGGAAAAAGCAAATGAACCGTCTCCAGAATTCATCTAACCAAACAGCAATGAACTGGGAAGGTCGGAGCAAGCAGTTGCTAATGTAAAATCAGAGGCTCTGAGCTTGCTGAGGGCCTTGCTTGGCTTGGTCTGTTGCTAGAGTCTAACCCTGAGTTTTGGTGTGCTTAGGGTTAGGGTTAGGGTTAGGGTTAGGGTTAGGGTTAGGGTTAGGTACATTGCTTATCTGGGAGACAGACTTTTTAAAAAGTTCAAACTCAGCATTAGAATCCATCAAGAGCTCAACTATATTGGTTCCTAATTCCTTGTATTAACTCTAACCTGTATTGTGCATGGGGGGATGTAAATAATTTGACTAGTATTCTCTTTATTTTATATGCATATAAGTTTACCACAAAAGTCAGATTTCAAAAATCATGCCCTTGTAGTGGAAAGTTGGTAGTCTGGAACCAGAATTTAGCTGATTTTCTGAATCAGGGAAAATGACCCTTCCCAAAGCTGACTAGCCTAAAAGGTAGCTGCATCATGAGCTGAACAAGAGTCTTTAATATCTCCTGGTTCACAGGGGAGCCTGCTTTATTCATTCGTTAGAAATTCCTGTACTGTAGGTAAAAATTACTTTGTTAGAAATGCCGAACATCAGCTTCCAGTTTGCACGTTCTGTTTTCTAGTTCGTTATGATATTGCATGTGCTGTAGAGGACTTTTGATTGACTTAATGGGGGCGACAATTAAAAAAACACAAATGACTCTTCTCCTAAGTGGATGCCTGCTTGGATTTCCAGATAGCTGCCGCGCCCGCATCCACGCAGGAACGTATCTAAAGGGTTTTAAGGCTTAGGTACTTTTCAAGGAAAGACCCTCCCTCTCTGGAGCCCCGGTGGATCGCACAGCGGCTGTAGCCAACTCACGTGGGGCAGGAGGCGGCAGGAGCGGACCGAGTCGTTGAGGCCCATCCACTGCTGGTAGTCGGGGTAGTCGCCGCGCCGCACCAGGTACTGGTAGCCGGTGTAGCCGGGCTGCTCGTAGAGCATCCAGCAGCCGCTGTCCACGCGGATGGAGTTGCAGCGGCTGAAGTAGGTCTGCAGGTTGGGGCAGTCGGTGGTGATCTCGCAGCAGCGGCCTTGAAAGCCCCGCTCCTCGTAGAAAGTGATCTGCAAAGGAAGACGCCTTGCAAATGAGATGATTCGCTCCGCAGGCCGTCCGAGGCCCCCCTCTCGCCTGCCCTTTGCCTTGTGCCCCTCACCTTCCCCATGGCCTGTGGATGCGGGCTCAGTGTGGTGCAGACGGTGCGAGCTCAGTGTGGTGCAGCCGGCCCGCCCCGGCCGGTCTATATAGCCCGCGCGCTGCTGCGTTGGCAGGAACCACACAAAAGGGGCCCGCAGGGGTGAGTAAGGGGATTTTATGGATCCCTTTTACGTGCCGCATTCAGTGGCAGTGACTGTAGATTTGCCTTCGTTCTCTGGTATATTCTAATGCTGCCCTATATACCCTGCTGCTCTCTGTTGCTTTTATTTGGATTCTTAGTGTTTTCTAAATTTATCAGCACATCAGTCTGAACTTTTGACCTGAAAGTCATCCCTACACCATGATTCCATTATACCTCCTGAGTCTTCTAGGGGAAAGACTATCCCTTTTCAGAAATGCCCCCAGAATTCTAGGAGGCCAGAATTCTGAAATAGAATGCTGCAGGTATTGACTAATAATTTCCCCAGATGAGACAGCCCAGTCTATCTTATTATTAGTAGTAGTATTATTTTCTTTCACAAGATTTGCCAGTCCAGGGCAGCACACAAATCTAGATTCTGATCTTGGCGACTTTTGGCTGTGCTGACTGGATGCTTTGCACTGAGCTCTTAACTTCCCCTTTGGCAGGCGCACTGGTGTGTAACTTGAAGTCTGCCCCTGAAACTCACCTTCTGATAAAAACCGAGGGAAAGATTTCTGTGGTCCTGGGCCCCAGTACTGTAAGGTACATTGCTTGGTGGGTTGTTTTCTCTTTCCCAAAGGGACCTGAGGAGGCCCTAACATTTCCTGGGTGGGAGTGTGAGCTTTGGACTCAGCTGTCTGAACTCAGGCCCCCTGCATAGCTGCAGGAACAAGGCACAATTTCCCAGAGCACAGGAAGCTTGGGGGTGACAGCTTGATTACAGTGGTGATTATGGAGTGTGTGTATGTGTGGGGTCGCTTGGATGCTGGCCTCGCACTTTGTCATTTTAGTCCCTTAGTAGACATAAACAGTCTCGCAGGCTTCTTCTGAGGCCAGGATACAGTGAGATAAAATAAGCCCATCTCACCATTTTTGTCTAAACGTAGGCCAATGCAAAGCTGATGTGCTGTCCACAAAATACCAAATACTCTCTTTCCTCAGCCAAAATTATTGACTGCTACTCTTTAAAGGAATTTTTTTTTTCTCAATTCCGGATGGATCCTTGTTTCCCTGTGTTGTGTGGGACAAGTCATAAACCTAATTTGTTTAATCAGGTGTGTTCCTGATGGTATCTCTAGCTGAAGGACATTGGTAGGAATACAAGGGGCGATGTTTGTAATGTAATGTGTTTGGCACATAGTTAGCATAAATGAGCACCAGGAATATTTCAAGATTCCTGAAGAATTTATCTCCCATAGAGCCATTAGGTGGTTTAAGACAAAGTTAAGCTTGGAAAGAACTTTAGAAATTATCTACTGTTTTTCAAACTCTAGCAGGTAAACAAGTCCACTTGCTTGTTAAAAATGCAAATCACCAGCCCTTACGCTCCTCTAAGAGTCTACATCATTAGATTAATACCAGATGCCTAGAATTTGCATGCATTTTAAATCAGCACCAAATAATTCTTGTATGAAACTGAAAAACCTGTCTTCTCCAGTGACATTGTGCGTGGGGCCTTTTATAAGATTAAATAGCCAGGAAGATATTGCAAATCCAAAGTGTGAAAAGAGGGAAGGCCCTTTGCAGAGCTTTTGTCTCGTCTCAGAATGGCATAGTCTTTTCAGAATTTTCCTTGTCTTTGTTCCCCTACATACGACTTACTGCCTTTATTAGGGGATCTCTTCATATCTCAGCTGGACTTTTGTCAGCCCCTTATCCTGTCCAGTCTTGTTTCGTCTACACTGCCTGCTGCCAGGATGCTGGAGTGGTGAGAATGGGCTCATCTGCTCAGTGCACTCCACCACCTGACACTGGTCCAGCACCAAACCCCAATCTCTTAGCCTGGTGCAGGAGATCCAATCTCGTCTGTCTGTGGCCATATGGTGTGTCTCACAGAACCACACTGTCCTTTCCCAAATGTATTAATTTTACATGACTCTGGTTTTTCTCTATTTTTCAACTTTTCTGCAAGCCTCAGCTCAAACATCAATTCCACTGTAAAGATTTTTTAGAACCTGTCCTAATCTTCTAGGTTGAACTTAACATCATCTCTTGCTTTCTCAGGCATCCTGTCAATATCACCGTGATGGTAACCGTCACTTCTGTATTTTGGTTAGACTCCAGTCCCTCATGATAGATACAAGGGGCCTCATCTTTATTTTTGTATTCTCAATAATTAGCAAAATGGATTGACAAATAAAGCTTCCTGCATAAATGCTGAATGAATTGGAAATTCTTTGTTGCAAGAGTCCCTTGGGCCTTTTTCAAATGCTCAGCCCACATGGGCATCCACACTCACACCAAAGACCTGCCTTGAAACCTTCAGTGTGCAGCATGGCTCAAACACCCTGGGTTTGATTGATTTCATCCTTTATAACAGTGGAGATGAGTGAGGAAAAGGAAGAACTCTTGAAAGTTGTGTTGTCTCCTAAACCATCAACTCCTTAATAATTGTAATGGTGTAATATTTATGTCTTTTGAAATGACAAATGAATGTTCCAACAGCAGTGGGCAATCTCAGAGTTTTGATAGTGTCTAAGGTGCAGCCAACAGTTGACTTTACTCCCTTTCTGCTTCTTAGCAATGAATGTAGAATTTGTATCACATACGTGCTTTGCTAAACAAGCAGAGGTCATTTGGGTGATGATTATAGAGACCGAAGTGTCCCAAACAAAGGCTGGGTAAGGGATCAGTCTCTCATAATATTCTTCTGGGAACAAATTAATTATATATTTCTTCTTGTTTAAGCAACAGGTGGTTGTGGTGGTCACTTTTTTTTTTTCCTCCACTAACTCATGAGAAAGAAGATGTGAAGACCTGGAGGGAAAAGAAAAGGACACATCCTAACATCAGGGCTAATTCCATGGTAGCAGGGAGGAAAACTGCAGAAAGTGCATAGTAAAACTCTTTGGGGCATTAACTCAGCACAGCAGTTCTTAGTACTGTGCTTGTTTCTGCGATAACTTCTATACCAGTTTCATTGTTTGATGGGCTTTTTATGAGATGAAATAGGTGGGAAGTTATTGTCGATTCAAAGAATGAAAAAAGAAAAACATTAAAATCTGGATTTAGTGTTATGAACTAGGATATGAAAGAAGTATCAGCGTGTCTGGATGTTTGGAGTGTAGAATATGTGAATTGACACTAGTTATCTCAAATCGTTGTTTCTCTGATTAAGAAGGAAGCAGTATGAGGTGAGTACTCTAAGTGGCTCCGTATTGGTGACTTTCTCCTTATGTTGGGATTAGGGAAGGATATCTTTTCCTTTGCCTCTATTTCAGGGATGAGAGCATGCAGTTTTCAAGAATAAGATCAAGGAGATCCAGGGACTCTAAATTTTTGTGTTTTCAGATATTTCAAGATAGTTGCTATTCCTGAAGTCTAATTTTATACCTCCTCAGTGAATACTGTAAAATTCAGCACCCCAAGAAGATTAGTTTTCTAATTCATATTTGATGTTTTATTGGCAAACAGAGGACTCTGGTTATTATCTTCAGGAAGCCAATCCCAGTGTTGGGAGTACAAAGGTTAAAAAACTGGCATTTAGGAGCAGTTAGCATGAAGTCATGTGAGAATTTGTTTTCCAGGAGAGGAACCTCTGTGTATTTGTTCGCAATTGCTGACCATGTGCCACGGTTTTCTTAGAACAATCCTAGTCCATGCTTTTTGTTTCATTATGATCATTAATCAGACATCTTTTCACTCTTACAAATGACTCAGTTGAAGGAACAGATTATATGCTCACTCTGGCATGAGCCATGTGGGTGTTGGATATAAAAGGCCTGAAAGTGGAGGGTTCAATCTGACTTCATAGCAAATGAACAACCCTGCGTGGATGGCTACGCACCAAGAGAGAGGAGCAAATCAGGGCAGGCTGGAGGCCACGCAGCAGCAGGTCTGACCTATAGACCCTCCAAAGCAGTGCCATTTAGGGTGAAATCTGGTATCATTCTCTTCTGATAAACTTGCACTTGTGCCCGCAGAACCTCTGCTACAAAGCCAGCTATGCACATCAGTCTTTTATGATGGTTCAGGGAAAAGAGTTCAGGGTCGGTGTGGGGCATGGGCGGGCAGCGTTTGTGGGAGGGTGAGGTGACCGATCCAGTGACAAGGCAGGAGTGCAGACAGAGGGCTGCTGCGGGAGGCGCAGACCACCCATCCCATCTGTTGGGAGAAGTGGATTCATGAAGTTCTCACCCACGTGGGATGAAACTTGGGCCAGTTCATTAGAATCTTAAAGGGTGGGGAATTCCGTGAACTTTGACCTGAAGTCATCAGTTTCAGTGGTGAACTTTGCCAGAACCTTATTAAACACTACAGGGGGTTTTTGAGGATATTGTTTATTCAGTAGTCTCTTTACCTGGATCCACAGGAAAGCTTTCTTTTGGGGTTTAATACTGGGGATGATTAGGGTTTCCTTGATAACTAATTTATTTACCTTATCGACTCTGTGATTCATGAAACTTACCTTGTTTCTGTGTCTTCCATAACTGCTGGATCAAAACCTGGGTCTCTAACAGCTAACCTGACGCCTTCCAGCATACACCTTGGACTTGATGTGACTCACTAGGGTTCCAGCTCATCTCTCCTATTCTTGTTTTTCTTCTGGCCCAATGGCTTCATCCACTTATTATTATATTTTTTTTATCGGTACCAGGTATCGAACTCATGACCTTGTGCTTGCAAGGCAGGCGCTTATGCTGCTGAGCTAAATCCCCAGCTCCCCATCCACTTATTTTTAACTTATTAAAATTTTTCACTAACAGCTTCCATTCATTTTGGAAAATGAAAGGAAACAAATACACAACTATATAGAGTTCTCCAGAAAGTTTAGATTCCTTCCTTTCTATTTAGCACTACTTCCTATGTGTAAGTCAGAATATATTGCCTTTCTATTAAAATGATGTAAGACTGAGTTTCCTCTTGGGTATGTGCTTTGAAATCTTGTACAAAGCCCATAGAGTGAGCAGAGAATGATGGTAGGATAGGAAATCTCATCAGGGGATAAAGTATTGGAAATAAACTGGGAGGAAAGAGATAGCAGCTGTTAGAAGGATGAGGAATATGCAATGAGACCAGCTTGTTTGTTGCCTCTCGAAGCTAGAGTGAGCACCTGGGTACTGAGAGTGACTTCCTTCACCAGGGAACACTGGTCGGTGAGGACAGCCAGTGAGGACAGCAGAGGGGATAACTTGAGCTGCTTCGATCAGTACGAATTCAGCACTGATATATTCTTGTTAGACAACCGCAGCTAGCTTTGTCCTAATTGAAGGTTTGTGAAGCCTACATGGTTTGGTCACCGGAAGAGTGATGGGACTATTCAGTACTTTATTCCCCTTATAAGAGGTTGCTGCCCATCTCAATACCATGGCCCAGTGCTAGTACTGCTTATGAATACTTAAGAGATTGAAAGAAACACGGGACTCTATGAGTGCCAGAATCACAAGCTACACATTTTATTAGATTTTAAAGGAGAAAAGTAGAGAATGGAAATAACTTCAGTAAAAATCCATAACTCGTCTCAAAGAACCAACTTTGGCATTCGCAGCCCCCCAGTCAAGGTATCTCCTGTACTCTCCTGGTCTCAGCAGGTACTGTCTGCCCCTGTAGCTGGGCATCTCGTAGAGGACCCAGCAGCCCTCCAGCACGTTGAGGGAGTGGATCTCACTGAGGTGGAAACGGTCCTGAAGGGAAGGACAGTCGTCTGTGATCTCTGACATCTGTCCTCTAAAGTCATCTCTCTCATAGATCCTCATTCTGAAAGTGCCAGTGTGCTGGAGTGGAGACAAAAGAAAAAGGCAATGTCAAACAGAAAGAGAAACTAAAGTTCTCGCTCATGCTTCACCCTGGTCACAGTGGCCCAGAGTTTCCGTGAGTCCAAGTTTGCTTCCATGCTGCAGAGCCCAGAGGCACCCTGTCCTCTCTCACTGTTAATGAATTGAGTGCTTCGTAGGCAAAGCAAGGGAAAGAGCTCAGTGGCTCTTCAGTTTCCATCTACCATGCTCTTGTCCTGGGGAATTAAAATAAAATTCACCACCTCATTTTAGAGCTTGTTACTTGACACAGCCTTTCTCAAAGCAGAAAGGTAAGTATCACTGGCTACACTACAGTTGTTAAAAAGAAGCATCAATGGTTGCTATTTTCTGTAAGATTAACTATTGGTTTTTATGTATGGTATGGAGCATAGGGTTAGTAAATTTTTGAAATAAATAAGATGATATATCTTCCTTTTCTTTGTTTTTAAGCATAAGTTTTGGGTCAGATCACAACTGCCTAGCTCTTCCACTTTCTTCCTGGCTTCCTACCCTCCAGGAAGCCATTTCCCTGAGTTGCAAAAACCACCTTTGTTAGAGCTCTGTCTGATGTCACTGTGTCTTGTGCCTCTAACATCTCATCTTCTATGAACTCTTTAATTGCTGTCCAGAAAATACTGAATCTCAAACTTTAGGTTTTTTTTTTTTTTGTACCAGGGATCAAACTCACAACCTTGTGCTTACCAGGTAGGCTCTTATGCCACTGAGCTAAATCCCCAGCCCCTCAAACTTTAGTTTTGAGCTTGACCTTTCCTGTAATTTCTATTGCTAAGCAAAAGCAGAAGCTATGACCCTGTCTTCCCTAGGAAGAATGAACAAATAGAAAAGTAAGACTAAACAAACCAAGATACTTTAAATTACCTAAACAGTCCCAAATTTACAAATCATGAGAGACTGCATTTCTGACTTGCCAGGGCTTGGAATGAATACTTTTAAGGAATTATATCTTGAACAGATAGTCTCTCTCCTGTGTACTACTTTTTGCTAATTAGTCTTTGTCCCCTTAATTGTTAAAACTACGCTTACCATGTACCATCTGGGAACACGATTTTTAAAAAAGCACTACCACAGTCACAAAGAAAGGCGTCACATCAGAGATGCACTTCCACACGGTGTGGCTTCCACCCCCAGCTGGCTGGTTGAACTATTGGGTTTCAGATTCTGTGCTTGTTTTGTTTTTGGTGCTGGGGATAGAACCCAGGGCCTTACTAAAGTAACAAAGCGTGTGTTCTATCATTGAGCTGTATCCGCAGCCCCAGTAAGTAGATTTTATTTCCAGAGACCAGGGCAGGACAGAGCCACACTTACCTGAGGCAGGAGGCGGCAGGAGCGGACCGAGTCGTTGAGGCCCATCCACTGCTGGTAGTCTGAGTATTCGCCGCGCCGCAGGAAGTACTGGTAGCCTTGGTAGTTGGGGCGCTCATAGAGCATCCAGCAGCCGCTGTCCACGCGGATGGAGTTGCAGCGGTTGAAGTAGGTCTGCAGGTTGGGGCAGTCGGTGGTGATCTCATAGTAGCGGCCCTGGAAGCCCCGGTCCTCGTAGAAAGTGATCTGCAAAGGAAGACACAGAGGCGTGGGTGCTGTTACTCAGCGAGGCTGCTGTGCACCGAGCACCAGACACCCAAGACCTACCTTTCCCATTGTGGAGCGAGCCAGCAGCGGAGGGGCGAGCCAGCAGCGGAGGTTCTCTGGGTGCTGTGCGGCCCTGGGCAACGGCCGCTGTATATAAAGCAGCCCTGGCTGCTGCCTCCACAGGAAATCACACAAAAGGGCCCATTCCAGTGAGTAAGGGGATTTGCAAGCTGCCCGCTCTCCCTCCCGCTGGTCGCTGGGGTTGGCTGAATGGTTTACTCTCATTCTTTCTGGTAGGTTCGGGTTGCTCTGATTCACTAAAGCTCTTGTTGCCACCGAAGTGAAAAGACTCTTTACTCTTTTAGATGAGCAAAAGGGTGAGCGAAACTCTAGCCCTATGCTTTTATTTTATAGCTTGCTCTGCTAATTGACTTCTCAAAGGTAAGGAAACTTCCAGGTATTCCACTCAGGCCCTGCGCGTTTGTTTGTTTGTTTGTTTATGTTTAACTTCTGAAAAACCAGAATTTAAATAATAAGATGGCTTAAGGAAGAAGGAATCCGGAAATGTAATCTGTGACAGTGCTTTGCAAAGCATAAAGCTTAGTTAGCTTCAGTTCAGGAGCCTGTGATCATCACTGTCGTGTGGGAGGGAACCCCCAGTAGAATTGTTACTGGAGTGTTCTTAGGCCTGGGGGACCCGGGTGCCTGTCTTGCCCTTGTTTGCCCCTGAGCCCCAGAGCTGAGGTTGGGCACACAGCAGGCCTCGGTTCTGATGGACCAACAGCAGGCACGGGCTTGTGGTCCTCCTCTCTTTTCCCTTTCCTTCCGGCCCTAAATCCTTCCTGCTGCTGCTGCTGCTGGCTGCCCGCTGCTCTCCCTGCGCTTTGGAAGCTTTGGAATCGTTGCTGTCTTCAGATCTCCTACGGTCTTTCCTCTGCTCTGTGAGGGTCCTTTCTCCCTGGGTGAGGGCAGCTTGGGCAGTGACACAGAAACCCTCTGGGCGCCACTCTGCTCACTTCCCCAGACTCCAGATGTCAGGCAGCATCCAAGCCACACTACAGGGATTTCTGGTGGTGTGGTTTTGGGGTCCCTGAAGCCCTGGGACAATTTCCCACTGTTCATATAATTAAGACAGTTTTAAAAGTAATTCTAAGGTTTATTGTTTTGCCTTTTTTATTCTTATTCTTTCTTGAATGTGCAGTGAGATTTTTCCAGAGGCCACGTGACATTAAAGTGCTTTGCAAAAAAGCATAAAACAGTGCCAGTCTTTTGACTAATTGTTTTTGTTTTGGAAAATAGGGTTATTATTCATAAACATATTTTATGTATATTAGGATATACTAGGTTTACTGACCAAGGGTTTTCAGGGCTGGAAATGTAAACCCATCCTGGTAAGGACGAGTCATCATTCCTTCCAAGGCAGAAGGGATCCAAGTGTTTGACTACCCATCACACGGCTGGCTGGTCTCCTCAAGGTACGGGGCCCTCTGGGACTGAGTTGGTCTGTCTTACTGGTAGAGTAGGCATCCTCCAGTGGCAGCAGCTGGATTAGCCTGGTAAGTGGGAGTTAATTCATAGTCTTCATCTTTGGCACAATGGACACACTATTCATGAGAAGCTGGCCAGTGTCAAATGACCAAGTCGTTCTGTCCACTTGATTGTTTAGTGTCTCTTCCATAAGCATTAGCTTGGGATATAATCGTCTTCATACTCATACCACTGCTGTGTCTTCATCCACATGTCTCTGTCCCAGAACTTCTTATCCCTCATCTTCCATTCTTTCCTCTTCCCAGCCCTGGACTAACCAGCCAAGCTACTTACCACTGCTCAGCGATTCTGTATCTATCCTGATCTCAAGCTACTTTTCTTTCCACACAAAGTGTACTTTCTTAAAATTATGCATTGGGAGGATGTCCCTCACTGCCATGCTAGGCCGGCCCTGAGTGAGCTGGTGGGGTGCAGTAGCGCTCCACTTTTGGCTAGCATCCTCATTCCATGTTGAGCCACTAGTAAACCAAGTTTACCCAGTTTACTTTTCCCTCTTCTGTCACTTGGCCATAAATAACCTCGCCTAGAGTCATAAGTGTAAACTGGGAGTGAGCCAGTGCAGTGGTGGTAACTTCAGCCAATCCCACAGGGAATGCTGGCGATAGTTGTTTCGACCTGAGATAAGGTGGCTGCAACTATGTGCCCCTCCATTCTCAGTCATGTGACTGTGGAGGGGTGTACTTGGGCAAGGAAGCTCCCTTCTGCAGGGGGAGTATGTCTTTATCTGGCACAAACTCAGTTTTCAACTCTGAGCAACTTGGAAAAGAGGTAGGAGTCTGAACACTGCCCTACAGAATCTTTTTTATAACAGGAAGAAATGACTATCATCTTACCATCTGAGAAAATCATAATTAGGGTTTGGAAATAAATGTTCCCTCAAGTCTCATGTGTTCAGAAGGTGACTGGGTCATGGGAGTTGCTATACTCATCAGCGGATTCCTCCGTTCCTAAGTTCCCCACCGAGTGTGCTGTGAGGAGATAAGGCCTGGTAGGCGCAGTGGGTCCCCAGGGAAATGACCTAGAAGGGTATACTCTTGTCTGGTTTCTCCCTTCTCTCTGTTTCCTGGCTGCTATGATGTGAACAGCTATTTTCATGACTGGGCTCTTATTCCATGCCATTTCTTCATTTGAGCTTGCCAACCACTGACTGAAGCTTCTGAAACTATTGGCCAAAATAAACCTTTTCTGCTTAAAACTGAGGGTGTCTGGTATTTTGTCCATGATGGGAAAATGACTATATATAATCACAGTTAACACTTTTGTGTTTGTCTTCCAACTTTTTATATATAAAACCCACATGTGGTTATATTATTTATACTGATTCTAGATGTCCCCCCAAAAGCCCCATGCAGTCATGAGGGCAGGCTTTGTGATTGATCACAGTCCAGTGCTGGGAATGAGGGTATGAGTGCTGCATGTGCCCTAGATTGGGCAGCCTGCATACAATATAAGGGGAAAACAGAGTCTCCTGTCTCTGTCTCTCTCTGTCTGTCTGTCTCTCTCTCTGCATTGTTGCTTTTGCTGTTTTCTGCCACCATGAATAGTTGCCCCTCTGCCAGCTGATTATGGAGTGAAACTTCCACAAACTGTGAGCTAAATGAACCTTTCATCTCTTAACTTTTGAGTGTTGGGTATTTAGTCTCAGCAATGAGAAAAGTAACTAAGACAGAATTTGGTAGCAGAAGTGGGGTTGTTGCACTGACTATACCTGACCATGTGGTTCAGGAGCCTTTGAGAACGGCTTGTGGGAAGATTTGGAAATGTTCAGAGATACCAGTTGAAAAAGTAGAGCTCAAGTGACTCTGGCTGTTCTGCATAGGAGATTCTAGTCAGGAGACCAGAAGGTTGATAGAAATCCTGTTGGTAAAGACCAGGTTAGAGAGGTTTCTTCTGGGAAGGACTGCATTGGTTGTTGGATTCCAGAAAGTGTATGTTATGACTTGGCAAAAAGTTTATCTGCACTTTGCTCATGTCCAGAGACTTTGCCTGAGTCTGAGATTAAGGGCAGCTGACATAATCTAGCAGAAGAAATTTAAAGGAGGTCGAATGTTGAGACTGTGGCATGGCTACTGTTGGAGCTTTTAGCCAGATTTATGTTGAGAATCAACAGCAAAGAGCCCAACAGAATGATTTAAACATTATGAGTTTGATCCAGAAAGGAAGCTCCAGTAAAGCTGTGAACCATAAAGATAGAGCACAGTACATCTTGATTATTAAGAAGGAACTGGAGAATAGAAAAGAGAGCCTGAGGGCATCACAAGAAGCAGCATGTCTCCATCCTTTGTAGCCTCAAAATTGCTTTGAGAAGAAAACTGCGGAGTACTGTATTCCAGAATGGTGCTAGCCACACCATGTTCCAGAATGGAGATGGCCTAGAGAACGTGTTCCTCAGAATCAGATTCAGAGTGCTGAGTGAACAAGGCACTTGACCTCTTCAGAGAGAATAAACCTTGGTTCTTGCTCCAGCTGTCAGCAGACCTTGGCATCGTCCATGTGGTGCTGGTTTTAGGTGTTTTCAGAATGCAAGGGTTGTGGAGTTAGGAAGGCTTCTACCCAAATTTCAGAAGAAGACTCGGGATTCCAGGCTGTGTTACCCTGAGAGGGCAGTGTGTGAAGCCGTGAGTGTAAAACCAAAGGTGCATTGGAGATCCAGAAGTTTGGAGAAGCCAGGAGCATGTATTGCCTGAAGCAAACTGCAAAGAAGGGGCATACTGGGCCCAAGAGAGAAGCCATGGAAGCTACAACAATTAGCAGTGCCAAAAGGGCAGAGCCACAAACCCTTTGGAGTTTACATCTTGCCACAGATTGCCTTGAATGCTGCACAGGTAACTGCAGGACTTAATCTTTGCCTTGCTTGGTTTTGGACTAGCTTTGGTCCCATTCTTTTGTATCTCCCTGCTTGTAAGTTTTAGAATGGAATTGTCTATCTTGTGCCTTTGAATGATGGAAGTGTTAACTTCCTTTTCATTTGTATAAGGGCTCACAGCTAAGAGTTTACCTTAGATCTCACAGGAGACTGGAACTCAGACTTTTCAGCAATTCTGAAACTGTTATGACTTTGGCAACTCTTCAAGATGGGCTAAATGCCTTTTGTAAAAAGGAATGTACATGAATTTGGGGGGGGGTCAGTGGCAGAATATTATGGTTTATGTCTAGATGTTCCCCCAAAGTCTCATGCAGTCATGGAAGTAGACTTCTATAGTTTATGATTAAGGGTGTGAGTGCTATGCTCACCATAGGGTGGGTAGCCTGCATACAATACAGGGAACAGAAACAGTCTCTCTGTCTCTGTCTCTGTCTGTCTGTCTCTCTCTCTCGCTCGCTGTCTCTGTCTCTGTCTCTCCTTTTACTGTTTTCTGCCACCGTGAACTGTTGACCCTCTGCCATACCACCCAGCCTTGGAGTCAGCTGATTAGGGACTAAAATCTCCACATACTGTGAGCTAAATAAACCGTTCCTCCCTTAACTTTGGATGTTAGATATTTTGTCCCAGCAACAAGAAAAGTCAGTGAAATATATATTGCATAGCATACTCTTGTTTTCATCTTTTAAATAAACTTGTAGTAATACTGATTAAAGTGGTGATAACCATTTCCTAAAAAGTTTTTTTTTGGTGAAGAAAGACCCTGAATGAAAAATCATTCTGAGCTCTCAACCATACCTATGTTTGAAGCCTATTCAGGACTCAAGAAAGAGCAGTCATCTGATTCACTAAAAAAAAGTACCATTTACATATACTGAAAATTCTAATCCTTAAAGAGACCAATCTGAGACCTAATATACTCAGTATTATTTATAGTTGAGTGTTTGAGGATGATAAAATATCACTGAGTGATATTAATCTGATTCAAACTCATTCAGATTTTTATCTGCAGCACAATGTTTACTTCATTTATGACCCTGGAGAAATTTGTTTGTTTGTTTGTTTGAGACAGGGTCTCACTGTGCAGGTCAGGCTCATCTGGAACTCACTATGTAGCCCAGGCTGGCCTCAAACTCATAATGATCCTCCCGCCTGACCCTCCCAAATGATGGGATACAAGTATATGCCACCATGCTCAGCTGGAGAAATATTTTATAGGTCACTTAGATTTATCCAGAATTACTCATAAATTTATCTGCATAAAGATCACGATCCTGTGAAAGAAAGATAAATTAAATCTCAGGGACACAGACCAGGATGTGATCAATTCTTTATTTTTATTTTTAAAATTTTATTGGTACATTTTCAAAATACGTAATGGTAACATTCGTCAGGGGGGACTTGTAGTTTCTTGTAACATAGCTTGCTTCCTTTTTTCCCTATTCTAACCTCCCTTCAACCCCTCTGATCAATTCTATTTGAACTGATGGTGATGCTTTCTGGGCCTGAACTGCTGGCTTGGTGGAAGAGCCTGCACTTGCAAATGACATCACTTGTAATGAGTCACCCTGTTTGTCCCATGGGCTTTTTTTTTTGTATTGGGAATCAAACTCAGGACCTTATGCTTGCCAGGGAGGCACTGTGTCACTGACCTAGCTCCCCACTCCTTCCATGGGCTTTCTTTCACACTGCTTCTCCTAGAGTTTGTCTTAGGTTTTTATCACAATCTTAACAACCTTGTGAAATTACTGAAGAGGCTCCATTTATAGGGAGCACATTCGAGGGAGCAATAGCGATATCCACCCATATATATACACGTCTGCATTTTCTGTTACTTCTTGTGTAATTTTTGAAAAGTCTTTTAACTTCCTCCAGCTTTGGTTTCTTCACAGGAATAATGATGAAAATCAAATAAACAACTGATTCAAAAGCACAGGAAAATTGTAAAGTATACCAATGACCAAAAAAAAAGTATTGTATATTTGGCTAAAGGAAAAAATATTCATGATGTTTGCTAGTGATGATAAGGTATACTTTGTAGAAAGAGGGCTGTGAAAATACATACTGTAGAGAGATCACTGAAATGGGTTTTTTTGCTTGGGAAGAGAGATTGGACTCGATTCCAGCTCCAACATAGATGAGGGGAGATTGATAGCCATGAAGCAGCATGCAAGTCAGTGGATGGAAAATTATTGAGAGGAAGCAGTGAGAATCAGTGGTTTCTGATCTAAACTGATGTGAGAATATTATTGATGAATGCAGGCCAGGGTGCTCAGGTAACCATGGGTGGGAGATATTCACTTATCCACTTGGAAGGATTTTTATTTAAACTGAATTCTAGGAAAATTCTAGGTCAGGCCTAGTCAAGCAAAAGATCTTGTCAATACTTTAGAAATGCTAGAGATAATAATATTAATTTCCTTTATACATAAGTAATAATACAGGACTTGCTATCAGAGTGTCCACACTTTTGCCTATGGTTTGGAACTAAATATGATCAATGAATACTTTCACACGCAGTACCAGAACACTATGATTTAACATAGATTTTTCTGTTTTGGTAATTTTGACACCACCAGTGGTGACCAGCTGTCTGTGTTCCTGGCCAAGGTCCCACATGAAGGAGAAAGATACATGGAGCCTGTGCATTCGGAGCAGACGTGGTCCATGCGCCTCCCCACTCGGGGCACCTGGCAAGGGTAGGGCAGATGGGCAGCGGTGTGTTCAGGGCCTGTACCACTGGCTTAGCTAGCAGCCAGCAGCAAGTCGGCCTGCAGAAGTCACTGCTGCATGCGCAGGAGGTGCTATTTGGTGGACCTTGCGGATAGTCTGTGAAATCCACCATGTCACCACGAGTTCATGATCAGCCCTGTTCTAAACCCATCCCCTGGGCAGTGGACAGTGCATGTATCAGCCAGCTTTGCTCATCAGGTACAAGGGAGATTTAGGTGTGTGTGTGTGTGTGTGTGTGTGTGAGGTCTATCCCCTCTTTCCATTTTTGTACCACCAATGCAGTTGTTGTGTGTGTTTCAATTCTATTTCTTATTGCATGATAGCTGTATGTTCTTTCTATTAAAATGCCTCAGAAGTCTTTGAAGTAGTGTGAAACAGAAGTCAGTACATAAAGAATAAATCAGAAACATGTCCTCATCCTCACTGTTTTGTTGAACTCAGGCTCAGGCATTGTCTCCAGTTCCCTGATTTCCCTTATGTCCTAGAATTGGGGTGCTGGCTGATGATACAGAGGCATAGCAGAGCATGTCTTGCTCTAAGATCTAATGTCTCATGCCACTGATCCACCATCTTCTGAAATGCCAGAAACTGGCTGAGAAGCTCTTTCATTGTTTTCCTTCATAAAAATGCTGCTGTATACCTTTTTTCTTTTTGTTTTTGCTCTCTCATCCTACTTGTCTTACCGTGTTTTAGACTTCTGAGGTAAGTTCTCAGACCTTAACACAATAGACCATAATAACCCACTGTGCTTGTACCCCTCCCAATGCCCTTCATTCCCTCAGGGAAGCCTCTGTGCTGTTTATATACCCAGCTAGCCAAGATTTGGGGGTCATTTTTGTCTCCCTTCAGTCCTCCCAGGTCACCAAGCACAAGACAGAATGGAACAGAAAAGAACTAGGAAAGTGAAGGAGAGAAAGTGAGTGTAGGAATATACATGTGGCTTGATGTCTTTGGACACCCATAAGAGTCAACTTAAAATGGGGGAATCATTGTTTTCCAGAATAGAATAAGAATTATCTTACTTTTCTCTTGTTACTGAGACAAAATACCTGACACCTAAAGTTAAAGGGGGAAAGATTTATTTAGCTCATAGTTTATAGCACTTTCAGTCCATAATTGACCAGCTCCAAGGTAGGGTGGTTTCACAGAGAACAGTTCATGGGGGAAAGAATATAGGAAATGTAACAAAGGAGAGGGAGAGGGAGAGAGACAGAGAGTGAGCAAGCTTTTTTCTGTGTCTTGTACTGCATGCAGGCTACCCGCCCTAGAGTGAGTGTAGCACTCATACTCTTAATCCCAGTATTGAACCATGAATCAATCACAGACTAGATTCAGCCACCTCTGAAAAGCCTGCCCCCCATAACTGCATGAGGCTTTGGGGGGAACATATAGACATGAACTGTAAAAGGAATCATCAGTGTTTCAGTTCTTTTTTATTATTCCAGAGGTATATTTATCCACGTGCTTAATAAGTAATCACAGAGGATGGAAAAGTGTGACATGGTCGTGGTCCTTATGCTTGACTTTATTACCTGTTGAGGAGACTAAAAAAATCCAGTAAGGTTCACATAAGTAGTGATTGGAGGAACTAGAAATTGAACTCAAGTCTGTCTGCCCCCAAGCCCTGGGCCAATGGCCACTCAAATACCAATAGCTTGTTTTAGATATGAAATTTTCAGATGTGCATAGCTTATCTTCCTAAATTATACACTTCTCATAGTAGGTCCACTGTCCTTACCAACCCTAAGAATCATTGGCTCTGACAAGAATTCTAGTAAATTCTAGTGAATTGCTCCATCGACGGATTTCAGCTTTGCTGTAAGATCTCAGCGTTCAACTGACTGAGAGGGTTCTATAATTTTAAGTTTACTTATTTGTGTGACAGCCATCATAGGTGACTGTCAAAAGGACACTCAAGGTGATTACAGTACCCTGAGTTTAAAAAAAATTTCCAGAAACAGTTCATTTCCTCTGGGCTTGTACCTTCTAACCTCCTTGCAGAATAAGGATGTCTAATTCTAAAAGCTGCAGAATGTACTGGTGGTATATCTTTGAAAGACTGGAGTGAGATTAGCTATATAATTTCTGTATCACTGTGTTTTTGGTGTTAATTGTGAGGTCTGTCTGCATGCAAACCACGACGCAGAAATAATGGGACTAGAAGCTTCCTTAGTCATTGTTCTCAGTGGCATCTCTAGAGCCTCTTCAGTGTCTAGATTTCTCTTGGGAACTTCTTGTACTCTGCTCCGTTCTCTGTAGCTAGTCCTGGGCACATCCATGTGTATAGCACAAATATAGTAAGACTCAAGGAGTGATGATTTGTATATTGAGCTTCTACTGTATCAAGCATTTACAGAAAGCATTTCATTGATTTTTCATGGAAACATGAAAGTGAAAAACTACAACTAAGTAGGAAAAATACCCCACTTTGAAACCTAGTAGAGCCTTCAAATATCAGAGCTGGAAGGAAACACTGCTTATTTTGCCCACAGAAGGAAACTGGTGGCCTTCTAAGCTTTATCAGATAAAATACGACTTTTTAAATCTTCCAGTTCACCCAGATTGAAACAGAACTTCAAATTAACTAAATTATTTCCAGTAATACAGGTCACCTAGTTTTTTCTTTTTTGTTAAAATAGAGCTCATATGTCACTGGTCACCCAAGTAGAGGACCACACAGAATGACTTAGCTAAGCCAGCAGCAAAATGGTAAAATTTTCTGTATTTTAGGTATCAGTTCAAGTGCTGACTTGCTGGTAATATGTGCATTTTCTGTTTATGGTTTATAGCACATATTCCTTCAATAGAAAAGAATATTGTTTTAAAATAAGTGTATTATATAATGATATTTTAAACAACTTTCACCCATTTAATGTGTACAATACAGTGGTTTTAGTGTGTATGTTCAACTATCACCACAATATAGAACACACTTGGTTCCGCAGTGAGAAATCACTCCTTATCCGTACCTCCTCCTGTCCCTAAGCAACTTACAATTTACTTAATATCTCTGCAACTTTGCCTATTCTTGTTAGTTCATGTAAATAGAAGCATATAATATACAGTCTTATGTAACTGGTGTCTTTAATTTAGCATAAAGTTTTCAAGATTCACCATGTTGTAGTATCAGTGTCTTATTTCTCTTTATAATCAAAGAATATCTTATTGTATGGATATGCCACTTTTGCTTATGTAATAATCTATTGACATTTGGATATTTGGGTTGTTTCCACCATTTTGGCTACTGTAAATAGTGCTGCTGTGAGGATTTATGTGTTAAATTTTGTTTGAACATCTTTTTTCAGTTCTTTGATTGCATATCTAAAAGTGGAATTGCTGAATCATAGATAATTCTATGGTTAACTTTTCAGGGAAATGCCAAATTATTTTCCACAGAGACTACTATTTTACATTCCCTCCAAAGACATATGAGGGTTCCAATGTTTCCAAATTCTCATGAACATTGGTATTAAAATATGATGACTACCCTAGTGGACATTTAGTGGTCTCTCATTGTGGTTTTGATATAAATTTTCCTAATGACTAATGATATTGAGTATCTTTTAATTTATTTGCTGACTTGTGTCAGCAAATTTGTATCTTCTTTGGAAAAATGTATATTCAAATTCTTGGGCAAATTTTCAGTTGGATTATTTTTGTTATTGAGTTGTAAAAGTTCTCTATATAGTCAAGATTCTAAAACTTGATCAGATACATAATTTGTAAATATTTTGTCCCATTGCATGATCTGTCTTTTCACTTTCTTGATAGCATCTTTTAGTGCATAAGTTTTTAATTTTTATAAAGTCCAATTTATTTTTTCTCTTTTATTGCTTATGCTTTCGGTATCAAACTTAAGAAATCATTACTTGATAAAAGATCACAAAAGCCGGGCGTGGTGGCTCACACCTGTAATCCCAGCACTTGGGAGGCTGAGGCAGGAGGATCGTTGTGAGTTCAAGACCAGCCTGGGCTACAAAGTGAGCTCAAGGCCAGCCTGAACTGCACAGTGAGACCCTGTCTCAAAAAAAAAAAAAAAAAATTACAAAGATACATTTTTTTCTTCTGAAAATTTTATAATTTGAGTTCTGATGTTTAGATTATTACTCTATTTTGAGTTACTTTTATATATGGTGTAAATTGGAGGTTTTAACTTCATCGTTTGCATGTAGATAATCAGTTGTCTCAGTACCAGTTGTTGAAAAGAATGTTCTTTACCCATGAATGGTCTTAATATCTTGGTCAAAACTTGGTTGAATCTAGACACATAGATTTACTTCTGCACTATAAATTCTATTCTATTTGTCTAAAGTTTATACTTATTCCAGTACCACACTGTTTTGATGATTGTTTTATGGTAAATTTTGAAATTGGCAAAGTGAATTCTCCCACTCTTGGTCTTTTCTCAAGGTTTTTTGGCTATTCTTGGTCTCTTGTGATTACATTTTTAGAACCAGCGTATCAATTTCTACAAAGAAGTCAATGTGGGCAGGGCATTATATTTGATTATATAAATTTGGGAAAGGAGCTAATATTCTAGGAGAGTACATTTATTAGAACAGAAATCCCAGAGATATGCAATAAACACTCTGGCTCACTCTGTATAACTGACTCTTTGATTACTGAGTCAATAAAATTCACATTGGAATCTAAAATAAAGATGACTATATTGATTGTGATATTTAATTTGAGAGGACACAGAAGGTGTATTAATTTCTTACACTGTCATTTATATAATGGTTTAAAGGTAGCAAAATTTGTTCCCAGTCTTCTCTCATCTTTTCATCATAGTCATCCTGGGATTTAGTAAGGCAGAAATTTGTTATTACTTGTAGTTTTCAATAAAGCAACTTACACGTATAGAAGATAAGATGTCCTTGCTCAGAGAAATAAGCTAAAAAGTAAGCTTACAAATTGTCTCGGTTGCCATGAAATTGAAAGTGTTTCTGGAATGAGAGACTTTTAGTGCTAAAACTGGAAGAGTCCCAGGAAAACTGACCTGGGTTGGTCTCTTTACCAGTGAGGAGCAGACAGGCAAAGTAAGAAATCAGGCTGTTTAATCATGATGTAGCATTTCTCCTTCTGGGAATGATCTAATCAAGTGGGCTCGACTTTCTCTTCTTTAGAAAATTCTACCTAAAACCCTCACAGCATTCATCCTTTCTTCATTAGTCTTGTGTGAGACATCTGCTCTCCTAGTCTTCCAGCAAGTCCTTATCTTTTAGGGTCCCAGCTACAGTAGATGACATATTTTCTCATTTCTATGAATTCTAATAGTTGTCCGGTTTGTCTGCCTTTCCTCTCTCCTGTAGACTGTAGGTCCTGGAAAGCAATACGGATCTACCTTCTTTTTCCCCGCAGGAGTAGATATTCCATGCATACTGCTCTCTGTCGGACAAGGAAGAGGACATTCAGGATACCTTTTAGGGACAGGTAAGCGGTCCAGAGTCCCCACTTTATATTAGAATTCAGTTAAAGATGAGAAAGAGCCACTCAGTGCTGGCAACACAATCTTTATTTTATGGCATCTCCATGTGGATGGTCACAAGCAAGGCCCAGCTCAGTATGCATCAATGACCCGCCTCAGAGAGCCGACCTTGGCATCCACGGCGCCCCAGTCGTGGTACCGCCTGTAGTCCCCTGGCCGCAGCAGGTACTGCCGGCCCCTGTAGTTGGGCAGTTCATAGAGCACCCAGCAGCCCTCCAGCACGTGCAGCGAGTAGATCTCGTTGAGACGGAAGCGATCCAGGATGCAGGCGCAATCTTCGGTGAGCTCTGACATGAGGCCTCGGTAGTCATCCCTCTCGTACAGCCTTATCCTGTGAGAGCTGGTCTGTGGTGCCAATGAGCAAAAGGAAAAAAATAAGTGATACGCGTGTTCAGTGCTGACGAAAGTGACTGCCAGCCTGCACCATCGTGAAGCGCGATTTTCAGAGCCCTCTGCCAATGTGTTTCTAATCTCACTCCTGATGCTGTTATTCTAACAAATAAAGAAGGTATTGAAATAAAGCTGACATGACCAGTGAACTGGAGGAGACTTTGTGGAGGAAACTAACTTTGAGAACAGAGGGAATAAACGTGTTTCCTTTGTAAGCAGCCATCTGTCACAACTGGGTCTGCTGAGTTGTGGAGAGGGTTTTAACTCCCATTTCCGTGGTGACGCCACGGCACTGACTCTGATGCAGCTTGTGTGAAAGTCACTTTTTTGCACCTGAGGTGCTCAGTGATTCAGATGTGCACACTTATCTTTCCAAATGATATTTTGGCGAATCTTTGAACCATTTGGGTTTCTTGTCCCCAAAGAAATGTCTGTTTTATTTATGTCTCTTTGTGAGTCTGTACATTTTTCTAGCCTAAATTTGATTTCCGTTCTTAATTTTCCTGCCACAGCACATAATTTGGTGCCTCCAGAAAGCACAAACATGCTCTTCATGTGACTGAAAAAGATGAAGTAGTGTTTTGACAGAGAACACATCCCATGAGAGCCTCATCAATTCCCCGTCTTTGCCCCATGTATGAAACTCTTGGAAATTAGAAAGATACACAAGCCGAAACACACTGCTCTAGGTTCTACGTCAGCATGATATCAAGTGAAATAAAAAACAGCTGTTGGAATACACTCTACCTACACCACCCTGTTAATTTTTTTATCATTAAAGATTATCTAAATACTTTTTCTTTACTGAACAAGATAGATTTGATTTAGAAATTACAAATTGCCTACATCCTACCAAGTTATTTGATTTATTTAATTTTCCAATTTATTTATTTTAAAATTGACAGATAAATTTGTGGGTATATATATTTTTTAAGTACATAGTGTACTAATTATACATGCAGGATAAACGGATACGGGTCTACACATGGTAGAACATCTAAATCTGTGTCACCTTATATACTTATTTCTGTGATGAGAGCACTTAACATCCACTCTTTTAGCATTGGTAAAGGATATAATTTATAATCATTAACTGCGGACATTGTGCCTGTCTCTGGACTTGTCCCACCTCACTGGGGTTGGACACCTTTGAACAACGCCTACCCGAACCAGCCTCCCTTCTCAGCTACCCCAGCCTCTCCTGGGTGCTGCCCTACCCTCTATTCCTCTAAGATCAACAGTTTCAGATCCCACAAGCGTGAGCACATAGGGTATTTCTCTGGCTGAGCCTGGCTGATTTCACATCACCTAGTGCCCTCTAGATTTCCCCCAGCTCACTGCACAGGACCGGCTGTTCTTATGGCCGAAGGACCTACAGCCTCAGCCAGGTTGAATTTTGAAGGTTATAGTGTCATGATTTCTTGTGCCCTAACACAATATTGGTGAGCATAAGCAAGCTAGAGAGCACGGTTCGTGTGGTTTTTTTTTTAAATGCGTGAGTCTCAGGCTTTGCTGTCTGCACTGTGCACCTGTCCTGGCTGAGAACATTAGCTGGGAAAACTCAAGAATAAGCTCTGACGACCACTGATGGGTGCAGCAGTAGCTGGAAGCCAGACTCACGTAAGGAATGGCCCGGCAGGAGCGGACCGAGTCGTTGAGGCCCATCCACTGCTGGTAGTCTGAGTATTCGCCGCGCCGCAGGAAGTACTGGTGGCCTTGGTAGTTGGGGCGCTCATAGAGCATCCAGCAGCCACTGTCCACGCGGATGGAGTTGCAGCGGCTGAAGTAGGTCTGCAGGTTGGGGCAGTCGGTGGTGATCTCATAGCAGCGGCCCTGGAAGCCCCGGTCCTCGTAGAAAGTGATCTGCAAAAGGAGGTGACAGAGATGCTCATCTGGAAGGTCTACCCCTTCTCCCCAGCGGTCTGTGGGTGGAAAGGTGTGGCATCTCCGCCGACTCACCTTCACCATGGTTGTTGACAGCGAATGATCAGCGTCCAGTGTGCCGGGGACGCGAGTGGCAGCTGATATATATAGCCGGGCGGCTGCTGTGTTAGCAGGAACAGCACAAAAGAGAGCTGGGGGCAATGCGTAAGGGGATTTCTGTGTTCTCTCTTTTTTTCATTTGGGATCATGGGGCAGGGGGCTCTCATTCTCTCTGGCATTTTCGAGTTGTCCTCACTAGTGCCAGTGAAAGGAATTCAAGTCAGCAGAGCCATTATGACCTTGGAGACAAAGGCCGCACTTCTCATCCTATGCGGCTCTCTAGAAATGCATTACACGCCCAGCAGTTTGCAATGTTTGCCTATAGAAACTGCTGAGATGGAGGCTGGGGGCTCTGTCCGAGGGAGCTCGTGAGAATCATCTGAGTTCCAGAAGGACTTGAGGTACAAAAACCTCAGTCGAAAAATCTTCCACTTGAAAGATACTGCATTTCGACGTCAGGACAGTATGACTTTGATTTTTAAAAACTTGCTCGTGTTAAAGATGAAAAGGTCACTTCTGTGTAAACACTAAAATGTCAATCTTGGTTATCCATGAATGGCAAGGTTAAGGTACTAACTCAGTTTTTCGTGTCTTAGTTTTGCTGCTATTTGTTAACCTCTCTATTATGTTCTTATGTTGTGAAAAACTGTAAAATCAATTATTTGTAAGAGTGTTTATTCCACGTGAATATTGTTTCATGTTTGTAGGGGGAACTGTAGCTAAGCACTTCACTGCTCTCAGTCTGCAAAGGAAGCACAATTCTCTTGCTTTGTATTGCTTACAGTCATTAAGTCATCACTTCTGCTTACATTACTGTTACTTCTACTTTCTTTAAAGATTTAGTAAATGTGTTCTGAAACCACAGATGCATGCTCTTTATTTTGATGTAAATTTGTATGGTCCCATTTGTAAATGTTGCTTCTAATTATAGATAGAAAATGAAATTTCATTTGTAATGGGGAAAAATGCAAGAAAAAGTCATTTAGAAAATAGCGAAGCTCTTTAATAAAAATTTGATATGAAAAACATAACACGTGGAAGTTTTGGAAAATCTAAAAAAGAGACTACATTGCTGTCTTCAATAGGGTTGTTGCTAAGTATTATATGTTTTATTGTAAATTGCTTGAGAGTTCATTGAGTTATCTATTTATTTACCATACAGTCATTAAATTTACCCATGTTTGCCCAAAGAAAGAAAGAAAAAGAAAAATAGTAAAGTGAAATTTTAAATCTATGACTTAATGCTAATGGTAAAAAGCATGTTAGGAATTAACTATTTTGCCTTGAGATTAAACAGTACTCCATGAGCCAAAAATAAAGAGATCCGCAAGAATCTGAGACACTCAAATACACAGGATTCTTCTATTTTCCTCCAGGTACCACCTTTCTTCAAGAGTTGCTTTTTGTTTTTAAAATTAGTGTTATAATTTGCCTGTGTTTTCCTTTGCCCAAGTGTCACCCCATTGAGCCAAGTGTCTGCCTGAAGAGCTTCTTTACTGCTGCTACACTATGGATTCCAAAGCACTCCTTAGATGTGCAGGGATATACACAGCTCAGATTTATTTGGTGATCACATCTCTTATGTGTGTAGGAAAAGGAAGTAAAGAATCTTTATCCCTCAGACCCATGAAGGGACTCTGAAAGGATACCCAAATACGGCAAGCAACATATTCCCAGTGCTACTTGTGAAAATCCTCAGGCAGCACTTACAGCAAATGTATAGACAGTAAAAGGAGAGACACCAAGAAGAACTATTCTCTCATAATAACAGAGCTAGACAAAAAGAAAACTGGAGGAACCCTAGGCTGCTGTACCTCTGGCAGGGACCACAGGTCACCAATCTCTCTTTTATCTCTTTCCTAAGGCTGCCAGTCTCCTGGTAAACCTTGGATATCTGTGTGGAAAAGATTGCCCTGGTCTCCCCAGCCATCGCCTCCCATCACCATTTTCAGTAGAGGTCCATAAACCCATGCGTTTTTGCGTACACGACTGAGAGTGCCCTGCGGAAAGATGGCAGGCCCGAAGCAGGGCATGAGCCCTCCTGACATTCATTGGATCAAATCATTATTACAAACACTGCCAGCTAAGCCAGGTGCCTCTTCAGCATTTGAAAAGCCACCGAAAGAGTAGAAAATTTTCTTTTCCTAACAGTGACATTCTACAGAGAAAGCTTGCAGCTATTTTTATTTTAATGCTTTTTAAAAATGATTTAAGTACTTTCCATTTGAGAACATAGTAAAGGCAATCAACAACCAATTAGTTTTATTTTGGTTTACAGCTTGGGAAAACTCTTTCCTGCTCTGCCACTGTGGAATACTGAATGTTACACATTTGGAGAATCTGCCACAAAGCCAGTCTGCCTGCTCTGACACAGAATTGTTACAGGCTGAAGTATCTATCAGTCTTCCAGTCACCACCAAGTAGTAGAAGACACACACATTTTTTTCTTTCACCAAAACATACTCTGCAAATGCTTCTAATAGAAGGAAACTCAACATTGAAAATAACATTCAATGCGTTTGCACCAAAAGCTAACTAAAGAAAAAGGTGATGGTAAAAGTTATAGTTTTAAGATGACGGTTTTTGTTTGGTCCCAGAGGTTCCTTTATGAAGTTCCAGGGTACAAGTCCAAGTTTCTAAGTGACCTGCAGAATGAAACGATGATTTTAGCATAAAGTCCATCAAGGTAACAGGGAACAAACACTAGCTTTAAATCTATAGGAAGTTACTCTCAAATATCAAATACTACCTGACAAAGATAGGTTTATACCAATGTGGGTATAAAAGAATTTTGAAAGATTTGGAAATTGAGTTATTTTTCTCAACTAATTGCAATATGTAACATCATGCTGGATCCTGTATAGAAGGAAAAAATGCTCAAAAAGGGTATTTTGAGGCAATTGACAAAATTTCTGTGTAGATGATCAGTTAGATAAAAATAATAAAAACACCCCTGTTAGATATTCTGAAATTGATAACCCTACTGTGGTTATTTAATGAATGACTTTTTTGTTCTTAGAAAATATCAACTGAAGCATACAGGGTAAAATGAAAGGGTCTGTAAAAATTCTGATGGTTCCAAAGAATTTATATACCCACATCTACACACATGCAAAGAGAGAGAAAATGGAAAAGCTCACAGGACAGAGCACTAGCAGCTGATGAATTCAGATATAGGGACATTTTTTGGGTGCTATTCTTGCAGCTTTTAAGTTTGCAGTTTTTCTATACGTGTGAAACTATTTTCAAACACAAAAGTAAATAATAAAAGTCAACTTCTGACTAACCTTATCCAAAGTAAGTCTTTTTAAAGCTCCTCAGCAGCGAAGTATTGTGCTTGTAGTGAGTTATTTTGAACTTTGCATATATTGCTTTGAAGTTAAATGCATATTGCCTCTCTGTCCTGTTTCTTCTCACAACGTTGTGAGGAATGGTAATGGAGGGAGTCATCTTGCTACGCCACTTCTCTCAGGCCTTTCACACTACTCAGTGAGTCCTCAGAACAGCCTACGAGGTAGGTTCTTTTATAGAGAAGAAAGTAAAGCATACCAAGACTAAGCAATTCACCTAAAGCTATTTTGCAAGGAGCCAGCATTGAAGAATGTTGTCACTGAACTCTTTGGTACGGTCCTGTCCATTTTGAATTTATTTCCTGGTGACGTTCACACTACTAACACTTCCCTAGGAAGTGATAATACTCATAGCCATTTTGACCAACACGTGGAGCACTAATGTCAATAAATAATAATAAAAAAACCCTTTAACACTCTTTCCCAGAAAATTTGGATTTTTAAACAGTACTTTTCTCCTTCTTTTAGTATGAAGAAATTTAGTGGCTGAAATGAATAGAAAATTCTGAATAAGGCATTATTTTATCTTAAGGTTTAAAGAACTGGTTTTCAGCTAAAAAAATATGACATAATATCCACAGGCCATAAAGGAAATTCTAAGAATCCCAAATACATAAAATGAAAAGCGTTCTCAAGCAACAAACTATAAAAGCATACTTTGTATCCCCTTCATAAAATATTTATTTCTGAAATATAAAAGGAGCCTAACAGACTGGAAACACATACATATATTTATACATATTGTAGATATTTCACTATCACAAGACATATTAACCTTAGTTATTTATGATCTGCGGAAATGGAATGTAGTGAGAAGATGGTTATTTTACTTTTCACTGTACATTTACTGTATGGTTTGCAATGTTTATAAGTCTGTGTTACTACCATACTTTTTAACTGGTTTAAAAGATACATTATTCAGGAGCTAGAAAAAAATTCCTAAGTTGCACAAATAATGAAGTATGGAAGGAAAAACACAAATGGATTCTCTCTTGTGTGATTACAAAGAAGGGGACTTTACAGAAGGATTCATCTCAGAACCAGGGCCCGCTGCAAAAGGGGCATTGCTCTTTTGATGTGTCACAGCTTACGAACACCACCTGGCCACAGAAACCAGACGATGCCTGGAAACAGCCTCCCTCAGTAAGCAGAAACGCAGCAGCTGCCTAATGACCATTCCCTTAGTGCAGATTCACTAATTGGTGGTAGTTACTGAATCTCTGTCACCTGCAAAGCACTTTATACACATGTGGGAAGTGAGAGGGAAACAAAAATCTACAATCATCAATGGTTGTGGAAGAAAACATATAGGAATAAAATTATATCTTCATAGTAGCACACGAATGAACAGTCTTTGAAGCTAGGTCCTCATTACAGAAGTCTGCAACCTCCTGTTTCAGATATCTGTTTTTGGATGATTAACTTTGGCCTAGATGACGAGGTTGTGTGTTTGTGGATGTGCATACGTATTCTGGAGCTCTTGTTGTTTTGTTTTGTCTTCTAAAGCTTGGTGTCTCCAAACACACATAAAAATGAACTTAGGGCAGAGATTGCAAGATGGCCGACTGAGTGGCAGCACTGTAAGAGAGCCTCTCTGAGGAAAAAAAAAAATAAAAACAACTCAGATGCTGGAATCTGGCAACATGGAGAAAGCCAGACAAAAGGAGAGGAATTCTCACGCCCCAGGAAGAAACTGAGGAAAAAGAAAAAGAAAAAAAAGAAGAAGAAAGAAGAAAAAGAAGCATGGACAGAGGGCTGGAGCTGGGTGAGCCCCGATCGCTGTACCGGAACGTCTTAAAGTCAGGCGACTCACAATTGAGCTGAGATCGCGGCCCTGCCGAGAGAGGGGTTGGTGAGCTCCAGACCCTCAGCTGGGGGACCCCTGAGACAGGGAGTGGAAACAGCCAGTGGAGCTGCGCGAACTTTGGTGAGTGACGGGAACTGGAATCCCCAAATGGGGAGGACTGGCTGGGTGACATTTTGGAGTTGGGCAGGGCCGGCTTGAATCCGGGCCCTAGGCGGCCTCTGCTGATGACTCCTAGTCCAAAGCAGATTGGTGTGATCTGCTCGGGCTGGGCCACGCCCCTGGTTGAAACCCAATAGCCAGGGATGAGGCTTTCCTGGGCCAGTGGCATCCCCAGCAACACACAACCTGTTGAAGCATAAACTGGTTGACTGGCGTAGGGGGAGGAGCCAGCTCTCAGCCTGCAACTCACAGATCAGCTGCAGACTGAGTGGCTACTTCCCTAGCAAGTGTGCTGCAGAAAAACTGTAAGCAATAGGAAAGGCCCAGAGACATCCACCACCTACCCATCTGAAGGGGGCCGAAAACATGACAAGACAGAGAAAGAGCAAAAGGTCCCCAACTGTGGAACAGGGAAAGTGAGTTCGATAGAGGTAAATGCAGAGGAGGTTGAGAGCAGCAAAACTGTAATGTCAGAGACAGCCTCATCGGAAATAAAGAAATACATCTTTATTTCTGCCTCATTGTCAAATTTAAATCTGAAATTCTAACTCAGGTGAAGCAAGATATAAGAAGACTAATAAAACAAGTCCTGGTTAATCCTTAAGTAGACACAAATGAAAGAACAGAGGAACCCAGAGAAAGGAGAGAAGCCTTTGATGAAGAATATAAACAAAACCTAGAATATATCAAACAGATCCAAAGAGAATATCAGGAAATTAAAAACTCCATTGAAAGCTGGCAAAACCTTTTAACAGAAACTAAAGACAAACTTTCAAAACTTGAATATAGATTTGCAAAGTATGATCGTGAAAGGAAGGATCTCTTAAAAATAACCAGGAACCAGGAAGCAACGATACAAAGGCTAGAAGATGACAAGAGGATTTATAACCTAAGAATAAAATATGTGAATGAAGATGCAGCAACAAATACAAATGAAATAAAAAGTCTATTCACAGAAATAATTAAGGAAAACTTCCCAAACATAGATAACGGAAGTGAAGTTCAGATAAATGAGTCATATAGAACTCCAGCCAGCTACAACCCAAACAGATCTACACCCAGACATATAATAATCAGGAGCCCAGAAATCCATCACAAGAACAGAATATTAAAAGTGGTCAGAGAAAAGAAACAGGTTACCTATAAAGGAAAACTCATCAAAATCACAGCAGACCTCTCGATGCAAACCATCAAATCACAAAGAGCTTGGAGTGAAGTATTCCAAGCCCTGAAAGAAAATAACCTCCAACCCAGAATGATGTACCCTGCAAAACTGTCTCTCAAAATTAATGGAGAGACAAGATATTTCCACGACAAAGAGGAACTGGGGGAGTTTGTGACCACCAATCCAACCCTGCAAAGAATACTGAAGGACATTCTAGAGAGAGAGAAGAAAACCACCAGGGTTCCAGGAAT
>PVLA01003693.1:0-203000 GCA_004027455.1 Hydrochoerus hydrochaeris
GAGAATGGATTATAGTTATTGTAAAGGAAATAAAAGGAAAAGAGAGTATTCTAAAGGATATAACTCCATGTATGTTTGAGTGCGTGGAATTAATAACCATGTTGCTAAAGTTTTAGTTGGATGGGTGAGCAAAACTGACTGTAATTTCACTGTTTGGATGTCCACTTTCTGGAATTTACTTTTGTAACTTGAACAACAACATCTAAGAGGAAGGTATTTAATTATCAACTAGTGATTTTTTACTGATTACTATTTTTGTTTTTTTGTTTTGTTTTGTTTTGTGTTTGAGATTTTTGTATTGTTTCTACCCTCTTTCTTTTTCAAAATTTTTTCTTTAAATAAAAAAATTTTTAAAAAAAGCAAAAGGAGGAAAAGAAAGTACTCTAAAAGTGATAACTGTATGTATACTTAAGAGTGTAGGATTGATAACCATGTTACTAAGTTTTTGCTGGATTGGTGAACAGAACTGTTTGCAGCCTCATTGTTTGAACGTCCACTTTATATGTTTTAATTTTGTAACTAGAACAACTATATCCAAGAAGACAATATGTAATGTATCAAATAGTGATTTCTTACTGTTTTTTTTTGAAATTTTGTATTGTTTCTACCCTTTTTTCTGTTTTGCTTCCCCTGCCTTTAAATAAAATTTAAAAAAACTTTTTAATTTTAAGCAGCTTAATTTGTTGATTTTTGCTAGTATTTCCTACACTATTAAAGTCATATTCATTTCCTAAATTTTCTTAAGCAGCTTTCAAGTTTCACACCTTATTCCTAGGTTTTTGATCCATCTTGAATAGTTTTTTGTACATGATGAGAAGTAGAATTTTAATTTTAATCTTCTATATGTGGATAACCATTTTTTCTTTTTTCCAATATATGTTTCTGGAAAAAACATACCAGTGAAGAGGTGAACAAAGAAAATCTGTGCCAGGCAATCATTAAATGAAAAGCATTTAAAGAAAAAATGGTTATCCACATATAGAAGATTAAAATTAAAATTCTACTTCTCATCATGTACAAAAAACTATTCAAGATGGATCAAAAACCTAGGAATAAGGTGTGAAACTTGAAAGCTGCTTAAGAAAATTTAGGAAATGAGTCAAAATCAGGTGGCTGTAGTTGCATAGATTTGTTTTCCTGTCCTCTAAATGATTCTGTTGTTCTATGTGTCTATTTTTTGTGCCTGAACCATGACATTCCCATTATTATGGATTTATAATACAATTTGAAATCGATATTGTATTTTCTCCAGGCTTGCTCTTTTTGCTTAGGATAGCTTTGGTTATTCTGGGTCTTTTTATTCCTATAAAAAGATTAGCATCACCTTTTCTTATCCTGTGGAAAAAATGTCATTGGAATTTTGATAGAAATTGTGTTGAATCTTCAGGTCACTTTTGGCAATATGACAGTTTTAACCATATTAACTCTGTGGATCAATGACACTGGAGAGCATTCCATCTTCTAATATTATCTTCAATTTCTGTGTTTAGTGTCTTAGGGATTTTATTACACAGTGCCTTTACTACTTTGGCTAGGTTGACTGTTGAACTTTTTAAAACTATTGTGTATGAATGTCAGCTATATTATTATCAGTATATAAAAAAACTACTAATTGTTCAATGTTGATTTTGGATTCTGTCAAATTAATTTTATGGTGTGAGATAGGGATTGGGATTATGCTTTATTGCATACCGACTTCTAGTTTTTTCCAGCATCATTTGTTAGAAAGACTTTCCTTTTCTTCATTGGATAACTTTAACAACTCTGTAAAAAAATCAGTTGTCTATAAGCCAGCTATGGTGGCACACACCACTAATCCCAGTATTTGGGAGGCAGAGGCAACAGGATGGATCACTGTGAGTTCGAGGCCAGCCGCACTCAGCTACACAGTAAGTTCAAAGCCAGCCTGAACTACAGAAACCTTGTCTCAAAAACAAAAAACAAACAAAAAAAATTAATTGACTCTAGATATTTTGACTCTGCTTTCTCCACAACTGATCTATAATTTTTGTCCTTAGAACAGTACCACCTTTTAAAAATTATTATCTGTATTTTTTATTTTAATTTTCTAGTGCTGCTCTAACTACCACAAAACTTTCTCATACAATTCTGGAGACTAGAAGTGTAAAACCAGCCCTCATGTGCTAAAATCAAAATATTAGCCAAACTGCATTCTTTCTAAGGGCTCCAAAGGAGAAAATTCCCTGGATTTTCTGGCTGTTTGTAAGCTCTCCATGCATCTTGGCTCTTGTCCCATCTCCAGCAACAGCATCACTTTGGCCTATGCTTCTCTCATCTCGGCTTCCTTCTGATGCTCCTCTCTCCCTCCTTTTGCACCGCTGTGACAGCACTCAGCCTACCTGAATGACTCAAATTAATCTCCTATCTGAAAATACTTCAACTAACTAATCTGCAGAGTTCCTTTTGTCTTGTAAACTAACACATTCACTTGTTCTTGAGATTTGTATGTGTGCCTTTGGCAGGAGCAGGGAGCACTGTGCCAAGTACAGCAATTCCTTATAACTTCAAGGATTCATGACTGTCTCCATGCAGATCAGATTCACCATATCCTAGTGTTCCCCAATTCTCAACACAATAAAACTAAAGTCCAAAATGTCATCTAAAGCTGATCAGCTGAAAAGCTCCAAATCTTATTTCAATTAGATGTATGAAATGGTATAATCTATCCTATGACAAAATTGTTCACAATTTGAACGTCTGAAATTATAACAAGTTACCTTCTCCCAAAATATACTAGTAAGAGAGCCATGGGAGAATAATTAAGACATTTCAATCCAAAACCAGAAAAGGAGAATTAAAAAAAACAGTCATCAAGCAACTCATAAATCCATTCAGTCACAATGTATTCAGTTTCAAGATTAATGTTTACATATATAAGTTCAGAAATGTGGCAGTGTTACCCCTGCACCAGTTTTCTTATTTGCAAGGTTGTTTGGCTACTTTTATTTTCTAATATTTCACACAAATCTTATAGTCAACTTGTTAATTTATAACTCAGAATTATTCATTAGGATTTATGTCTGGGTTTAGTTGGAAGTCCTTCTTTTAAATGTGTCTTGGCATTTGTTTAGATATGAATAAATTTTAAATTACATAAACTACGGCTTTTCCTTATAGTCAGTATTACTTAACATTTGCACAAATATGTTCTTCCTATTGCTTTTTCTGGTCTCCTAAATTGTGTCTGTGTGTGTTATGTTTTTGTGATCTGATAGCTATGAATTTCCTGTTTAATTTTTTGGAAGATTTGCAACTGTCTAATAACCTTACAAAATATTTTTCTGATTGTGGAAATAAAAGTTGGGAAATATTTTTATTTAGCATTTAAAAGTTTTAAAAGGACATCTTCTGATATTCATTGTTTCAGTTGAAAAGTTGGATAAAAGTCTAATTGTTGTACTTTACATGATAATTTGCCTTTTCTTTTGGCAAGTTTGCTGTGATAAACTTTGCTGTGGTTATCTATGTAGTATTCAGCTTGTGTCTTTGAATACTTACTTAAATGACAACTGTCAGATACTAATTTTTTAAAAATTTTATTTAAAGAGAAAAAAAGCAAAACAGAAAAAGGGTAGAAATAATACAGAATTTCAAAAAGAATTATCAGTAAGAAATCACTAGTTGATAAATTACATATTGTCCTCTTAGAAATAGTTGTTCAAGTTACAAAATTAAAGCACACAAAGTAGACATTCAAACAGTGAAACTGCAAGCAATTCTACTCAATGATCCAACAAAAACTTAGTAATATGGTTATCAATCCTATACACTTAAACATACATGCAGTTCCTGACACTACCTTTTAAAGTATAACTTATCACCCATCTTCTTGTTCTTCCATTTCCAGGAATCCAAAAAATAAATGTTGGATTTCCCCTTTCACCAAATGCCTGCTTTTAAATTTAATCATTGTGTTCTTATTTTTAGTTATTTCACAGTAGGAGAATGTATTTGGTAATTTCTTATAGATTATGTTTTCCAGATGAAACTTTCTGTCTTGTCAGCTTTTTTCTTTAGCACATTAATCACCACTTCATATAATTTCATGTTTGAAAATGCCAATATCTGGATTGCTTAAGGATCTCTTCTATTAGTTGGTTTATTTTTTTCTCTAATCCCTGCTTATATAAAGTAAGTTACAAATTCTACACAAGTATGAACACTTCAGCAGTTTTCTAACTGCTCATGTATACGTCTTTGCCCAGATGTCTTCTATGGAAACCGTTTCTCTCCTAGATAGGTCTGGTTTCTCATGTGCTGATTGAGTTTTGTATTTTTATGCTAACTCTAGTTGTTTTCTGCAGAAGAACTTTTCAGCAGAAAGGTGTTCAACTTAAACAGAAAATACTGAAGCAATTTATAAAGCAATTTAAATCTCATGCAATAGAATTAGTTTTAAATTGAGTTATCTTTTATTGGGACTTGTAAAATCCTTTAAAACTTTAGCAAAGATTGAGAGAATCTTCCCTGATTTCATAGTAGTCAGGCACTACTGATGAGTAGTTTGTAGAAAACAATTCCTTCATCTTTGATTATAGAAACCATCAGTGGGCACTCACTGTGTGTTCAATCCTGTATTAAGTGAAGAGACCACAGTGGCAAAATGCATTCATGTAAAATATGGATAGACATGAGGGCCGGTTTGGGTCCTATTTGCCATTAGCTGCCTTTGTTACCACGGGTAAGATAATGAAGGTTGAACAGGACCGTTTCTCTGATTCCTTTCTTCATTGTAATCTCCTTATATTATAATATTCCCCAAAACCAGAATCAGAGCTATCATTGCCACATCCCAAACATCAGAAATAATCTCAGTCCTCAGTAAATATTCTAAATTAAATTAAGGCACAACATGTTGTTTTATAATTGGATTATTCCTTATAATTGTGTGTGAGTGCATAATATACATGTATCTTATCTCTGGATTGTTAAATATATGACTTTACATAACTATAAAATTTTAACTTTTCTTCATATTTTTGTCTAAATTTTGATGTTTATGTCTTCAACTCATTTAGCTACTGCTTTATTGTTGTTCCTAAACTTTATATCTGCATTTTTTTGGTTAGCCACAAATGATCAAAAATATGTTGCATTTCTAATTGCACACTTTCATGAAGATGAAATTTTTTTCAAAACACCATATATTAGATAAGATGCTCATCAACCTTTATCAAATATTTAATAAGAATCATTTATATATAGTAAATTTAGCATAAGTATACTTTATAAAAGTTTATTCTATTATGTAATATTCTTACATAAGCAGCATTTTTGAAATATATTTGATCATGAAATTGAAAAAGCCTAGAAACCACTTATATTCCAAGCAGCTGCTTTGAAAAAAAATAATAATGGAACCACCTCACCTTCAGCCTCTTGCTTCCAGTCACTGTACTTAGTTATAGAATTCCTATTAACATTAATAGGGGTTCCATACACACATCACCTGGAAAACAAACCCCTCAATGTTTGATCATTTTCTTTCTAGACAGGTAGGAATGGCGTCAATTGGGTTTCCAGCTTCGTTGCACAGTGTGTACTGTTAAAGTCATCAGGCAATAAAAACACAACTTTCTAACACTTTTTTTTTATAAAATAGTAAAAATGTACAGAATGACCAAAGGAGAGTATTTGAAAAGCACAAAGGCACCTCATAATTTTCTTGCATATCCATTTATAAATACCAATGACCTAAAACTGAAGCATGTACCCAATTTCCTCTCTAAAACAACAATTGGATAATTAAAAATAAACCTCATTTTACAAATGGATTTGATTAACTTAAAAGTAACTAGGTTACGAAGAGACAGAAGTTTACATGAAACTCATGTTTGCTTCTTTCTTTTTAACACTTTCCCACCTAAATGAGTCAAACATCCTTACAATGCTAGAAAGCAAACAACATTTGTGATTAGAACTAGTTTGTGAGTTACAAAATAAAAAGAGCAGTATAAAAGAGGTATTTTCAATACAGAATTGTTATATGTTTAGTGAATTGGGAACAACAGCATGGTGAAAAAGAAAAGAAAAATGCAAAGCCTGCAGAAGCCTGGAAAGACATGGTTTCCTTTGGCATTAGGTCTTTTAGCAACTCTATAACCTCGCATACAAACTAAAAACTTGGAAATCACTTTTACATTTTTAAATTGAATCCAAAACACACCTCTTGTCAGATAATTAGGTGGATTATAGAAGACATTATTATCCCAGTTTTGCAGATAAAAAAAAGAACAACCAAGATTCAGTAAGATCAAGTTACTCATCCAAGATCACACTGCTTTTGAAAGGGAAAACCATTTCCTAATTACTTTGATCTTCTAGAGTTCTTTATTACTATTTATTGAAGCTGTTGGATAAGAATGTCTTTAAATGGACAAAGTGGAAAAATTGAACATAGAATTTATTGGCAGCAGCTATCCTTAATATCTATGACTAATTCCATAACAATGAGATGATAAAAACAAGTTTTATTAAAGTCTAGAATATAGCTCTTTCTATTGCAAGTGATCTTGCCAGGCCTAACCAAGGAATCATACGAGAAGACAAATTCTCACATTCAAATCCCAACTTGGTCACTTATCAGTTGCACTAAGTGTATAACTATGCAAACCTATAAAGGTTCATTAATAGCTTTTTCCATTACAAACTGAGAATAAAAATCATGAGTATGACTCAATAAGTATTTTATGAAGACTAAATGGACTATGTATTTAGAAGTTTTTCAAACCACAAATATAAATGGTGATTATTATTTTATACCATTTTTAAACAAAAGTGAATTAACAGTGCTACCTGTTCAAAAATATATCTTGCAATTGGAGTGTCCTCATGTCAAAAATGCATGATCACAGTTGCTACATATGTTTTCCTTTTTGAAACTTTTTTGTGTGTACAGGCTTGCAATATGTAATGAATACACTCATTGTGGGGAATTGATGTATGCACATATCATAACTTAATCATTTTACTTCCTGCTGCCCTTTCTTCCCTTCCCTCTCATTCTAGCCCTAAATATACTTTCCATCTGCAAAACAAGCATATATAGTTAAACAAAGTCTCTGTGGCATAAAAATAATTTTCTAAAATGTTTAATCTAATCACTGCTACAACTGCCAGTTAAGTTTATTAGATTAAATTTTGTTTGCCTCTTAAAAAATAGAACTCTGAGGGGTCTAGAATAAATTACTTCAAATAATATACCTTTGGTTTGTATTAAGCCTTGTAGAGTTATTATTTCCAACTAGCAAACAGATAACTGAATAATAGGGTAGAATATTTAAGGTTTACAGTCAAGAATATTTAAGGTTTACTTTCAGATTTGAGAGTGGGGAAAACTTATATTCATAAAGTTTATTTTAATTTTTACTTCTGAATACTTAGCTCTTCTTTATACCATTGACTCTAAATCTTAGGAAATATAGCTATTAAGAACACAGAGAAAATATTTTTTCTTGTATCTAAAAGCCCTGAAGCACATTTTTTCTACCTAAGGCATAGTCTTTAGCTGGAGTCCATTGATTTGTAATGGGCCCTTTCCATCACTGGTGATTCAGGCTGACTTAGGGTGAGTTATTAACAGCTGTTCATCATATTTCCCAAAGTATTTTATTATATATTATTTTTTATTATATATTTCCAAAGTATTGTATTGTAGAAGCATAGACCGTAATGGTAAAAGTTTAAGCACCAGAGACAGCTCACCTTATACAAATCCTGACTCACCTCCAACTACCTAGGTTAAGTTATGGTTTGGATGGGCTTGAGTGATCTCCCAAAGGCTCACGTGCTAGAGGTTGGTCTCAGTGTGATAGTGTTAAGGTGGTGGAACCTCTACAAGGAGCAGCCTAGAGCCAGCAAAGTGCCCATTATAGGGTCACCATTCGTGAAAGAGATGAATACTGGACTCTGAGATGTAGTTCTCATGAGTGTGGCTGTGATTCAGCAGGTTACCACTTGGGCTTGCTCTCTCTGTATAGGATAATTTCCCTTCCCTCTTCCCTAAAACTTTGTGAGGCAGCAGTAAGGCAACAGCTCAACAGAAGTCAAACAGATGGGTGACATAATCTTGTATTTCAGCCTTCAAACTTGTAAGTTAAATAAGGCTTTTTTGTACATAAACTACTCAGTTCAAGCATTTTAATGTAAATACATAAAATAGACTATAGTAATGTACTAGGTAACTGTCCTAGTTATTTTTCTCATCACTAGAGCATGTATCAGACACCCATGACTTGAAAAAGCAAGGAAAATCATAGTTTTCAGCAGATTCAGTGCATAGTCAGTTGGCTCCAAGGCCAAAAGGACTGGGGGAAGATTTTGGTGGAGGAAAGCCCTCACTGCATGACAGCCAGGAAGCAGAGGGAGAAGGGGGGGCTGTAGGAGATCTACCTTTCAGCTTGTACTCCCAGTGACCCACTTCTAACCAGATCCTGCCTCCTAAGTGCACGTCAATTGCTGAACTCATCCATGGATACACACAGTGCACCTAAATCTCAACTGCTTTCCAGGAGCCCTACCTCTGACCACATAAGGCTTCTGGGGACATTATAATTCTTAACCATAATATTTTAAATCTAAACCATAGACTCAAAACTCATGCCCATCTGTTTATTCATAAAGCATTGAGTCCATCTCTAAGACTCATCAAAGTTTCAGATTTCAGCACTGCTCAAAAGTCCAAGTCCAAAGTCTCCTCAGAAGCTCAAGTCAAACTTTTAATTGTGAGCCTATGAAAAAGTAAAAAAAAAAAAAAAAAGTTAAAAGTTGAATACACTAACTGATATAAACATTTCCATTCCAAAAGGAAGGAATATGAGGAAAAGAAAGGGATGAGACCAAAGCAAGATCAAAACCCAAAAAGGAAAACATTAAATCTCATAGTTTTATGTCCAATATTCAGAACAAAATTTGGTGAGATATGAACTCCAAGAGGCTTGGGGAGCCCCATCCCTGGGTTTTCCCGTTGCGGCCCTCATGGCATGTCTGTCAGGTGGCTTTGATTCACCTCAGTAGCTTTCCTCAGCATAGGTTTCATGTTCCTGGCTCATCCCACTTCCTGGGGCAGTGGTGCCAAACCTATGACACTTATGCAGCAAAGGGCTGCTTTTTTATCATTAAAAGCTCTAAAAGATTCTATCAGTCTCCTAGAGAATCTACTACACTTTTTGCCTCACTATCACAGCTTGCCATACTACCACCTGAGTAACCCACTGCCTGGCCTCCCAGACATTCTTCTGAAATCTGAGTGGAATACCCATGCCCCACTGACTGACATTCTGCATGTATATAAAACCAACACCATGTGCATGATGCAAAGTTCTACTTTGACTTCAACCAGTAGCCAGAGCCCCATTAGATCATGGCTGAGGAGGTCTCTGAGCACCTTGATGGTTGAATTCTGGGAAAAACTTCCCTCCTCAGCTAATAAAGGACAAAGCACCAAAGATTCTCTCTTTCAAATGAAAGATTTACAGTTTTCTACCCTTCAGCTTGCAGAGGGCAGGGATTTTCTGATTCCTAAGGTGGCCTCAAGCCTTTTTCCCCCCATTGTCCTGATCTAAAGTACTTGACTTCTTTTTTAATGTTAATCCTTTTCAACAACTGTGTCTATGCATATTTTTCTTCAATAATATTCAGAACACCTACCAAGTTTCAAGTGTGAAAAACAGCAAAAGACTCAGTAGGGAGAGAAATACTAAATCAAATAAATCAATGTGACCAACAGGTAAAGTTTAAAGGGTGACAATGCAGAGAAGACTATCAGAGAGGATGGCCAAGAAAAGCCTGAAGTCTGAAGAAGTGACATCTGATCTAAAACACTAACAAGAAGGGGAAAGCCTCTAAGGAGGTACAATCTTCTTGGAAGAGGCAAGCGGGGTACATGAACTGAGGTGGGAAAATCTGATAAGTTGACTCTTTTTAGTTGTATAGGAAAATGTTTAATCAACTTCTATGATTGTATGTATTTTTAAATTAAAATGTAAAATAGCTACTGAGAGAAAAAATTAGACTGCAAATCTGTCCTTATACAGGATTTTTAATGAATTGCATGTTCACTCTTCTATGTGCACGGTCTGTGGCTTGAGGCCAAGTTCACATCCTCCAGTGCACATCTGTGGATGTGTGGAGGGAGATGTGAAACTCGTACAGCAAAGGAGTCTTCTCACTGCATTTGTAACAAATCTTGCTAATGTAAGTCCTGTTCTCTACCATAGTTTTATGAGAAGAAATGCTACCAAAATAAATATAAACTCAGGAAGTGTGTAATATTGTCTTATGATATCTAGGTGATTGATTTGAATATTTATGCTTCCTTCTTAGTCTTTTTGGAAAGCTCATCTATCCAAAGTGGAGAACTTTTTAAGCAAAAGAAATAGAATTTCTCTTTCAAAAAACTGTGCAAAACTAAAATCTTTATAGATGGCCATATCTGACCATTTCAGAGTGTGTCTTAGTGCCTCATGCTGGCACTATTACTTTTATCTCTTTGCTTTTTCTTTGGTAAGGACAGTAGCACCTACACCTTGAGAACTATTGAGAAGAGACCTTATCTTCTCAGTGTGTCTAGGAGTTGCCTGTCTCCAATATTTCTTAGGGAAAAACTTAATACAATGATTCTTTACATCACATTTGCTCAATTTGTGGGTTGGAGCATATTATTTCATTTTATTTTCTCTACTATATATAAAACAGACATGGTTGTTCTCATTTTATAGGTGATACATTTGAGGCTCACTAGGTCACATAATTTAGCCAAGTTTACACATGTCGATAATTATAAAATGACATCACAAACCTATAAAGATATTATTCGTTTGTCAGTCTATTATAGCATTCCAAAATCATAATTTCTTCTGTTTTTATTATGATTTGCCATTCCAAAAAGTTTTGCAAACATAATTTGATTGTGTTAACCTCATAAAATAAGCCCGATACAGTAACCTGATCTATAGTTGACACTACTATGGCCCAGACTGGTTAGGTGACTGGGTTCTTCATTTGAAGTTTTATCTTTCCTAACAGACATGTGCTTTTCCTGTGTGCATGACATTACCCTGGCGATGGTAGGCGTAGGAGGCTCTCAGACCTGGCTGGGTCAGAGCTTCTCTCCACCACTGTCACGTCTCTTCTTCACTGATCTCAGTTATGTGCTTCCACAGCACTGTGACACCTGACAGTAATTCCCTCCTGAGTGTCCTCTAGGATAGGAGTCCAGTGAATGAGCACTTGCTAGAAGGGGAGAATACAGCTTGACATCCAAATAAATTGTAAAATTTCTATGTGGTATTGTTCTACTCTTGACATTATAACTTATTTTAGCATATTAAAGGTTCTTAGAAGTACTGTATGTGAGAAATATGTTTAAATTCATCTGAATAACATGTCCTAACCATGACAATCTTCAGAGCAGCTTTTTACTGTATTGAACCATATTAACGATGTATGAAAATATACTATGTTCTGGATAGAGAACGTGGAGGAACTGTATGAAAGATAACACACTGTGAATAAAATAAGTAATGAGCCCCCAGCAGAAAGGTTAGTTTCAAAAGAGACTTGTACTCCTTCCTAATGGCTTTCTAACACCTTAGCATAGCTGTCCAGTTAGGGGTAGAATGAAGAGTTTACCATTTCCAGAGACAATGTTTGGACTTTATGGAGCCTGTTAGTATTTTATGATATTTTGATTTTTTTATAATATTCCCAGTGATTATACTAAGAAATCATGACAAAGAACAGCTAACATAGGATGTTAGCACATTAAAGTGCACTGACATTATCTGTAGGAAAACCCTATATTGCTTCCTTTCCTTTCATTTCTCTCACACTCAGCTCATCCTCCTTTTTCTTCACCTCCTTGGGGTTTTTTTTTACATTTTTCATAACATAGTTGCTAATCAAAGGTAAACTCAACTTATTATTCAGTAACATATATATTTTCCAAGCTGAAATAATAAACTGTAAAATATAACTTAATTCAATCTATATTTAAAGATATTTAATTATGATACCAAACCACAGAAGAATTCAATTATTATAGGATTCATGATGGAGGTGACCTATAAACGAAAGTGAGAAATAATTGTAAATTTGTCCTATCTTGGATAAGAGAAATCAGTCATCCCCATCAACCATGCACCTCTGTTAGTAGCTATTAACCTCTCATATGTTATGAAAGATGAATTAATATTCTTCATACAAAAAGCTTGAAATAAAATCTCATTTAAGAACATAAACAACTTGCTGGATATATAACATCATGGATATATAATATCATATCATATAACAGATCCATATATATGGATTTGGATATATAATATCATATATATAATATATCACATATCTTGGAGCTTTTTTGAGGTAGTTTCACTATATAGTTCATGCTGGCCTTGGATTCACTATGTACCCCAGCCTGACCTTGAACTCAGGGCGATTTTCCAGCCCAACCTCCCAAGTGCTGGAATACAAGTGTACACAACTGTGCCTGGCCCTCCAATATTGTTTTCATTTTCAGTTCTTAAAGATTTTAATGAAATTACTGAAAGAACACACACAATTGAATAAAAAAATAAACTATTGATTCTTTTGACATGAACTCAGTCTGCTCTTAGAACTTATAATGTGAGCCCTAACTGTACCGTGTAAGTAAATTATACTACACAAGGCTAAAAGTAAAGAAGAAATGACAGCTAGGATTTTCTCATTAAAATCAACCTAAAACATTGTTTGCATTCATAATTAACTAAGCCCTTTTAATGTCTTAATTTTATGATACAGGCAGCTGCTGAATATCTAAAAAATATATAAGATGGAGAACCCTGATTATTACTCAGAATTTTAGCAGTCTTTCCATATTAATTTTAATATATATAATTAAAAATCTGAAAAATGTAGCAAAAATATGAATTATTGTCAAAGTCACAGGATTCTTCCTGTTTTTCTGTCTTCTTTCTTCACTGTAAACATCTAAGCATTCATAAATATAAAAAAAATCAAAATATATCTGACATAAAATCTGTATCCTTTGATGGAGCTTTTGGAGTATCTTTCCCATGTGATTACAGGGGTATTTTCAGATAGATAGGCTGTCATTTCAAGGTGAAAAAATTGCAAGGACAGTCACACCATCTGTCACCAACTGTGTTCCCTGACACCAAGGGCTACTCTAAAATGGCCTGCAGCTTCGTGCATAACAAAGACCTTGCCCCTTGGCATTATTTACTCCTTGACCTGTGCAAAAAGTCCTTCAAAGCAAGTACTACTGAAACAATTTTAGGGCTGTTTTTCAGGGCCAGGGTTTTTTAGAAAGAAAAAAAAATGTTTATGCATGTAGGAAATTTGAAATGTTGTGGTCTTAAATCTAAGCCAATAGAATAAACTTTGGAAGAATTATGTTCGTGTGTGTGTGTGTGTGTGTGTGTGTGAGAAAGAGAGAGAGAGATCCTTGAATGAAATCCCACTTCAGACTTTTTTTTCCTCTCTGCTCTTGAAAAAATGTATAATGATACAATTTATGTGTTAAGCAATCTGTATACAAGGTGTGTACCTTAAGTGTAACTGAACTTTTCTCATATAGAAGCTATCCCATACATAGTAAGTAAAAGATTCACCTAATCATCATAACCCTGATCCCTCTCTCAAGGGAAGCCCCAGACAGACTCTACTTACTGACAGGTCAAGCACCACTATGACTTGCAAATATAATGTATTACAATCACACTGTAGGTCACTTATGGCCAGAGAAGGATTACAACTGTAGATCACGATATTTATGAAAAAAGTACACAAAAAGAGAAAAGGTCAACTGTTGTGAAATATTTTTATTATGAAATGCGTATTATCATATGTCTGGCATGTAAATATGCACATATTGAGTCTCCTAGTTTTTCCATTTGGTCTTAATACACAATAATGTGTTCTTCAAGTTTGGGAAATTCAAATTAAGAGTGTTTCAATAGACAGAAGCTTGAAAATTAGGCAGATCATTGTTACGATAGCTGCAGCCATTTCTAGGAATGGATGAATAAACACAAAAGGATATTCCTTCTGTCAACATAATTAATGGCAAGTTTTTATGAGCTTCATTTAGTTCCTCAAGACATAGTTATACACAATACATGGAGCATGTGTTTATGTGCACATAGCATAAATATGCAGAAGTCACATCATTAAATCATTTATATGTCTGTATTCATAATACACAAAGCTGTTTTTAAATTATTTAAAGATCTATTCTGTCTTCCATATACATTAATACTAATAAGAGTTGCCGTCAACATCAAAGGAAAGCTAGCCCCCTAATTGGAGTTCCAGTGTGTGAGAGCTATGTTACAGAGAGAACAAATACAGACTAAGTTGAACATTAAGGAAACTGATAATCAGTCCTCATTTTCTACATCTGATTATTGCAAGAATTCAGTTATTCCTTAATAATAAGTCACATGCATTTTCTATCACAACTTATGAACTTAAATCCTCATATGAATAGTTTCTAAGGAAAAAGATAATAGTAATAGTTAAAATGTATAAAGCCTTCACATCTTTAGATATGGAGTATGAAAGCGTTACAGTAGCTCCAGAATTTTTTTTTTATGCCTCCAGAAATTATATGTCTAAATGCAGAATGTTTGGTACTGCTTAACTTTCTTTGTCTTAAACTCTTTTGATTATCATTTTGACCTTAGACTTTGTAGTGTTTCAAATGACATATTCTCTAAAGCAAGTCTTCTGATTACATTTAAGACCAGTTCTGAAAGCAACAGCCCTTTATTGAGCAAACATTTGACAGAAAACACTATATATCATAGATTTTTCTAGATAATGAAAAATAATCCTCATTTCTTATTGCTACATGGTTGTAAAAGGAAATAACTAAACAGACACAAATTTAAGTACATGATGAGAGCTACTTCTGATACCAAAGTAATATAAGTTAACATTTAATAATCACAAGTGAAAAAGAAAATACATCCCATAACTTTAATTTGACTGACACTTTAGTTTTCCTGTCTGGATCAGCTCTTAAGATTAACTGGTGACAAAGTTTACACGTGTTGAAAAAAATAAGGGACTCACACATGTATACAAGTTTCACGGATGTTGACCTTGTGGTAATATTGTTTTGTCTACAACTATTTCCTTGTTACAATTAGAAAACTTCTAAAAACTTAATTCTAATTCTTCTCAAACTATTCCAAAATGGAATATTAGCTTGTTACTAAAATCAACTAAAGACATAGTAAACCAAAGAAAATTATAGACCAATATTCTCAATGAGTTTAGATTCACAAACCCTTAAGAAAATATTAACAAATCGACTTTAACAGGATATCAAAAAGATTATGCACAGTGATCAGTTGGTTTCATTCCAGGCAGGGGTACAAGAACAGATGCACATACACAAATCAATAAACATATATCACATAAAAAGAATAAAGGATAGAAATTATACAATCATCTCAATAGACTCAGAAAAAAACTTGATAAAATTTAATACCTCTTTATGATAAACTCCCTGAAAAAATTAATTATAGAAAGGTCTATAACTCAACACAGTACTGCCTGATATGAAAAATCCACAGCCAATACCATACTGAGTGGAGAAAAACAGAAACTGTTTCCTTTCACATCAGGAAACACATTGTCTGCCCTCACCACTTGGATTAGACACTAGAAATTTTAGACAGAGAAATTAGTCAGAGAAAGAAATATATAAATAGAAAGGGCTAAAACTAATTATTCCTATTTTCAAATGACATGCATTGGTATATAGAAAAACCTAAACTCCAACAAGACTGTTAAAATTGATAAATGAATTTAGTACAGTAGCAGGATCCAAACCAACACAGAAAATCAGTACCTTTTCTGCACATCTTTAAGAAATTGTCTAAGAAAGAAAGAATGAAAGCAATCTCATTCTTAATATCTATAAGATATTTAATAAAAGCCTAAAAATAAACTCTAATGAGAAAGTGAAAGGTCTCTAGGTTGGAAGTTACAAAACACTGAAGAAGTGGAACAAGACTAAAAACATTAAAAGCTGTCCTGTGCTCACAGATTATAAGCAATAATACTGTTTAAATTTTCATATGAACTAAAGGCATATTCAGTGCAATAAACAAAGCAATAAGCATCAAAATATCAACGATATTTTTCACAGAAGTAGGAAAAAAATCTTAAAATTTATATAAAAGCACAAAAACTCTAAAATAACCAAAGAAAATGAGCAAAATAATAATAATAAAATAAAAATAAACCCCAAAGGCATCACAATATCTGATTTCAATGAATATTACATAGCCATATTAACCAAAACTATGGCATTGCTATAAAAACAGATTGAGAAATGGAAGAAAATACAGAAACAGAGGACATCCATGCATCAGCAATCAATTGATTCACAGAAAAATGCCAGAAACAGAAATTGAAGGGCAGCTTCTTCAATAAATGATGCTGAGAAATCTAGCTATCTACATGCAGAAGATGTCTCTCATCTCAGAGATTTATAAGTCTCTCATCCTATACAAAAATAACTCAATACCAATAAATAACTTAATCTAAGACCTGAAATCCTGAAATAATTAGAGGAAAACATAGAACAAATACCTCATGAGGTAGAAATAAGAAATGACTTTCTGGGTAGAACTCCAAAAGCACAGGCAACAAAAACTAAAGTTGACAAATAGGATTGCATCAAACAAAAAGCTTCTGAACAGCAAAAGAAATGATCAACCAAGTGAAGAAACAGCCTATGGGAGAAAATATTTCCCAGCCAGTTGTCTGGTGGAAGATTAATAGCCAAAATATATAAAGAGCTCAAAACACTTTCAAATAATTCAATTTCAAATGAGCAAATGATCTGAATGCGCTTCTCAAAAGAAGAAAGACAAACAGCCAAGAGACACACGAAAAATGATGGCTATCATTAGCCATCAGGGAAACACAAATGAAAAGAAAAGTGAGATAACATCTCACTCTAGGTAGGATGGCTATTATCAAAACAAACAAACAAATGCACAAAAAGTCTGTGAGGGTGTGGATCAAAAGGAATTCTTACACACTATTGGTGACAAGATAAAACTGGTACAATGGAAAGTACAATGGAAAACAGGAGAAACATTTCTCAGACAGCTATAAAAAGAGCTGTGTATTATCCAGCTATCCCATTCTTGCACTCCATCCTTACTGTGGCACCATTTATAATAATTAGTACTTGGAATCAGCCTGGTGCTCATCGACACATGAACACATGAAGACAGTCTGTACATAAGCACAACAGTGTAAGACTTCGCCTTAAAGAATGGACTTTTGTCATTTGCATAGGAAGGACTTGGAGAGTATCATGTTACATGAAGCCAGCCATATACAGAGACAAGTGTCATGTACTTTATCTCATATGTTAAAGTTGTTTTTCTTTTTTTGAAGTTAATCTAAATGTGGAAGAGTAATTGCTAGGTATTGGGAAGGATGTTGGGGACTAGTGGAGGGTAATAGGGTAGGAGAAAGCAGACAGATACAATCAATGCATGGTGTGTGCCTATATATGTTTAGAAATGTATCAAATGAAGAATTGAAAGAAAATTTATATTCTTCCTACCAATAAATTCAGGTAGAACATGTAATATAAAGTTTAATACAATAAATGTATTAAGTAACATCATGAAGATATTTTTATTAACTTGTAGAGGGGAAGATCATCCTAAGCCTATCAGAAAATCATGTTAAGAAGCATAAAATTAAAAAAGCTAAGTTTGTATCATCAAATTTAATAACATACAGAAAAAGACGTGAATATGGGTGAAAAGCTGATAACAAAATGATCAAAATTTTCAACGCAAGGCAAACAAATAATGGCCTCTATATAGGTAGCTCTTGCTGGGAATTCACTCAGTGGCATTAACACCTGCCTAGCAAACTTGAGATCATGAGTTCAATCTCCCGTACAGGAAAAAAAAAAAAAAAATATATATATATATATATATATATATCACTAAAACAATTATTATTTTATCTAATTACAAAACTATACAGGCATTAAAAAATGTACAAATGAATATTTATGGTTGTATTGAAATATCTTCAATATCCAGTGAAAATTATTACAAAACTGTGTATAGAGTGAATTGTTTCTTATGTAGGGGTGAACATATTTATATATTCATATAAATATATAAATGATATTCATATCAATGATATATATAAATGATATATATAAATATATAAATGATATTCATATAAATATATAAGTGATAGATATAAATTCACTCTTAATGTCTATAAGAAATTTAATAAAATGCTTAGAAACAAACTTTACTGAAGAAGTGAAAAACCTCCAGGTTAGAAGTTACAAAACACTGAAGAAGTGGAACAACTCACTAAAAAAGGAATCATATATTGAATCTATCTATCTATCTATCTATCTATCTATCTATCTATCTATCTTCATATGCATATATTAAATATACAGTTTTCTTAAAATAAATTCAATTAAAGCTTTAAAAATGAAAATTTCAATGGGAAGATATACAGTTGAGTGGCATAATGCCTCCCTGGGAAGAGCAATGTCCTAAGTTTGATTCCTGGAACAAAAAAAAGAAAAAGAAAAAAAATTTCAGACATCAGGCCCTATATTATTCTATGTATGAATATTTCTGAATGTTCTGAAAAATGACCACATTTTTATCACTACTAACTTTGCAGAATTCATCCATAACATCAAATAATTCTCAGAAAGATATCAAATTAAATGGATTTTCAAGTCACACACTCTATTTTCTTAAATTAGGATGAAGTAAGTAGACATATTGAGAATGTGAGATAGGTAGTTGTGTAGGTCTCGGTAGACTGTAGTTCTTTCTCCTTGTTTATCTTCTTACAGGTTTAAATTTGCAATTTAAAGAAACTAGGGGTAATATTCTATAGATTTCTCCCCACAGTTTGAATTTTTTAACTGTGTCTTTGTGTGGGGGAATATTTGTAAATTACTAGAATAACAATTATTATGTTGAAATTACAAAAGTACTAAAATATTAAGAAAATCGTGACTATAACTTACCTTTCTGGCATGAAATATTTGAAATATCTATTCTTCTCTATGGAATAAATACAGTCACTGAGTGCAAAAATGGTAGAATGAGACAAACTATCATTTCAAAATATCTATTCAAATAATGCATGTAAGTTGCAGTTATTAATGTCTTCTATAATCTACTGTGGGAAGTTAATGGGCCACTTTATAATGGACAGATGAGGGTACCAACACCTGAACCCCTGATTAATATTAATATCAGAAACCAGGAAAAACATGAAATTCCATGCCTTGCAATGAGATGCAAAGAATTGCACAGCACCATCCATGAACCATTCTGAGGAATAAATAATTAACAATAATTAACAAGATTGGATCGGGTCTCTAGATCTTTTACCATTTCACAAGATATACAAGGAGTGCCAGAGTATGTTCACATCATAAAGATGGCATCCAAATGTCCAGAATGTGGGAAATGTTAAAGAAAATAAAATAACTCTGTTTATTCAATAAACAAATCTTTTGCAAGCAGCAAGGGGGGAGTAGCTATTGTATACTGGGACATGGTTGAGAGATGACTCCACAGAAAGCAATAGGTCTTTGTGTATATGACTCAGTCAAATTAATAGTCATTGGTTTAAAATGAAAAAATGAAAATACATTTTTGAAACAAGTAGTTATTGTGACTTTATGGTCATGCTGCTATGTTTATATTTTTAAATGTTTATTTGTTGGAGATACACATCAAAACATTTCTAGAAAACATCCAAGTATGTGGAATTTCCTTTACAGTACTACAGTACTGGAATAATGCAAGAAGGGATGGGACAGAAAATGAAACAAGATGTAAAAATATTGATGATTATCAAAAGTGGCTGATAGGCATACGGGCTACATCTGTATGTTTCAGCACTGTTGTATTAAAATATAAGTATTCTCCCACAAAGGGTGTTTATAATTGTTTATCTATCCGGAGTTAAAAAATGAGGCTGACCAAATTTTTAAGCATGATTATTCTCCTCTCTTGTTTCAAAGAAAAAACTGCATATCATATTGGTAAGTTTTCTAGTAAGACCAGATTTCTGTGATTGAAGATATAGTCTGCAGATGAGCAAATTATGAACATCTGACTACACCTCCAAGTGAAGAATCCCAGATTTTAGTGACCTGCAGTTGATCTAATGACAGTGAATTGTATACAAGGTCCTAGTGATCAATAATTTTATACAAAATGCCCAGATGTGCTAATTCCTACACATGTGAAGGTCTGAGATACTAAGATTGCACTTTTTTATGGAACTTTTTTCCATTAATTACTTGTGGGCATTCTAATCCATGTTAGATCCTTACGTTAATCTGCCTCTTTGTGACTATAGTGTAAATATGTTCTATCTTCAAAAATAAAATAATAAGCAAGTAAATCTGCTTATAATTCATTTGTGATCTAGAAGACTTAATTTCCAAATTCTCTCTTTTATCCTAAACTTACTTTACTAAGATTCCATTGTCTGCAATCATAGGAGACAAACACATCAAAGGTATATCTTTTCTCTCATCTACTCTTGTTTTCTGTAGAACTGCATCCATGCCCAGTTTCCACTGATTTCCACAGCTTAGAAGTCTCGAATCTTTGTGCTGCTATAGTCTCCTTTCCCTGGAGATCTACTACTCTCCATTCCTCAGTCACTTTGCACCCTATATGCTCAAAATTATTGCATTTTCCTCTTTTTTACGAAACCTACTGAACACCCTAGTTTGTAAGAACCCCACATTTCCAGTCACATCAGTCTGAAAACTATACCCTCCTCAACTTCACACACATGATGCTTTTACAGTACCTTCCACACAGATCAATCAATACATTTCAGTGGCAGTTACTTTTACGTGTTAGCCAGAAGAGTATTTTTCTGATAAGACTAACGTTTCAATAAATGAATTTTGGATAATGTAAATAAGCTTCCAGAATTTTAGTGCAGCTCATCTACACACTTGAAGACCTTAATGAAGTAGCAACTTCCCTGAGCAAGAGGAAATTTACCCAGCACCTGACCATTAGATTTCATATGCACAGTGGTTCTTCTGAGTTTTCAGCCTGCTAACTTTGAAACTGGAGCTGCTCTTAAGCTCTCCTGGACCACAAGAGTGCCAGCTCACAGTGCAAGTTCAAACCTGCCAGTTTCCATAGTCAGCCAAGTAAATTCCTTGTAATATACAGATACGTGTCACTTAATAACAAAGATTTCTTCTGAGAAATGCATCACCAGGCAATTTCACCACACTGTAAACATCAGAGCATGCTTATCATAAATTAAGTCTGCTATGACATCACTAGAAAATACAGTGTTAGCACATGACCACTGTATACTTAGTTTTTTAATTGAAATGTTGTTATGCGACATAAGACAGTACTACACAGCCTATTTGTTCTGTTTTTCTGGAGAACCTGGAATAATATGGATACTGACACTGATAAGCACAATGCTAGGAAAGAGATGATCCTTGTGACAGACAGGAAAAGAGTGTGACTGAAATACTGTGTTTTGTAGAAAGGTGAAGTTAAAAGTAAATGAACTTGGATACTTGAGAAGCATTTTAATCACAGTGTGGAATGTAAAATCTGTTTTTATTTTATACTTTTAAGAGTAAAGTACAAGAGAGAAGCAAATGAAGGAACTATTATATAAAAGAAACTATATTCTGAATCTTTGGAAAATTCTCATCCTGCCTATATTGGAAAAGAGTGAGAAAGTGGACAAAGTAGTAACTCATGGATTTGATCAACGATTTTAGCTCAACCTAAGAACAGACACAGAATTATACCAGTAGAGACACTGCTAGTTTGGACTATGAGTGCAGACGTCTGACCACAAGACTGCTTCCTCCTTAGATTCAGTAGGTGAAGCTGCAGCCTTCTAGTACCCCAAGAGCCAGAAACATGGGCCAGGGGTGGAGGTCATCTTCTAGGACTGTGTGAGTAACACTGTTTTATGCAGTGATAAGCCTGGGGACGGAGCATCCAATCAAAAAGAATGGTTCTCAAGATTAAGTCTTATGGAACTTGCCTTGTTAGGTTTTAGATGTACTTAAGACCCATCACTCCTTATTTCATTTCAGTTTTCCCAGAGACGAAAGTGTTAATTCTATGCTTGTCCCTCCATTGTATTTTGAAAGCATATCAGATTCTGGAAAGAAAGAAATTTTTTCTCCAGGTGGTTCATACTTCAAGTATCACTCACATCTGATACAGATGTTACTTAGATGAGACTTCACCCTGAATTATTGCTGAAAAATATAAGGCTTTTAAAGCTGTGTGAGATGGGAAGAGTACATTTGATATGTGAGAAAAATGTAAATTTGGGAAGTCCAGCAAGCAGAATGTTACATAATTGTTTTGCTCAAGTCATTTTGAAGCTGTAACTCTCAATGTGACTATAATAAGGTAAAAAAGTTAAAATACTGTCATAAGGGCAGAGCCATAATCAAACAGGATTGGTGTTCTTTTCTTTTTTATTTTACATACAATAAAACCAAACAAAATAAAACAGAATGAAGCCAATCAAAACAAAACAGTTTAAGTGACACAGGACTTAAGATAATAGGAAATCAACAGTGGTTATCACAATGCCTCTTGTTGTCTTCAAAATAGCTGCCTATTTCTTCAAACACAGTAATATCAAACAAAACAGAAACAATAGAACCAATAAAAACAAACAATGAATGCAAAACAAGACTTCAAAACAAAATGATAGTAAATCCAAAATGGCTACCATAATATGTCTTGTTAACTTCAAAATGGCTACCCAAGCCATACAACAAAATCAAACAAAATAAAAAGACTAAAACCCAATCAAAGCAATGAGAGTGATACAGGATTTCAAACAATCGAATAGCGAATTAACGACCACCGCCTTCAGAAGGAGATCTCCCAAAGACGCTACATTGCATATTGCTATCCTCTGAAGAGTGGATCAGACTACCGGTTTTTGGCCTACAAAGCCAGTGAAACACTAAACACTACAAACATTAAATTGTATTTTACCTCATTAGCTATCTTCACAGCCTGTGTTTCTCCAGATCAGCTGGTCACTTAGGGAGATGAGGGAGGGGACATTGGTTCTTCTTTTCTCCCTACCCACGCTCTGCGAGGGGCTGGCATCTAGCTTTCTCTCAGTCAGCCCACACACATGGCAGCAACTCGCAGGAGGTCTTAGCTTCTTGTTGACTTTTTGTTCTCCTCTCCCACAGTCCACAAATGGTGCCAACTCACAGAAGAGGACTGGCATCTGATACTCCCCCAGTCAGCCCACACGTGGCCAGGACTGGTATTCTCATAAGAAAACTATAATATGAGATTTGCAGGCACAGAGAAGAAACCATGTGAGTTTCATCAAGGAAACAGCCATCACCAAGCAAACAGAACTTTCAGGACAAACGAACCTGCCCACACTTTGACTTCAGATTCAGCCTCCAAAACTATGAGAAAATAAATCTTTGTTGTTTAAACTCCCTAATATGTAGTATTCTGTTCTGTCAGTTTCAGGAAACTTACACAATTCTCAAGAGAATCTCTATGACTTTCATTTCACCACTGATTATTATATACCAACTTTCACCAAAGATAATTTGCATGAATTCTTTCCTGAGTTCAAAACATTTGAATGCATGTCCTTATCTACTGGATGACTTTCAAAGAATCTGGCATGGCACATAATACCATAATAATCAATTACGTTTTTCCTTTTGTTTTTTTTCCTGCCAAAATATAGGCAATTAATGACCAACGAATCACATGTAGTTCTACTTAATCACCATGCCAATCCCTACCAACAGCTATTCACCCACAAGCAATGCATACAAAAGCCTTCTCCTCAATGAAATATTTGACATCTTGGAGTATGTCAATTATAAATTTTGCACCATCACTATATAGACCTCACATATACTCCTAGAGCAGGATTTAAATTACTCATTTACAACTGTTCCATTTTGAGATTATGAACTCTTTGAAGACCATATTGTTCTGAATAAAAAGTTTTAACATTCTTTTTAACTCAGATAGTAGTTCTGTCCTCAATATGCAGAGACCCCAAAGAAGAGCTCACAAAGCGCGTGCACCTGCATGGGTTCTTCCAGGTGACTCTGCTCTCAGCGGTTCGATTGTAGACAGTAGTTTAAAGCACAACTGACTACAAGGTGAAAGTTTACGAGTTTTTAGTACTTACTGATGCTGGAGAGATGTGGCAACCCTGGTGACCACACATGTTGGCAAGAGTGCAGGCGGGGAGAGAGGGTGTAAATACATACTAGCAGCAAACAAAGAATAGCATGTGGGTCACTAAGTTTTCAGGCAAATGCTTTCATTGTCCACTTAAAGAAGTTGGGAAGCAGAATACAGTCCACCAGGCTAGAGAGAGGGCTATAAAGTTTGTCTCTGAATATTGGCATGAACCTTTTAAGTGTGTCGTAGAACTAGAAATTGTGTCAATGGTGAGTACACCCTGCTCCCAGCACAAAGAAAGGTAAATCTGCATTTAAAAATGCATGCTGATGCAACATCAGATGGTAAGCCTTCATTATGTACACTTATTTATCTGTTTATACTAGGCACTTGTCACATAGACTGCGCAATTACTGTGTAAAAAGAGAAAGATAAAGGAAGGAAGAGAGAAAGAAAGAGAAAGAAAGAAAAAGAAAGAAAGAAAGAAAGAAAGAAAGAAAGAAAGAAAGAAGAAAAGAAAAAGAAAGAAAGAAAGAAAGAAAGAAAGAAAGAAAGAAAGAAAGAAAGAAAGAAAGAAAGAGAGAGAAAGGGAAAGAAAAAGGAGAAGAGTAAAAGAAACATTACTGGCTTCAGATTATCTCAATTAAAAAGTCTACTGGAAATCAAATTTTTAAAATTATCTTTAAAATGAAAGATTGTTGATATTAGCATGGTTCGAGAAGCAAATGAAGCAAGGAATAAATGTAGATGATTATAATTCTACATCGGTCTTCCCAGACATTCAATTTCCACATGTATTATAATCACAACACACCCATATTAGTGTTCATTTGTTAAATATTTAAATTAAGTACTTATTCATTATTGCATCGACATATTGCTAATTCCAAAAGAGACATTATTATGTAATGTAAAAAAAAACACTGAATTTGAGGACAAAAAAAAGAGAGAGAGAGAGAGTGCCAATGTCTGTGACTTGAAGCAAATCACAATCTCTCACTTACGAATGGAATTTCTGAAACGACTGATCTCACAAAATGGTTTTGAAAATAAAATGAGATGATGGATAAGTGGTTTGTAAACTATTACTCAGTGAAACTGACGTGTTGGTCAGCTTTCCCATTGCTGGGACAAAATATCTGACATGGGAGACTTCACAGGGCAGGGGTTTATTCGGCTCACAGTTTCAGAGCTTTCAATGCTCGGTCACTTGGTCCCAGGGTATAAACGTCATGGCGAAGAGGCACAGTGGCAACAGTTGTTTGGCTTTCAGAACTCAGGGTAAGATAGGTCAGACAGATAGAAGAGAGCCCAGATGTAGGACCTAGTGTCTATAACCCTAATAGACACACTCAGAAGTGTGCTTTACTAATCATTTAAGCCACTCAAGTTGACAGTCAAGATTAACTACTGCAAGCGTCTTCCTAGTGAATGGGCAATGTTTCTGTGTTTTACCAATAGCCCTTATGCATTTGGTACCAGCTCCTTCTGGTCCTTCTAAATTGACATAGAACAAATCATTTTAAATATCCAAATATAAATTTATTTAAATGTATCACAAATTTATTCCCCCCAAAATGGATATGTGAAGTATTTTTCATTTTATAGCTTACTTTATAATTTATGAAAAAAATTTCTTAATTATGTGTTGTTTAAATCATAACTACATTACTTTCATCATATGTAAAATGAAAATATAGTAGAGTTATTGAGGGGTTAAATAAAACAATATGTATAGAATATTTAGTATAAATGTTTACTTGGTTGGTAGGTATTATAAATCATAATAATCATATTAAGGTGACTAGTACATACAATTATGATATTTTTGCTAATAGCAAATGTCCCTTGAAAATAAACCTGGAATTTCACATTACTTTTGATTTTGGGGGCATATCTTAATATTTATTTTTGACTTACTACTTCTAATATTGATTTCATTTCAGTAAGAGATAGCTGACTATAAACAAAGTATATCATTAACAGACAAAATAGATATAAATCTCATAAAAAATTTTTGTTTCCTAAAAATTCTGTAGTACCTGACAATTATATATGATATCTTTTTTGTATACTAGTCTTTTATCTTTGCTCCTTAATCAGGTCATCAGGTTTTATGGGTTTACTACTCTGTATGTTAGCACCCCTGCAATATCTTGGTGACACTTACCAAACTTTGAAGCATTATTAGTAAACACACACAGTAACTATTATTATATGAACTGTCTTTGCAACACCGGTTTCTAAATGTGAACCATATTCATGATGATTGCTTCTAAATATATATATATATATATATATATATATATATATATATATATATGTGTGTGTGTGTGTGTGTGGTCTACAAGTTCACTATTATACATTATATATCATTGTTAAAATGTAAGAAGAAAAATGATAGAGAAAAGACAAAGGAAAAAGTATGCCCAAATTTATCTCCAAGCTTTGTGACTTTTTAAAATCTGCAACTACAGAACAATAATGTTTCATGTGATGAAAATAAAATGTCCACTTCATTTTGCTGTTTTAAAATATTATTCACGTATATAGCTTACTAGAGGTGCCTGGCACATGTCTTCTGAAAGACTGACTTTCAAAGAATAGTTTCTTTACTAGAAATACTGGTTTTAATTATTTACTACCAAGTTTTAAGTCTGAATTTTAGAGTTTACATAGATCTTCAGTATGAGGAAATACAAAAACAAACTTCCTAAGGGTAAAAATCTTCTTTAAAGCCACAGTGAAAAGGAGCTGTTGCCAAATGAAGGGAATTTGCTTCAAGACCCTGCTGGCTGCATTAAGGTACTGGTTCTGGTAAGTTAAAAGAGTCAAAGGGCTGTGGAGGAAGGAGAAGGTGGAAGAAAATTCCCAGGATCTCCTTTGATTTAAAAGCAGAGCAACAACTGCCAATCACCAATATGTTCTAATATTGTCATCATAAAAATCCAGTGGAAATTATTTTTCCCAATTCAGCAATATAAAGCAGGACAGCGCTGGTAGAAACAGTGATATGAGTCCCAAATTGCTTCTTTCTGAAAAGATGCTTGCCTCCTAAAATAGCTCAGTCTATAACTAACAGACAGTAAGAGACCCTTCTGTCATTGCTAAAAATTTTCTGTAAGGTACGAGTCCTTTAATATAGCAGACTTCTACCAAATGATGGAGCATTTAGGTGTCGTCTTTATGTATTAGTTATTATGTGTGGGAAGTACAAGAACAAAAGCCATATTTAAAGTCAAATTTTCATCCAACCAAGCAGATGATTTACTATCTGGCTTCTCCTCTCCTCTAACTCACATGTGGGCTTTCCTCATACAGGCTGATGCCACTAAATGAGAAAGGGTTAGGAACCCATTTCCTGAAAACCAGAAAATTCTCTTACTCCTCAAAGGGATGGATGTATACAGCTTTCACTTACATTTTGGGGGTCTTTATTTGATCTAAGATTATTTTCGTCCAAAGAAAAGTAGTTTGCAGAGATAGAAGACAATGAAAGAACACAATGATATAGAAAATATAAAGTTCCATGCTTGGCACAACAGAAGTGCTGAAATAAATGGCACCTATTGTTATACTAACATTATTAGCTAATCATGATATTCTAAATAGAATAAATTCCTTAAATTGTCAATTGTAGCATATTTATATATTATATTACTTTCAGAGAGTTCTAAAATTAAAATTTTAAATGTTTCTCTTTTCTTCCAAGATATTTAACAATAAGAAGAAATCTGCTCAAAAATCCTGTGACAGATTTTTTTAAATTGGCTTAACAAAGTTATTTGCAAAAATATGTTCCAAATTTTAAGCTAAGACTCAAGATTACTGTTGTATTTTGTTTGCCTTTTATTCATATTTATTATTTTTTCTGTCAAGATTATTAATTATGGATCAAATTATCAAGCACTAGAATTTTTAAATTTCCTATGCATATTTCACTGGACATAAGGGTCCATTTTATGTATGGTACTGGATATTTATGATCATTTTATAGAAGTAGCATGTTTTATTATTTTGCAGTATTCTAGAGGTCTATTGTTCTTTTACAGTTGCTTTTGACACATATGTCTAAAGTCTTTTTTTTTTTTTGGTGCTGAGCACTTGACTGGGGATAAAGTTGTACTCACAGCATGGTGGTGAAGACACATCTCCTGGCGTTCCTTCTTGACGTGCTCTAACCAAATATAAAAGGATCAGTGCCTTTCTCAGGTGAGGTCCAAATCAAAACAAAACTCAGATTCTAGTGTTCTGTTCAGGTGCAAAAGTCACAGAATTGACAGAAAGAATTGAAAACCTACAATTAAAAATTATGCTTTATAATCCTAAATTAAGACTAAGTAGAATTTTATTCTCCTACTATATCACATGTTCTTTCACAATGAGTTTTTTGGTCCCAGCCTCAACCACTCACCACTATGACCTCCACCCCTGACCACACATGCAAACACAATCGTGTACCTTTCCTAAGCTGCTGAAATATCTGAAGGACTTAGACAGTAAAAATTCGGTATTTGGAAGACAGATTTTTATGCCAATAAGGGTAGTTTTACTACCAGAAACATGATATTGGTAATGTTCTTGTATTACTTATTTTTATAACTTCTGTCTGGAGGTTTGCCAATGGAGAGGCCTCATCCTCCGTACCCCTGATTGGAAGAAAATTCCCAGGAAGGGATATACCTGAGGACCCAACAGTAAAGCATGTTTCCAGGCTGTGAGTATAGGAACAAGCTCAACACAGCTGTGGAGCCATCCGAGATCACGAGTACCTGTGTATTCTCTCTTAATTAAACTATGCTATTGAAGCTAAAATTAAACAACAGAAACAAAAACTGTCTACAGATTCCTCAGAAACTCCTCTGAGTGTTTAAAGAGGCCTAGGCCAAACGAATGTCTTACACTTCCTCCCTCTTTTTGCAGTTTCAGTAAACACCAAGTTTTCCACAATGCGAAAGCCAAAAACTAAACAAAAATCATAGGTTAAATAAATTAACCAAAATATTTTCTTACTGACTCTGCCACTCTCCTTTCCCAATATTAATGATAATAAAAGGATTACAATTAAAGGCATCACCATTTTAAAATCAGAATTGAACCAACTGTGCAGCTGCTGCTGTCATCCCAGCAGTCACAGGCTGAGTCAGGAGGGTTACTGCAAGTCTGAGGCAGGCCCAGGCTATGTAGTGAGCTCAAGACCAGTCTGAACTACATAGCGTGGCTCTGTCTTAAAAAAATAAGTTAACAGGCCTTGAGGCACTATTTTTCTTCAATAGTTAACTTGTCTTACAGTTTTCTTGTGAGATTTTATATCTATTTAGAATTTTTCTTGGAAGGATAAATTCTCATATATTTAATAACTTTTTAAAACTAATATGTTACAGATTTTACACATTTAGTGGGGTTTTCTTAAATTAGAGAATAAAAATTTCAAGGCACATTAAAAACTTCTAATGAGAGGAAAATGTATCAGCAAAGGCAAAATATTACTGATTGTGATTCAAGTCATTAAAATTGTATATGCTCCCTTGTACAGGTTTTGATACATTAGAGATCATTGTCATAGGCCCAGTTTGAGATAAATACAGGCTAAATTACAAGACAGGCTTTTAAAAAAGTCTTTAGATAAATTTAGAACTATCTGATGCTACCTTACAAATCTTCCTTACCCCCCCCCAAGGCATTTCCTTAATCAAGAAATCATTTCAATTTTGATATCCTTTGTTAATTTTGTGCTGGGTACATTCAGATATTTCATTTAACTTCTCACAAAAATATATAAAATATCTTTTTTAATAAATAAAATATCTTGTAAGTTTTTGTGATGCCTTTGAAAACATCTTAATACATAAACTGACTCCTGATGCAGCTGTACTGATCTGGTCATTCTCTATATATAAGGTCAAAGTGATTCTCTTGATCTTTGGGAAAATTGTCACTGCAGAGATTATAAAGTCTTTTATTACAGCATGTTAGATCTCCATAAAATTCTTCATATCTGATACATACATGTTTAATCTACTCAACAAAAATTATTAAGTATATTTAAAATGTAGGAAGAATCAGTTAATATATTTCTTTGAGAATAAAAACATAAATTACTTATGAGGATAATTTTATTATAATCCAAATTGTAATGTTCCAGGAGCTCTTGTGCTATGAGTATGTATTATTTAGGTTTCTCCAGAACAGAATCAAGTAAATATAACTATAATTATGCAAGGAGGTTTATAGGATCAGAGAGATGGAGACTCTGCAATGATCCTCTAAAGGATAATGGATAAGGGAAAGAAAAATTTACCATGGCTCTATGTGTGCTGGAGAGCCAGAGATCCAGTAGTTACTATGACCAAGAAGATAGAAACTAAGGAACAAGAAGTATCAAGGATACAACACCAGCCTATAACCAAAGTCCTGGACGCTCATCAGAGAGTAACTGGTGTCTGGGTCGGAAAGCTAAAGAAACCAGAGACCAATATCCAAAAGTCATGGTAAAGGCCAGAACTCTTCAGAAGCTGGAACACTGCTTTCTTCCATCCCTGTTTATTCAGTTCAGCCTACAAGCTCATTGCACATACCACCCACAGCCAGACTGGGGCTTCTTTCCTCAGCTTGCTGGCCTATATGACAATCATACACAGACTGTGCTTTACTAATCTGCTAGATATTTGTTTATTCTTTGTTTATTCAAGTTTGCATATAATGATTAGTGGTCATAATCCACCCCTTGTCAACTTCATAACCAGACATATTCCCTTAAATGATATGTAATCTCCAAATAAAATAGCACTTTTTATTTACACCTGCAATAATGTAACTATCCTATAAAAAACAGAAGCATTAGTGCTTTCACCAGAAAAGAAACCAGAGATTTTCTTTGGATAGTAGTCTTCTCTTGACGTTCTATAGCTTAAATACTCTAATGTATAAGTCACAAAATTTAAGAATTGATAGTAAGCCATTCAAAATAATGCTACAAAAAAGAAAAAGATATCTCAAAAACATACATGTATAAATGTAAGAGCATCTCAACAAACCAGGAAACAAATACTCAATTTGTTTCAATTCAATTGTCATTGAATACAATGACAATTACAATCTTCTTTTGTATAACTAACCACATAGTCATAGCTGGTATTTATAATTAACTTTTTCTGTCATACATTTTATATTTCCTTGACTTTCACTGAGTACCTCAGCAGGTGTTGATTATTTATCTGGCCAGGTAACATCTACATCCATTCCTAATGATTCTAAGCCATTTGTTCTCCTGCTCAGCTTCAGTCACTGTGGTTTCCAACAGGCTTTACTAATACGGCTTGGTAATACTCAGACACCCAAAGATTTCCCACCATCCGAATGTGCCCTTCCTCACATCCACTGCACAGTAGTAGTCCAGCTTCCCCTAGGTACTCTAGATGAATCGTTGGCTCAAATCCTGTATTTTCCTTTTGAGTGTATAGACTCGGAGGAATGCAGAGCCCAGAATGACCAGAGGGAAGTCCTATCTTCCAAATCAGTGGAATCATTGCTATGCTTCCTGGATGCAGTTTCTCTCCTTTGGAGCTAAAACTTATAGTCCAGAAGAACTTAAGGTTGTGGGAAGCAAAAGTTTTGCTAATGAATCCTTGAAATTATGGTGCATAGTAGCATTTCCAATTCTTCCACTTGATTCCTCCACTCATGAATCTCAGATATGGGAGAATTTGCATCATGCTTTGATAATCATTCAGAGCATATACAGATTGTCATAGCACTTCAAGATGTTGCCATCTATCTAGTCCTGTAATTACACATTCAAGAGACCGTTTCACCATTTTGTTCTGTTAATCTAGCTGCTTCTGGATGGTGGGAAACATACAAGGTCTAACAAATACCATGAGCTCCTTGACACATTTCTTTAGTCATGACATGTGTTCCTTGATCAGAAGCAATGCTGAATGGAATACCATGAGAGTACACAGGCATTCTGTACAGATGGTAGCTTTAGAAGAAGCATTACTTTCTGGGAAGATAAATTTAAACCTAGAATAACTGTGTATCCCAGCAAAGACAAAGTTCAATCCTTTACATAATGGAACTGTTCCAAAATATCAACTTGCGACCAGGTTGGAGGATGATCATCCTATGGAATGATACCACATCACAGAGTCAACCTTGCCTCAACTATTGGCAAACCAAGTATTCAGCAGTGACTGTTCACATGTCAGCCTTGGTGAATGGAAGCTCATTTTGCTAAGCCCATGCATGACCTGTGTTACTGCCACAATTGCCACAGTGTCAGTGAGCCCAATGAGCAATGGCAGTGGTGGCTGATGTGAGGTTAGCAAATGTCTACAGAATGGGGCACCCTAGCCCCTTGATTATTAAAGTCTTCTTCTGATGAGGTTACTTTTTGATGAGATTTACATGTTTATATTCATTGCCATATGGAGACATCTATCTATGTTCCTTGTCCCCAAATTTCTTTGTCATCAATTTTCTAGTAACCTTCCTTTCATGCTCTGGTCATCCAGCTAAACCATTGAATATGGCCTATGAATTGAAATATTCCCATTTTTTCTTCCAAGTAAAACATACCACCAGGTGCACTGCTCAGAGCTGTCCACTGTGAAGATTTCTCTCCATCAGTGTCCTTCGGGGACGTTATGGAAAGAGGTTGTGGTGCTGGAGGAGTTCACTTTCAGGTGGTACAGCTCATCTGTAAACTGGATCCTTGCCTTCTGTTTCTCTGTCAACTGATCACACATTACACCCTCTCAGGCCAGGAAGATGCACAGAAGCCAAGGCGGGAAGAGTCAGAACCATGAACATTTAGGTCACTTCTTCATACAACTTACTTGCACCTTCTAATCTGCTCGTTCTATTCACTTATGTATCACTATAGTTTGATAATAGATTGTTGTGCATGCCCAGATTTAGGTCATGTTTGTCATCTAAGTCCATGAGGGTCATCTCAGTTCACACAGTATCCTGGTGTCCTACAGTAAAGTTTTCAGCTTTCACTGAGACCCAGTAGCAGCCCAGGAGCTATTTCTAGAGCTGTGCTGTGATTCACCTATTGGGACTTTCCAGAGACTCCAAAAGGAATCCTTGTCTACCACTGTTGACTCAAGTGCCACTGGACCTGCTGGATCATACAGCTCATGTGGCAAAACAGATTACACAGTGCTTGCAGAGCCTTCTTTATCCTGGGCTTGGCTAAAAACTAGCAGCTTTTGCAAGACACTGAGTGGGTAAATAGGTCAGAGTAACACATCCAAGTGATGATGTTTCCTGTAAAATCTAAAGAGGTACCCAGGAACTTTGCCTCTTTCCAGATACAATTTGTAATCCTTCACCAAGGTATCATTTAGATCTAAATTGTCCATGAAAAGTTTTGTGTTTAGTGGTGGGGCTTTTGAAAATTAATTGGATCATGGGGCACTGATGGTAGGAGTTAGGGCCTGGTCTACAGACTCCACTCACTGGGAGTCTAACCTGAAAGGTCCCTGGCCCTTCCCTTCTCTCTGCTTCCTGACTGATAAGGTCTTTCCACCATGTTGTTGCTGTATTTTAGCTTGCTGAATTTGAAATGAACCCACTGGAAACTGTGAAATCCAAATAAGCTTCTTCTTTTTTAAGTTGGGGGTTTGGGTAAATGACCAGTCCAGGGTGATAATATTATACCTTGTACCTTTTTTAGGCTTAAATAAGTCTAAGAAGGACACTCCTCATGGTTTTCATTTTTTATTCCTAGTTACATAGGCATTTTTCTAACATAAGAAATGATTTGATGTAATTAAAACGATAATCAGGTTAAGAGATGAGAGTTACATGACTTAGAACTAAATTAAGATAAAGTTTTAGATGCATATGTAATGTCTAGAAGAACAAAATCCTAATCTAAATTAAATGAATTGGCATATTCCAAATTTTAATTGATGAGACTTTCTGAAGATTTCTAATGAAAATCGACTGAGCTCCTTTAATTTCTTCCTCATGTTTAATGTTTCAGAGGACATAAGGTGTTATGCAAACAAGCTGTAAACTTATAAGAAAATTATCATAATATTAAACAATTCAGATATTTGCATTTACTATTTGGAAATTTGGGCATTTTCTTTGAAATTTGAGTTTACATTTCATTAAACTTTAGATTACTAAAATCTTTTTAAAAAATTTTTTTAGTTTATGTTTTGTTCATATACATTGTACTGTGCATTTTCCATGTACACATTCTTACAAATTTTTATGTATTTGATCATGTAGTTTATTGGTTTTCAGTCAAACTTTCTTAGCATTTGCTACCACAGTTACTATCATCTGTATGCAAAAAGTAGACAGAAATACTTGCTTAATACACTTTAAAGATACAACACTTGTATAAGATATTTTTCTGTTGAAAGTTGGTAAGCTGTTCTTCATAGAGAGCATTCCTGTGTCAGCCTGCAAGAAGGCAGAATCTGCTAGATGGTGGCATAGCTAAACCTCTCCCCTGGCAAACAATCTAAATAAACACTGGATTTACAAGTGTGCATGTGCTATAGCTTTAAGTTAAGAGGGCTTAGGAAGGCAAAGTTCAGAAGAATATTATTGCCTAAGTCACTAACATATTAAACCAAGTGATTTAAAATGGCTTTAGAGATGACGGAGAACTGCAGAATTGTCCATCAGGAATGAGTTAAGAGCATGAGCACTCTCTGAAATGCAAATTATCCTGGATAACATTGGACCTGAAGTGGACAAAGCCTCACATTCCTAAGCAATGGAAACCATGAAAAGCACTTCATTGTATGACACACAAAATTTCTTGGTATTAATACTCTTTTATATGCGTACATGCACGTATGTGTGTCTATGTGTTGTGTGGGTTACATTTCCTCCAATTTAGAAACTCCATTTTCAGCCTAGATCATTTAGTAACTCACTCTTCCTGCCAAAATAAATGAATTAGAAACACTTATTTTACCACCTCCTTAGAGAAAGACCACAACAAATATAGGTGAAGATACACACAGATATTAAAGGGTCACACACATAGTAAGAGAAGCCATTCTGCAATAATAGACACCCAGGAGCAAGCATTTTCAACAGATTTATAACAGTATTCTACACTTGAGATGAGCTTTGAAGAAGTTTAATAATTAGAAACAGACTGAACCAGAAAGGTAACAGTAACAGTCACCCAGGACATGTTCTAACAGTTCATGAACAACTGAAGAAGAGAAGACTGAACTAGACTAGGGATGCAGTTTCTAGCGATAGTTGACTAAAGAATATTCCACACCTACTTGTAATGAATGAAAATTGGAAATGTCCTCAAAACTCTCCCATATACCAACTATATATCCACTTACCAACTATATATCCACTTATCATTCTCTTCAGTGATTCATCCGTTCAAATTTAATTATTTTGCAATACTCAAGGATAAGAATTCCCTTGGGTAAGGTTTTAAATAGACTACTGCAGTCAAAATTTTGATCCTTTATTTAAGGAGACTAGAATAAGTAACATTCGCTATGGTGTGTCAGTCGGAGTAGCCTTTCACTCACTGCACACGCAGCTCTACAAATTGTCTTCAGAGCAGGCAACTTGGAGGATATGCACTGATTTGGAGGGTCACGGAACTGTCCTATTATAACAGGAACGTCTCTTCTGGAACTATCTTTAGAGCCATCTGTGTATACTTTTTGGTTTTATGAATAGGCAATGTTTTCTTTTGAAGGTAAAATAAATTTGAAAATAAAAATCAACTGGCATTCTAAATAAATCCTAATGAATAATAAATATGGTCATCCTAGGAAAGGCACATTATTGGATGATAGCTCTAAAATTTTTGAAAAAAGGTAGTCATTTGACTTTTTAAAAATATCTAGTACCATGTGTTCTACAATAAATATTCAAGGTTATTACAGTCATATTATTTATTGCCTCTGTATCAGTAAAAGATAATCACTTTACCTAAAGGGTAAAGTGAGGAATGATGCCAAAATAAAATTGAGTAATGAAGAAATCATTCAAAATTTATAATGAGCATTTAAGAAGCAAAAGCACTGAGTGTTGCCCTGAATCTTATTCTGCACTATCTTCCCACTGCAAATTTAGAATAAATGCACTTCAATAGTGCTGAAGTAAGTTTGGATGTAAAATATTCTTCAGAGCTACCTAGACAGTACATTTGGACAGTGAAGCCGGAAGACTTCAGTTCATTTTTTCTTTTTAGATGCTGTTTGGGGAAAACTTCTCAACCTCTGTATGTTGCTTCCCTTATTTTACCATTTTTATCTCAGAATAAATGAGATAAGGAGAGTAACTAACTCATTGCTTTTTTATGAGGATTAACATGTACAAAGACTATGTGATGGCCCTTGGTGCTCAAAAGTAATAATAATTGCTGTTATTACCACATAAAAAACCAGTCTTGTTTCTTTGGTAATAGTTACATTTTGATTTTTGGAAAATCTCTAGTATTTCCTACAAATGAACTTTTGTTCTTCAGCTTTGAGCCTCAAATGCATTTTAAGTATTACAGAAATACCATTTACTTTGGAACTTGAAGATCTACTAAGAATATGCTTTAGGTTTGAGCAGTGGTTGAAAGGTAGACAGCTTAGTAATAGTTTGAGTCATGGTGGCCAATAATAACAGTTACATTTGTCAGCGAGATTGCATAGAAAGAAATATGGACTTTTGAAATCCAGAGCTGAGATAAATGTGTGTTCCATTAAACCACTAAATTTGAGATTACTTGCTACAGTAGCATGAGAAAATAATTCCCAATTCCTCATAAAACTTTATATCAGCAGTTATTTTGTGTATACTTCTAGGGTTATTTCGATAAATTTCTTTCATCATATCACTTACCTATCTAACACGTCAAGTGCCCAACTCAGCTAGCTATAGTCCTTGTGGAATGAAGGTAAGGCCATAGGTCCGAATCTTATTTTTACCCATTTGTTGTGGTTGGGTTTTATGCTACTCTCCAGAGTCCCATTAGTTCTGAAAGTCTTTTTCTCTTCTAGTATCTATTCACCCAGCACAATCCCTTGCACAGCACAGGGAACAAACAGTAGCTCAATAATGTACATGTCTCACACACATGAAACAAGTACCATTAGGAGTGACTAAAAGCTTCAAATCAATCATTTCTGTCATGCCAGGTACTCAATAAATACACAAATGAGTGGTTAGTGTACTTATTCATCATAACCCAGGTCATACAACACAGAAAATTAAATAAATAAATGTATCAATCAAAAATTATAAATGAAGAGGATTAAATATTATCTCACCCAACCTCTTCCTTTCATACACACTGTACCTGAGGCTTAGACTCTTGAAAGGAAATTCTTTTTGATGGCTTGAATATCTGACAGTGCTTAAGTTCCAAATGCTGACCTTTTGTCTGTATCTTGTTTAAAATGTCTTCACAGATTTTGTGTTTCAGTGCCCAAGTAAAACTGAAGATTTGAAGATACAAGAAAACTTTGAAGCAATCATCTGCTTCTCAGAAATACCTCAGATGCATTAAGCAGAATGTAAAAGTAGAAACTGATACTTCATGCAGATATAACTTTTTCTACTCAAGTAGCAATAGTGAAGTCAGAATAAGAGGACCACGCCTCCAATGTATTTAAAGTTATTAGAATCAGTGAAATGGCTCAGTATTACCTCCAACTAAAATTGAAAGACTTTCACAATAAAGATTGTTTAAACTACTGTAAACAAGTAGGAATCAGAACAGGGAAAGAAATCACATTTTGCTGTCCATTCACAAAGCAGCTGAAGAATATTATGCTGCTATTTCAATAAGAATAACACCACACTGATAACAGACTCTATTCAAAATTTAATAAAGCATTACTCTCTTAATCAAAACATGACTGTAAGGCTTGGACTATTGCTGGAAAGCATAATAATGTGAACAAAAGAGAAATGGAAACTGTGTTTGAATATCAACTCTACAAACAAATAACATCTCGTTATACATGCAGCAATTAAATATGGGAACTTAAAAGTGTTTCTCAACCTACCTCTGTCAGGCTTTCTACCAGAGAAAAGTCAGATTTATAAAACCAAAGATTTGTAAGCACTAAAAGTTCTTTTAATTTAATATATTTAATAGTTAAAGAAACTTTCAGAATCAGATTTATAAAGTCTAGTTCCAGACTTTATCACTCATAAAATGAATTCAGGATAAGTTACTTAAAACTTCTTCATGCATGGTTGATACTAGGATAATAATGCCTACCCCACAGAGCAAAAATAATTTAATGACACAATGCTCAGAGCTGATAAATTCAACATTATCTATTTCAGACAATAGAATTCATTGAAAGTTTTAGAAGAGTTGACTAAAAAAGTTTTACTCCCATTCATACTATGAGAGTCACCACAACTCAAGTTGGATGTTTGGACTCATTCTAATCACGGAATAATACAAAATCTTTCCTCAATAGGAGCATATGTACAGGTTCAATTAGGTTTTATTAATGCCATTAAAGTGTCTAGTCCTATCTTATGAACTAATATTCAGGTTCTGGTTAGTAATTTATAGTGACAATGAGTTATAGTAGATTAGAAATATAAAACAATACTGTTGTAGTCAGAGTTTGCAAGGGAAATGATTTCATATAGGACACATAATTATAGAATTATTTTATAAAAGTCACCCAAAATGTCAAAAAACAAAAACAAATAAATTAACTAATTAAATAAAATAGAAGAGTGCAGGAGATCTGTCTACACCTGAAATACTCAAAGACTCCAGCTGAGGCCCTGGATCCCAAAGCAATGTGCTGCATGAGTCCAGTTGAAGACCTAGCACCCATGACAGTGACCCCAAAGAGTCCAGCTTGAGGCCTAGAGCCCACAATAATGCCTCATGAAAGTCTGTTTCACAGATTTCTTCTGGGAAGGCCCAAGGTCAGCAGTGGAAGCTAGAAAGTCTGTGCCAATGGGATGACCTGTGCCAGTAGGCTGAGGGATCTGCACTGGAGCCAGAAAGTGACACTCAAAGGACCAGAGCTCCCTTGAAAATACCACAGCCTTCCTCAGTGACAGTGAGGTGCCAAGCTCCTCCAATGATGAGAACAGCCGAGTTCCAATCAGGAAGCCAGAGTCACAGGCTTCTCCTAGAGACTGAGCAGCATACATCTTCCTCTGAAGAGGCAGGCAGCGACCCTCTAAGGACCATTGCTCCCCCAAAGTGAGCTGCAGCCATTCTCAGTGACAACAAAGTCCCAAGCTCCTCTGACAATGAAAACAGCCAAGTTTTTATCAGGAAAGAAGCTCAACAAGCTCCTGCAGGAGACCCAGTGGCATCAGGAGCACCAACAACACTGCTGTTCCTCTCCTGTTTTATGCTGTTGGCAACAATCTTCAGGCAGGTCCTCCACACTCAGCACCACACTGGTTCAGTTTAGTCGGGTGTTACAAGTCGACCATTAGTTGTCAACTCATCACAGGTGCAAATATATAGGATCAACAGAGAGCTAATGTCTGTTATTAATTAACATGAAATTAGCATCAAATACATACTCCTCAAGCTGATTTTGTTTTTGTTCATTTTTAAAAGATTATTATCTGTACTATCTTGGGCTGGTCTCCTTAGATGTTGTGTATGTGATGGAAGCTTCATGGTTTTCCTGGCCTCTAGTCTTTCCCTAGGACTCTAACAATGGAATGGCCAAGGTATCTAAGAAATTTAAGTGTAAGAAAACATCAGCTGTCTATATTAGAACCAGTTAAAAAACAATGTGAGTCAATTCAGGAAAGGAATAGACAGCAAGCAGTCAAAGTGGATATATAAACACTCAGCTAGAGCAAATACCTAGGTAACGGGGATACAGGAAGTATTCATGTGATGAGTGAAGCTAAAAAGTATCAGACTTAGCCAGCTGTTTAGGCTGAATCATTTCATGCATAGGAAGCGAGGCTGAGATTCTGGAATTTGATGGATAGAAGGCTACTTTCCAAAGGCAGATCAGTCACATTACAGACAGAAAGAAGGGCCTAGATTTTTTACAAATCTTTTGAGAGTATTATTTACCTTTCCTACCAGGTCCTGAGCTAACAGTCTGCCTCTCACTTGCTGAAGACTCTCAGGAGGATAACTGCTGCATTTGCAGCTGTGTGGTTGTAGTGGCCCAATTACATAGCCACTGTCATTGTGGTTTTTCAGTCTACATTTTTCATCTCACGTACACTCTATTAGGATCCTCAAGTCCCACTGACCTTTTAACTCCAAATCATTGAGTCTTTATGATCTCAACTTTCTTTCATAGGCATAACTTTACAAAATTCCCTTCTTCATAATGTACTCAGGTTTCTATAATTTGAATCTTAAATGTCCCATAAGACCATATGTTAAAAACTTGATCTCCAGGTAGGCACAATTGGAAGACATGTCAACATGAAAAGTTTAGGTCTAGGCCAGGTTTTTAGGTTCAAAACACATGCTTTGATCAAGATACCTGAATTCTCTCTCTCTCTCTCTCTCTCTCTCTCTCTCTCACTCTCTCTCTCTCTCTCCCTCTGTCTCTCTGGCCATGAGTTGAGGAAATTTGCTCTGGCCCATCATATCTTACCATGATGTGTTGCTTCACTGCAGAGCCACCACCTTCCAAAATGAGACCAATTCATTATAAACTAGAAGCTCTGAGACTGAGTGGATAAACATTTTATCTTTATCAACTGATTATCTCAGGTATTTGATGTGATGACGGAAAGCTGACTAATGCATATGCCATGTGTTATTTTTCTAGGGCAAGCTGTCTCGGACACGATTTCTCTTCTTGAGTACTCAGTCCATCATCCACCCATGGAATCAACAGAGCATAACACTTGGGGGCAGTCATACCTTCCTGAGTGCTGAAATAGAGGACATCATGAGATCTTTTTTTCTCACAGGGCTGATTTCAGTGACAGGACAGAAAATAGAGAGAGTAAATGGCTTCAGCTTAGCTGGACTGGTCTAAGAAGTCTTCACTGAGAAGTAATTTACCCTGGGTGGTTTAAACAATAGAGACATATTTTCTCACAATTCTGGAGGTCAGACTGCCAAGATCAAGGTAATAATCACTTTGGTTTCTTCTTAAAGTTCTCTCTTTGAGATACAGATGCCGGTCTTCTCACTGCATCCACTCTATAAGCACATCTCTCTGTGATTACATAATCTCTTTTGCTTACAAGGACACCAGGAAGGTTGCACTAAAATCCAGTCTGATAAGCTTATTTTAGTTAAATTACTTCTTTAAATATCACATATTTAAATACAGTCATGAACTGCATGGTATCCCCAGCCCCATATTTTGAAGCTCTAATCCTAATCTGAAAGTATACTAACACCCCTTTGTCTGTAGAGAGTATGTTCCAGGACCCTTAGTAGATGTCTGATGCTACAGACATGGTTAATATCAAACCTTGTAGACACTATGCTTCTTTGTGTATATAGATTACAGCCCTTATCACACACTGTGGCTTTATCTTTTGTAGTTTATAAAAAATATATTTTCCCCTTCTTCATAATCCCAGGCAGAAAATTTATTCTTACTATGGATCTTAACAACCACAGTATTTTTTTTTATTTCCTTATATAAAACTTTTACATTTTCACTTATAGGAAACACTCTGTGGCTTCTCTTTGGCATGCACAAATTGTCAATATCATTACTCTAACACTTTAAGGTCATTATTAAGAAATGTAAAAGTTACTTGAACACAAACATTATGATACCAACACAAGCAGTCTGAAATTCAAGATGATGGCAACGTGACTAATAGGCAGGTAACACTACAGGAGGATACTTAGGACAGAAGATTGATTCATGGTGGAAAAGAACTGAGCATTACAAGAGTTCTTCACAATATTCAGAAAGGTGTGTAATTTAAAACTTATGAATTGTTTATTTCTTTTTTTAAATTTTATTTTAAAGAGAATAAAACAAATGAGGACAGAACAAAGCAGATCAGAACAGAACAATATAAGGAACACAGCACTTCAAAACAAGACAACTGGATATTAACAGTAGATACCATAATGTCTCTTTCTTTGAAATAGTTGAGCATAGCTTCACACACAATAATACAAAACATAACAAAAAGAATAAAAATATTCAAGAGAATGAAAGTATTACAGGGCATTCTGAGCCAAATAACAGAAAATGAAAAATGACTACTAAATATCTCATTTTCCATAAAAAATTTGTTTATACTATCATACATATTAAAATCCAGTAAGACACAACATGATAGAACCAATGGTAATAGAAGCACAAAAGCATGGTAGGGCTTCAAAGCAAGCAATGGCTGCCATAATGTCTTATTTTCTTCGAAATAGCTATTCATACTATCACACATAATAAAATCAACCAAGACAGAATAAAACCATTCCAACTAATGAATGAAAACATTATATGGCTTCAAAGCAATGTAATGGGGAATCATGATTACCATAAAATCTTATAAATTTTACCATTTCTTACACTAGGGAGACTATATGGTATTTATACATGTGAGTTTGATTTATTTCAATTATGAGTATGGACTCAAGTTGCATCCATTTATTTATAAATATCTCAATGTGATCATTCTTTATAGCTGTGTAGTACTCCATTGTATAAAGATATCACACCTTTTTTATCCATTCCTCAGTTGATGGCACTTAGGTTGTTTCCAAGATCTGGCTATTACAAATTGTGCTGCTATAATCATGGGTGTACCTATATCACTGTGGTATGATGTTTTCAGTTCTTCTGGGAATATGCCTAAGAGCAGAATAGCTGGGTCAAATGGGACTTCCAATCCCAGCTTTTAGAGGAAACTCCAGACTGACCTCCACAGTGGTTGCACCAGTCTATACCACCGACAATGCAGAAGAGTTCCCATTTCCCCACAGCCTCTCCAGCATTTGTTGTTGGTAGTTTTGTTGATCCTGGCCATTCTTTCTGGGGTGAGATGGAATCTCAGTGTGCTTTTAACTTGCATTTCTCTAATGACTAATGATTCTGAACATTTTTTCATGTATTTATTTGCCATTTGTATTTTTGTATTTCTTCATCTGAGAACCATGTATTTGTCTTAGATGCACATTTTTGGATTGGGTCTTTAAATTTCAGGGGTCTGATTATTTTTAATTCTTTATATGTTCTAGGCAGAAGTCCTTTGTCTGAGGGACAGTTTGCTAAGATTTTTTTCCCAGTTTGTGGGTTTTCTTTTCACTGTGCTGGATATTTCTTTTGACATGCAGAAACTCTTTAATAAGACATGATCCCAGTTATGGATTCTGGGAAGTATTTCCTGTGCAGTTTGGTTCTTGTTCATGAACTCTCTACCTACCCCTATGTCTTAAAGATTTTTACCTACTTTGTCTTCCAAAAGATTTAGTGTTTCTGTTTTAATATTTAGATCTTTGATTCATTTAGATTTTAGTTTAGTAATTAATGATGGGCATGGATCTAGTTTTAGTTTTCAGCATATAGATAACTAGTTTTTCTAGCACCATTTATTAAAGAGACTATTGTTTTTCAGTGAACATGTTTGGCCCCTTTATCAAAGATAAGGTGGTCGAGTGATTGTAGTTGTGGTTGTATCTTCTAGTCTATTCCATTGCTCTTCAGATCTGTTTTTATTCCAGTACCATGTTGATTTTATTATGGTAGCTTTGTAGTATAACTTTGAGTCAGGGATGATGATGCCTCCTGCCTTGGCTTTGCTGCTTAGAATTGCTTTTGCTATTCTAGGTCTCTTCTGATTCCAGATGAATTTGAGGAGTGATTTCTCTAGATCTATGGGGTATGTTAGTGGTATTTGCATTGGGATTGCATTGAATCTGTATAACAATTTGGGAAGAATGGCCATTTTCACAATATTTATTCTTCTTATCCATGAAAGATGTCTTTCCATTTTCTGAGGTCCTCTTCGATTTCTTTTTTCAGTTTATTATAATTTTCCCTGAATAGATCTTTTACTTCTTTCATTAGATTAATTCCTAAGTATTTCATTTTTTGGATGCTAATGTGAAAGGTATGGCTTCTCTTATTTCTCTCTCAGTGATTTTGTTGTTAGTGTATAGGAATACTATTAATTTTTGAGTATTGACTTTGTATCCAGCTACATTGCTGAATTTATTTATTGTATCTAGGAGTCTTTCAATGGAGTTTTGGGGGTCTTCTATGTAGAATATTGTGTTGTCTGCAAATAATAGTTTAACTTCCTCTTTTCCTATCTTGACTCCTTTTATTTCTCTCTTTTTTCTAATTGCCCTGGCTAGTATTTCCAGTACTAGGTTGAATAGGAGTAATGATAAGGGATATCCTTGTCTTGTGCCTGATTTTAAGTTAAAGACTTTCAGTTTTGGGCCATTTAATATGATACTGGCTGCTGGTTTGCTGTAGATGGCCTTTAACATATTGAGGTAAAGACCATCTATTCCAATTCTCTGTAAGATTCTTATACTGAATGAGTGTTGGGTGCTCCAGGGTTTAGCTTAGCAGGCTAAGGGCCCACCCTGGTAACCATGAGGTGGTGAGTTTGATCCCAAATGCAAAGAAAAAAAAAACCATGAATGAGTGTTGGACCTTATCAAAAGCTTTTTCTGCATCTATAGAAATGATCATGTGATTCTTACTTTAGGCTTTACTGACATGGTGGATTACATTTATTGATTTACATATGTTAAGCCATCCCTGCATGCCTGGGATGAATCCCCCTTGGTTGTGGTGTATAATCTTCTTAATGATTTGCTGCATCCTGTTTGCCAATATTTTATTGAGAATTTTTGCATCTATGTTCATTAGGGAGATTGGCCTGTAGTTCTCTTTTTCAGTTGGGTCTTTCTCAGGTTTTGGTACTAAAGTAACATTTGCTTCCAGAAATGACTTGGGAAGAATTGCTTCTCTTTCAATTTCACTGAAGAGTTTGAGGAGTGTCAGCATTAAGTCTTCTTTGTATTTCTTGTAGAATTCTTCAGTGAATCTGCCTGGGCCTGGGCTTTTCTTTGTTGGTAAATACTTAATTCATTTTCAATTTTATTAATATAAATTGGGTTATCACTCAGCAGTTTTACATCTTCTTGACCCAGATTTGTTAGTTCACATGTTTCTAGGAATCTTTCCATTTGTTCTGTGTTGTAGGTTCGCTGTGATAGTAGAGGTTTTTGAAATAGGTGTTGATGATCTTCTGTATTTCCAGAGTCTGTAGTGATTTCACTTTTTTCATTCCTTATTGCATGAATTTGAGTCTTTCTTTCCTTCTTTTTAATAAGGTTGGCTAGGGGCTTCAAAATTTTATTTATTCTTTCAAAGAGCCAACTCTTTGGTTCATTGATTCTTAGTATTGTTTTCTTAGCCTCTATTGCATTAATTTCTGCTCTGATCTTTATAATTTCCTCCCTTCTTTGGGATTTGGGTCTTGACTTGCTCTTCTTTTTCTAGATGTTTGAGGTGTAGCATCACGTTTTTTATTTGTTTTCGCTCTGTTTTCCTGATGTGGGAACTCAGTGCAATGAATTTTCCTCTGAGGACTGCTTCCATTTCATTCCACAGATTCCAGTAAGCTGTTTTTGTGTTTTCATTTTCTTGTAGACATTGTTTAATTTCTTCTTTAATTTCCTCTGTGACCCACTGATTGTTCAAGATTGTGTTATTCAATTTCCATGTATTTGTGGGGTTTTTGCAGTTTCTTTGATCATTAATTTCTATTTTCATGAAGGGCTGGGATTTAGCTCACTGGCTTAAGTGCCTGCCTGGCAGGTGCATGCTCATGAGTTCCATCCCCAGTACCAAAAAAAAAAAATTCTAGTTTCATGGTGCTATGATCTGATAACATGCATGGGATAATTTCAATTCTTTTGCATTTAATTATGGGCTAGTATATGGTCTATTTTAGAGACTGTCCCACGTACTGCTGAGAAGAATGTATATTCTGATGTTGCTGGATGGAACACTCTGTATACATCTATCAGGTCTATTTTTTCACAGGTGTGATTCAGTTCTGTTATTTCTTTGTTTATTTTCTGCCTGGTTGATCTGTCCCTTTGTGTCAATGGTGTGTTAAGGTCTCCCATTATAATGTTTTATTGCTTATTTGATTTTTCATTTCTGTTAATACTTGCTTTGTATAGCTGGGTGCTCTAGAATTTGATGCATATATATTTAAAATTGTTATCTCTTCCTCTTGAAGTTTTCCCCTAAGTAGTATGTAGTGACCTTCTTTATCTCTTTGGATCATTCTTGGTTTGAAGCTGACATTGTCTGCAAACAGAAGAGCTACCTCCACTTTTTTGGGAGGTGATTCCTATTGCCTGAAGTATTGTTTTCCATCCTTTCACTTTCAGTCTATGAGTTTCCTTTTGTGTTAGATGGGTTTCCTGTAGACAACTTATGGTTGGATGTTGTTTCTTGATCCACTCTGCCAGTCTGTTTCTTTTAATTGGTGAATTGAGGCCATTTACATTAATGATTATAACTTGCATATATTGGTTTATGGTTGACATTTTATCTTTCTGCTGTTGTATTTTTACCTTTCCATTCTGTTTAATTGTCCACCTTGCTTAGTGGTTTTTTCCTATGTGTATCTATAATGTCTTTGAGTATTCTTTGCAGGGTTGGTTTGGTGATCATGAAGTTCTTTAGCTATTCTTTGTCATGGAAGTATCTTATTTCTCCATCCATTTTGAAGGACAGTTTTGCAGGGTACATCAGTCTGGGTTGGAAGTCGTTTTCCTTTAGGATCTGAAATACTTCAGTCCATGCTTTTCTTGACTTCATTGTTTGTGTTGAGAAGTCTGCTGTGATTCTGATAGGTTTTCCTTTATAGGTGATCTGTCTTTTCTCTCTAATAGCTTTTAATATTCTGTTCTTATGCTGGATTTCTGGGATGGTGATTATTATATGTCTGGGTGTAGTTTTATTTTGGTTATGGCTATTTGGAGTTCTATATGCTTCACTAATCTGTATATCAGTTTCCATTCTCATGCTTTGGAAATTTTCAGCTATTACTTCTGTAAATAGCCTCTTGATATCATTTGCGTTGTCCCCTTCTTTTTCATTTATCTTTATTCATCTTATGTTATTTTTCTTTGCATCATCTTGCAGCTGTTGAATTGTCATTTCCTGATTCCTTGTTATTTTTAGAAGATCTTTCCTTTCCTATTCACTAGCTGCAATCTTATCTTAGAGGTCTGAAATTCTATCTTCACTTTTGCTGAGGCCTTTTTTTGTAACTTTCAATAGAGTTTTTGATCTCTTGCATATCTCTTTGTGTCTGCTTCATGCATTCTGTTTTGTTTTTTTTCTTATACTGCTCATTCAGGGATTCTATCTTTTTGCATTGTTCCTCTAACTTTTTAACTGTGTCTTCTTTAGATGTGTTCAGCATTTCTTTCATTACTTTTATCATTGCTTCTTTTACCTGGAAGATTATTTCTGATTAGAGTTCCTTTATAGCTTGCAGAGTTGCTTCTTTATTTCATTTGATATCATTTCAGGCATTTCAAGGGAATGGCTTATATTTTCTTCTATGTACATAGCTCCTAGGCTTTCTTGAGATAGGCTGGAGGCTTGATTGCATTTTGGTCTTTTGTCTTGTCATTTTCCTATATTTCTGTGTTTTGAGTGATGTTCCAAAGCTTCTCCAGGGGTGTGGAAATTACCTCTTGTGCCCTTGGCTCCTGGGAATGAATGGGGGTTTCTAAGCATGGCCCCATCAGGCTCACAGGACCTCCTGTGCCACCCCTGGTCTTCCAGGAAGCTGGGTGGGCTCCTAACTGCTGGGAATGATGGTCTAAAGCTCTCCCTGGGCCAGTTCTGCCATGCTGGATGTCCCTTGCACAGTCTTGGCTCCCTGGATTGAAAGAAGGTCACTGGGCATGGTCCAGTCAGGCTGGCAAAGAGCCTAGTCCGGTGTTTTAGAAAGCTGGGCAGGCACTTAACCCCTGGGAACAATGGTCTTAAAGTCTCCCCCAGCCAGTGCTGATGCACTGGAACTCACCCCACATGGTCTCTGCTCCCTGGATTAGAATTGTTTATTTCTATAATTTTCCTTTTAATATTTTCAAGGTACAGTTAACTTGAGTGACTGAGACAAGGGAAAATGAAACCATTTATAAGAGAAGATGACTACAGTTTGCAAACTGAACCATTAGGGAGATAAATAAAGTTAAACAAGATCATAAGTAAAAGATTTAAATTCAATTTGACATTGTCCATATAGGGAGAGACACTAGAAATACATTCCTAGAAGGAAGGCTCTGTTGGGAAACCACAGTGAAACAACCATTTGGAAGACAAAGAGAGAGACTTAGGAAGAAAGTACACATTCTCACAACCTGAACTTGCATTTCCATCTGCCAGAACCACAATAAAGTAAAATTCTGTTATTTGTGCCACCTAGTGTATGGTATTTAACTTTGTTGTCTCTTGCAGAATCAGACAGTCATATCTGAGGTGCCATACTAGAATTCAGAAATTAAACATATAATTTTTATGTTAGACATAATCAAGTAAAGGCTGCCTGGAAAATATTTTCAAAGTGGCACCTCAAATATACCACAAATGCTCTCAAGGCAGGAATAAGTTCTCCAAAGATAGGGTGATTTCTCCACAAACCTACTGTTATTATAATAGAACATTTTGAAGGAGGGAGTGATAGACAGCAATGCAGAAAAGGGAGACAAGACAGGTCACGAGGGACTATATTGAAACTAGTGAGAAGGTTAAATCTCCTGGAAGCAGTGGCAACCCTGGACAGCATTCAATAGATGACTAAAATGATCTAATTTTGCTTTTTAAATGTTATTGGGGAAATGGCAGAGTGGTAAGCAGCAGAGAAAGGGATTGAAAACTGGTGGCTAAACACTGGAATATAGCAATGTGAGGAAAACAAGAAGGAGGCAAGTGCGTTCCAGGGACCCAGACAGGATCTGAAGCAAGAGCAGAAATCTATGGGGAAAGAGAAGAGACAAACTTCAAAGAAAAAGGATGAAGCAGGTGATGCTTTCTCCCTGAGCCCAGACTCCCTGCAGGGGAGGGGCAACAGGAAACTGCAGTTGCTCAGTGACTGTGGTGAACACAGAGGCAGGTGGGCCCAAAGGCTGGTGACCCCATAGAAGCACACAAGTGGAGCAGTGTGGTGGACAGCAGTGAAGTACAGTGCTGGTGAATTGTTCTGGTCAGAAGTCCTACAAGAGAGAGCAGTTGACTGGGGGACATCTGGGACAGGGGCCACCAGAGGCCAGGACCCTAAGTGATGCTGGCTCCACCTAGTGGCTTCTAACAGAGCCCTCAGAGGAAAGAGACTGCCTGCAGGCTGGGTAGTCCTGGTTGTAGCTTGACAGCCAGAGACCAATCTGAGCTGCAGTGAAAACAGGGGTGTAGGCTTGCTAAGATTATCCTCTGCCACGCCATGGAGCTGCAAATGGCACGCTGGGGTTCATCTACGTGGATTGGCCTCTTCCAGTACTTTTTACCAGTGTCAGCAGAGACCAACCTTGAAGCAGACACTTTTTCTTCTTCATTTCTTATTTTATTTTTTTAATATTTTTCCTTTGTGTCTTGTCTTTTTTCTTGGCTTATTCATCATTGTTCTTATTTTAATATGAGTGTGAACATGGCTTATAGTTTTTTATCGTTTTTGTTAATTTCTATTCTTGTTTTTATTGTTTCCTTCTAATCCTTCCACTACCCCTGCCACTGTCTTACTCATGTTTCACAGAATTGTGAGATTTGCTCTGTCTTCCAGCCCCACTTCTAATCTCTACCCTTTCTTCTATTCATTTCCCGCCAGCCCCTTCGAAATTTTCCCCCCGAGACTAAATGTATAATTTTCTAGAAGTCATTATATAATGACAAATCTAGTTCATATATTTAAAGGGATCAAATTAATACTTGCCTCAATTTGTAATTTTCTAGGGAGTATTTAACACTTGTTATTGCTGATTGTACCACTTTAGTTAGGGTGACATAATTGTTTCAACCAGTTCTTGGCATATAAAGATTACAATTGTCTAAGGGTCATAAAAAATACTATAGACCAGAGCCCAAGAAACAGAGGCTGGGACAAGTAGGCAGAAACTTCTCACCCCAATAGTTTGAAGAGATAGGATATTGTAAGAGACTTAAAACCCAAAAGCCAGCAGCACCTGAAAGATGCGTATGATAATTAGTCACTTCCTAAAGCTTATTAATACTAACAATTAAGCTACTAATCACAGATAGTTAATAAGCATCAATCTGTAAATTAAGCTTTAAACATACAAAGTGAAAAGATACTTAAACAAGATGTAACCCAGAACCCCACCTAATCAAAGGCAAACCTCAGGTGGAACAATCTGAAATTCACCCACATGGATTTGCAGAAGTGGTAACAACAAAACAAGTGAAAGAGAATCTAGAAAAAAAAATCAAATAAATAATTTCACAAATAACTCAGAGATAGTGACCATAAAGAAAGCCATGCTTATTGACTCTAGAGCAGATACAGAATTTTTAATTAAAGAGGAACTTCAGAAAATGGTGGGAACCATGAATATCAAAAATAGAAAAGAGGAGATCCAAGATGGCTGATTGGGATGTAGCACGAAAGCTGGTAAAACTTCTTAAAAGAAACTAAAGGCAGACTTTCACAACTTGAAGATAGGTTTGCAATGTATGATGGTGAAAGGAAGGATCTCTTAAAAAAACAAGGAACCAGGAAGTAATGATTCAAAGGCTAGAAGACAATAAAAGGATTTATAACTTAAGAATAAAAAATGTGAATAAAGCAGCAGGGACAAATACAAATGAAATAAAAAGGCTATTCACAGAAATAATTAAAGAAAACTTTCCAAGCATAGGAAGTGATGTTCAGATACATGAGGCATACAGAACTCCAGCCAGCTACAACCAAAACAGATCTTCACCCAGACATATAATAGTCAGGATCCCAGAAATCCATTACAAGAACAGAATATCAGAAGTGGTCAGAGAAATGAAACATTACCTATAAAGGAAAATTCATCAAAATCACAGCAGACTTCTTGATGCAAACTATCAAATCAAGAAGAGCTTGGAGCGAAATATTCCAAGCCCTGAAAGAAAATAACTTCCAACCCAGATTGATGCACCCTGAAAAACTGTCTCTCAAAATTAATGGAGAGACAAGATATTTCCACAACAAAGAGGAAATGGGGGAGTTCGTGACCACCAATTCAACCCTGCAAAGAATACTGAAGGACATTCTAGAGAGAGAGAAGAAAATCACCAGGATTCCAGGAACAACAGCAGAAAGGCCTCAATGAAAGGGGCAGACAGTGGAATGAAAGAAAAAAGTAAACAACAATGACAAAAATAGCATAGCATAGATGAGGCAGAGAAGATTGGCTATATCACTTTTTTGTCTTTACTGATTTTATTCAAATCTAGTATGCTTGAGGGTGTCAAGTCTGGGAGTAGGGGCAACTACTCTGGGGATGGCAGGATTCAGTAGGATACCCATTCTGGTTTGATTATTAACTGCCTTTGAAGTCCTACAATGTCTCCAATGTTCAGTTTTTATTAATAGTGCTATGTACCACTAAATTTAATTATACTATGCCTGACAATATGGACAATTTTATTGAAAATAACAGGAGACATCATAGTGACAACCATAGATTACCTAGTATTGTGGTTTTATATGTCCTTCTCATTTCATGTTTCTCTAGGAATTTGTATTGTTGACTTGTTTTGGTCTGTTTCTCCCTCTAATACAGAAAGACTAGGTATGCATGTAGAGACTTATACATGTGTAGAACTTCTAAAAAGTTTACAAGAATTGATTATAGTTATTGTAAAAAAAAGAGAGAGGAAAGGAAAGTATTCTAAAGTATATAACTGCAAGTATATTTGAGTGGGTAGGATAGATGACCATAATACTAAGTTTTTATTGGATAGATGAACAGATCTGACTGCAGTCTCACTGTTTAAATGTCTACTTTATATGCTTTACTTTTATAATTTGAACAACTACTTCTAGGAGGAAAATATGTAATTGTCAACTAGTGATTTCTTAATAGTTTTTGTCTTTGTTTTGAAATTTTATATTATTTCTAACCTCTTTCTCTTTCATTTTTTTCCTCTAAATAAAGAAAACTCCAAAAATTAGAAAAGCAATAGAATCCATAAAACAGTCAAGCAGATATCTAAAAGACTAGAAATTCCATTAAAAGTATATAGAGCAGATGACACAGTGTGAGTACAAAATCTCAGATGTAGGAGAAAGACATATAGCCGGCCATCATGAAAAACAATTTTTTTAAAAATAACAAGGATCATGAGAAATAAATCCAAAAGCTGCCAGATAATGAAAAGAAGAAGAACATGACAGGAGTCAATGAAAAAGCAGGATAGAGTGCAAGTGACATGAAAAACCTACTCACAGTTGTTATGACAGAAGACATCCTTGACAGAGAAAAAGAACTTGTCATTCAGATAAGTGAGATGTGGAGAACTAACTTTAACCATGATCAAACAAACAAACAAAAAAACTACAACAAGGCATATAATAATCAAGAGTCCAGAAACTAAACACAAAACTAGAATATTAAAAACTCACAGAGAAAAGACAGAAATCGCCTATAAAGGAAAGCCCATCAGAATCATGGAAGACTTCTCAGCATAATCCCTCAGGCCAAGGAGAGCTTGGAGTGAAGTATTTCAAGCCCTAAAAGAAAACAACCTTCAATCCAGATTGATGGGCCCAACAATCCATCCTTTTTTATTTTTTTATTATTTTTTTATTTTCAGGAGGGTAAAACAAAGCATAACAAAACAGAAGAAAGCAGATTAGAAGAAAACAATGTAAGTGACACAGATTTCAAAGCAAGACAACAGGAGATAAACAGTAGCTACAATAATGTCTCTTGTTTTCTTCCTAATAGTTGTCTATATTTTCACACACAATGAATTGATACAAAACAGTATAGTATAAAACTGATCAAAACAGAATAATGATGGCAGTACAGGTCTTCAAAACTAGACAATAGGAAAAACAACAATGGCTACTGTAATGTCTCTTATTCTCTTCAAAATAGCTGTACATACCTTCATGTATGATGAAATTAAACAATATAAAACAAACTAAAACCACTCTGAACAACAAATAAAATCATTACTGGATTTCACAGCATGATGATAGGAAATGAGCAATAGATACTGTAATGTCTCTTTTTCTTCATAATAGCTGTTCATATCATATATAATACAATCTATTCTCATAAACTGTTTAGAAGTTATAGGAAATATAAGCCTCTACATGTGTATCTATCCTTTCTGCATTAGAGGGAAAAAATTACTAAAAAAAACAAGAAATAAAAAAGACAAATAAATAACAATAGCAAAGGCCCAAAACAATGACAATACAGGCCTTCAAAACAAGGTGGTAGGAATGTTACTAAGGTTGTTATTTTATATAATGATCTTCAAAAGAGTTCCTCAGGTCACCAGACACAAACATGCAAAATTGATCCAATCCTATGAATATTAACTATTTTATTTGAAGAACCAGTAGAATTTGTAGTACAATAATTTTAGCTATCTTAAGTATGTTTGTACAGATTTAGATTTTTTTTTCTTTTCTTTTCCTTCCTTTTCCCTAAGATATTATTTTTCCCACTTTGGGCAGATTCTTACCCTTTCATGGAATTTATTGAGGATCTTGTATCTTATGTACTCTTACCTTTTCTTACACTAGGGAGACAATACAGTATTTAAAGATGTGAGTTTCATTTATTTCACTTATGAGTATGGTCTCAAGTTACATCCATTTACCTGTAAAAACTCAATGTGATCATTCTTTATAGCTGAGTAGTACTCCATTGCATAAAAGTACCACATCTTTTTTATCCATTCTTCGGTTGATGGGCATTTAGGTTGTTTCCGAGATCTGGCTATTACAGATTGTGCTGCCATAAACATGGGTGCACATTTATCACTGTGATATGATGTTTTCAATTTTTCTGGGAATATGCCCAGAAGTGCAATAGCTAGGTCAATTCCAGATTTTTGAGGAATCTCCAGACTGACCTCCACAGTGGTTGCACCAGTCTACACTCCCACCAACAGTGCAGAAGCGTTCCTTTTTCTCTGCAGCCTCTCCAGCATTTGTTGTTAGTAGTTTGTTTGATTCTGGCCATTCTTTTTGGAGTGAAATGGAATCTCTGTGTGGTTATAATTTGCATTTCTCTAATGACAAATGATTGATGTGCCATTTGTATTTCTTCATCTGAGAACTGTGTATTCATTTCAGATGCCCGTTTTTGGATTGTGTCTTTGAATTTTGGATGTCTGATTTTTTTAAAACTCTTTATATGTTCTAGACAGAAGTCCTTTTTTTGAGAGACAGTTGGCTAAGATATTTTCAAAATTCATGGGTTTCTTTTTTACTCTTTTAGATTTCTTTTGACACGCAAAAACTTTTTAATAAGACACGATCCCAGTTATTATTTCTGGGAAGTATTTCACCTGTGGTTTGACTCTTGTTCATGAATTCTCTGCCTATTTCTATGTTTTCAAGAGTTCTACCTAATTTGTCTTCCAAAAGATTTAATGCTTCTGTTTTAATATTTAGATCTTTGATCCATTTAGACTTTAGTTTAGTACATGGTGATAGGCATGGATCTAGTTTTACTTTTTGGCATATGGAGAGCCAATTTTTCCAGCACCAGTTTAATAATAGGCTATCTTTCTTCCAGTGAATGTGTTTGGCCCCTTTGTCAAAGATAAGGTGGCTGAGTGTGTTTGTAGTTGTAGTTGTATCTTCTAATCTATTCCATTAATCTGTAGGTATATTTTTATTCCAGTACCATACTGATTTTATTATAGTAGCTTTGTCAGGGATTGTGATGCCTCCTGCCTTGACTTTGTTGCCTATAATTGCCTTTGCTATTCTAGGTCTTTTTCTGGTTCCGGATGAATTTTAGGAATAATTTCTCTAGATCTGTGAGGGTATGATAGTGGTATTTTCATTGGAATTTCATTGGAATTGCATTAAATCTGTATCCCAATTTTGGGAGAATGACCTTTTCCACAATATTTGTTTTTCCTATCCATGAACAAGGAATATCTTTCCATTTTCTGAAATCCTCTTAAATTTATTTTTAGGGTACTATAATTTTTGCTGAATGAATCCTTTGCTTTTTTGTTAGATTGATTCCTATGTATTTCATTTTTGGATGCTATTGTGAAGGGTATGGCTTCTCTTATTTCTCATTCATTGATTTTGTTGTTATTGTATAGGAATGCTATTGATTTTTGAGCATTGATTTTGTATCCTGCTACATTACTGAATTTAGTTATTATACCTCAGAGTCTCTCAATGAAGTATTGAGGTTCGTCTATGTAGAGTATCATACCATCTGCAAATAATGATAATTTAACTTCTTCTTTTCCTATCCTTACTCTTTTATTTCTCTCTCTTGTCTAATTGCTCTAGCTAGTATTTCCAGCACTATAATGAATAGGAGTGGTGATAATGTACATCCTTGTCTTTTCCTGATTTTAGAGTAAAAGCTTTCAGTTTTTCGCCATTTAATGATGCTGGCTGTTGGTCTGTCATAGATGGCTTTTATGATATTGGGGTAAAAAACATCTATTCCAATTTTTCTATAGGGTTCTTACCATGAATGAGTGCTGGACTTATCAAAAGTTTTTTCCTACATCTATAGAAATGATCATGTGATTCTTATTTTTGGCTTCATTGATATGATGGATTACATTTATAGATTTGCATATGTTGAACTATCCCTGCCTTCCTGGGATGAATCCCACTTAATTATGCTGTATAATCTTCTTAATGATTTGCTACATTCTGTTTGCCAGTATTTTATTGAGAATTTTTGCATCTATGTTCATTAGGGAGATTGGCCTGTAGTTCTCTTTTTTGGTTGGGTCTTTCTCAGTTTTTGGAATTAGAGTAATATTTACTTCCAGAAATGAACTAGGGAGAATTGCTTCCCTTTCAATTTCATTGAAGAGTTTGAGAGTGTCAGCATTAAGTCTTCTTTGAATTTCTTGTAGAATTCCACAGTGAATCCATTAGGACCTGGGCTTTGCTTTCTTGGTAAAGTTTTAATTACATTTTCAATTTTTTAAATTGAAATTGGTTGATTCAACAGTTTACATCTTCTTGATCCAGCTTTGGTAATTCGTGTTTCTAGGAATCTTCCCATTTCTTCTGTGTTATCAAACCTATGAGAGTAGAGGTTTTCGAAGTAGGTATTGATGATCTTCTGCATTTCCAGGGGGTCTGTAGTGATTTGCCCCTTTTCATTCCTCATTGCATGAATTTGTTTTTTCTTTCCTTTTTAAAAATAAGGCTGGCTATGGCTTCAACAACTTTATTTATTCTTTCAAAGAACCAACTCTTTGATTCATTGATTCTCTGTATTGTTTCTCAGTCCCTATTTCATTGATTTCTTTTCTGATATTTATAATTTCCTCCCTTATTTTGGCTTTGGAACTGACTTTCCCTTCTTTTTCTAGATGTTTGAGGTGTAGTATCAGGTTGTCTATTTGTGTTCATTCTGTTTTCCTGATATGGGAATTTACTGCACTAAATTTTCATCTAAAACTGCTTTCATGGCATCCCACAGATTCCAGTCAGTTGTATTAGTATTTTCATTTTCTTGTGCATATTGTTTAATTTCTTCCATGATGCACTGATTCCTCAAGAGTGTATTATTTAATTTCCATGTGTTTGTGGGGGTTTTGCAGTTTCTCTTGTCACTGATTTCTAGTTTCATGGTGCTATGATCCAATTACATGCATGGGATAATTTCAATTATTTTGCATTTACTTAAATATGTTCTGAGGGCTAGTTTATGATCTATTTTAGAGAATGCCCCATGTGCAGCTGAGAAGAATGTATAGGCTGATGTTGTTTGGTGGAACACTCTGTATACATCAACCAAGTCCATTTGTTCACAGGTTTAATTCAGTTCTGTTATTTCTTTGCTGATTTCTGTCTAGTTGATCTGTCTCTTTGTGTCAATGGGGCATTAAGGTCTCCTGTTATAATTGTGTTTTTGCTTCTTTGATTTTTAATTTCTGTTAATATTTGTTTTGTATAGCTGGGTGTTCCTGAATTTGGTGCATAAATATTTAAGATTGTTATCTCTTCCTCTTGAAGTTATCCTGTAATATGTGGTTACCTTCTTTATCTCTTTGGATTATTCTTGGTTTGAAGTTCACATTGTCTGCAAACAGAATAGCTACCTCTGATTTGGGGGGGGTCCTGTTTCCTGAATTATTGTTGTCTATCCTTTGACTTTCAGTCTATAGATTTCCTTTTGGACTAGTTGGGTTTCCTGTATACAGCATATGGTTGGATGTTGTTTCTTGATCCAGTCTGTCAATCTGTTTCTTTTAATTGGTGAATTGAGACCATTTGCATTAATAGTTATAATTGATATATATTGGTTTCTTTTTGTCATATTATCTTCCTGCTGTTGGTTCTTTACCTTACCCCTTTGTTTAATTGTTTGCTTTTCTTAGTGATTTTGTTTTTCCTATGTCTATGTAGAATGTCTTTCATTATTCGATGTAGGATTGGTTTGGTGGTCATGAAGTTCTTCAGCTGTTCTTTGTCATGGAAGTATCCTATTTCTCCATCACTTTTGAAGGATAGTTTTGCAGGGTACATCAGGGTCATTTTCCTTTAGGATCTGACATACTGCACTCCATGCTTTTCTTGACTTCACTGATTATGTTGAGAAGTTTGCTGTGATTCTGATAGGCTTTCCTTTATATGTGATCTGTCTTTTCTCTAACAGGTTATGATAGTCTGTTTTTATGTTGGAATTCTGGGATGTTGAATATTATATGTCTGGGTGTAGTTTTTAGTTATGGCTATTTAGAGTTCTATATGCTTTAGTTATCTGTATCTCAGTTTCCATTCTCATGTTTGGGAAATTTTCAACTATTGCTTCTATAAATAGCCCCTTGTTATCATTTGTGTTGTCATCTTCTTTTTCATTTATACCTATCAATCTTATATTGTTTTTCTTTGCATCATCTTGCAGCTGTTGAATTGTTATTTCCTGATTCCTTGCTATTTTTAAAAGAAAGTTCCTTTCCTGTTCACTAGCTGCAAACTTGTCTTCAAGGTCTGAAAGTCTATCTTCACTTTCATTGAGTCTGTTTTGCCAGCTTTTGATGGAATTTTTAGTTTCCTTGATATCTTTTTGAATCTGTATCATCCATTCTGTTTGTTTCTTATACTGTTCATTCAAGTTTTCCATCTTTTTACAGTGTTCTTTAAATTTTTTGCAGTGTTTGTCTAATTTTTTTTAATCTTCAGATGTGTTCAGCATTTCTTTCATTACATTTATCATTTCTTCTTTTACCTGGGAGATTATAGCTGATCAGAGTTCTTTTACAGCTTCCTGGAGTTGTTTCATTATTTCAGCTGCTATCATTTAAGGGGTTTCAGGTGTATGGGTTACATATTCTTTTATGTCCATGTCTCCTAGACTTGCTTGGGATGGGCTGCAGATTTAAGATTGTATTTTGTTCTTTTATTTTGTCATTTTCTTATATTCTGTTAGGGAAGCTGAAGGCAAGTTCTCAATTGTTTCTTGGGCTTAGAAAATCTACCCCTACTGCAGGGATTTTCCCCAGTTGAGTGGAGGTCATTAGACTGGTCTTACCAGGTGATTCCTAGCCATTTGGGGTCACTGGGTGGGGCCCAACTAGGCCAGGGAGGACCCTCCTTGGGGTCTTTGGGGGATGCTGTACACAACCTTATAAGCTCTGAGTGATGTTCTGCTGCCCTACCCTGAGCTGGAACTTGCAGCATGCACTTTTGGCTCACAGGGCAGAGTGAAGGTGGCTCCAGGCCACTCTGTGGGGGGGGGTGCACTGAATGAGGCACAACTATGCCAGGAGGGACCTTCTCTGAAGTCCTTCAGTGATGGTGAATGCTGGGTGGGGTCCTACCAGGCTCAGAGTGATGTTCCAATGCTCCTCTGTGGGGTGGAACTCTCAGCATGTACTTTTAGCTTGCAAGCATAAAATAATTTTTGAAAATTGATGGAGAAATAAGATTCTTCCCTGAAAAAGAGCACATGAAAAAAATTATGAATACCAAACCAGCACTTCCACATATTCTGAAGGACATTCAAAAAGAGATAAAAAGAATTACGACTTCATGATCCCCACAGAATGAATCCATCAGAAAATACAAACAAACACAGGGGAGGAATGGAGAATAACAATAGGAAACCAACAACACAAGCATAAGTCAGTGTCTATCAGTATAGCCATCAATGTTAATGGTCTCTATTCCCCATCAAAAGAAATAGACTGGTACAGTGCACCAAGAAGCAAGATCCAACAGTATACTGCACAAAAGAAGCACATTTAGCTCAAAAAGAAATTCATAGACTTAAAGTCAAAGGATATAAAACAATACTCTGTGCAACAGGAACCCAGAAAAAAGCATGGGTAGTTTCTCCTCTATTTGTAGACAGCGTTGTTTTAAAGCAAAGAATGATTAAGACAGACAAAGAAGGTCACTATATCCTTATAAAGGAAACAATAAAAGAGGAAGATATACCATATAATTCAAAAGAAGCATTTGACAAAGTTCAATACCAGTTCCTGATAAAAACCCTCGAGAAAATTGGGATACATGGTCTTTTTCTCACTCTGATAAAAGCCATCTATGACAAACTAACAGCCAACATCATGCTAAATGGACAAAAAAATGAAAATGTTCAATACAAAATCGAGAAAAAGGTAAGAATTTCCACTGTCAATACTGTTATTCAACATAGTTCTGGAAACATTAGCAGAGGTAAGAAAAAGCAATAAAAGGAATAAAGATAAGAAAGGAAGTCAAATTGTCATTATTTGCAAATGACATGACACTCTACATAGAAGACCCCAAAAACCCAACCAAAGTCTTCTAGATTTAATAAACAAATTCCTTAGCATAGCTTGGCACAAAGTTAACACTCAGAAATTGATAGGCTTCCTGTACAGGAATAACAAACTCACTGAGAGAGAAATAACGGAAGCAACACATTGAATGTAGCACCCCCAAAATTAAATACCTACATATCAATCTAACACAGAAAGTAAAAGACCTCTGTGTTGAAAACTTCTGGATTCTAATAGGGCAGATTGAAGAAGATATAGAAAATGGTAAGATGTTTCTTGTTTGTGGACAGGAAAAACCAATATACTGGAAATGGTCATACTTTCTAAGTTACACAGAATTAGATGAAGCAATCCTAAAATTCATTTGGAAACAGAACGGACCTGAAATGCCAAAGGCAATTCTGGGCAATAAAGGCAAGGCAGGGAGCATCATAATAACTGACTTGAAGTTATACTACAAAGCCAGTGACGAAAACAAGATGATACTGGGGGAAAAACCAGACTTGAGGCCCAATGGAACAGATTAGAAAATGAAGAAACAATTCCAGATACACTTAGTCACCTTATCTTTTACAAAGATGCCAAACATGTTCACTGGAAGAAACATAGCCTCTTTAATAAATGGTGCTAGAAAAACTGGCTTTCCATATGCTAAACACTGAAACTAGACCCATATATTTTACCATGCAAGAAACTAAAATCAAAATGTATTAATTATTTAAATATTAAAAAAGAAACACTAACCTGCTGGAAGATAGAATAGGTGGAACTCTTGAAGAATTTGATGTAGGCAAAGACTTTATATACAAAATGCAGACCTCAAGAGAAATACTGCACAGAATCAACAACTGAGATCTCATCTTATTAAAATCTTTTTCACAGCAAGAAAAACCATCAACACAGTGAACAGACAACCCACAGTGTGGGAAAAAATATTTGACAGCTTTTCCTCAGACAAAAGGCTACTAATTAGAATATATAAAGAACTCCAAAAATTCAGAGCCCACAAATTGAAAAAGCCAATCCAAAAATGGGCATCTGAAACCAAAGCACATCTTAGATGAAGAAGTAGAAATGGCAAATAAATATATGAAAAAATGTTCAACATTATTGATTTTTCAATAAATACAAATTAACACTGAGATCTATCTCACTCCAGAAAGAATGACTATTGTCAAGAAATCAACTAATAACAAAAGCTGGAGGGGATGTGGGGAAAAAGGAGCTCCTCTTCACTAGTGGTGGGAGTGTAAACTGGTGCAACCACTATGGATATCAGTGTGGAGATTCCTCAAAAAAACTAGAACAAAAAGTACCACTTAACCCAGCTATTCTTCTTGATATCTTCCCAAAAGGATCAAAAGTATCATACCACAGCGTTACACCCATATCCAGTTTTATAGTGGCACAGAAGTAATAGCTAAATCTTGGAAACAGCCCAAATGCCCATCAACTGATGACTGGAAAAAGAAGACATGGTTCTCTTATACAACATGGTATTGCTCTTTTATAAAGAAGGATAAGTGCGAGACATTTCTAGGTAAGTGAATGCACCTTGAGGCCATACACTTAAGTGAGGCGAATCAGACACATACATGTAAATACATTGCTTCACAGGTGTGGGAAATCAAAAGTGTAAATAAGGAACAAATTGTATTGCACATATTTTGAAACAAGAAGAAAATTTCCAAACAGGAAGGGGAGCTAGGGGGAGAGAACAGGTAAAGAAAGGAAGGGAAAAGAAAAAAAAGATGGGAATACAAGGGAAAAAATAGAAGCAAAGCTTTTGCAAATAGGTAGGTGAAAAGAGGTTGATGTGAGGATAGGAGAATAGAAAAAAGAATCAAGTTATATCGTGTACAGGTACTCTTTTGCTATAATGAATGTAATCATCACGTATACCTAACATACACCCAAAAACTTAATCAAGGAAACTCAAAAAACAAAAAAACAAACAAAAAAAATTGCCTTGTTTCTATAGAAGATGGATAAGTGTACTGAAATGGAAATGCCGAGAATATTTAGAAAGGAATTGAGAGAATCTAGTGACAGAAATGCTCTAGAAGGAAGTCATAAGGATGAAAAGTAGTAGACAGGCATAAGACACTTAAGGCATCTTTTGTTATCTTTAGATGGAAGAACCCTGAGAAACTGCTGGTAGGTTAGATGTTGGGGGTAATATCAATAGATTATATGAAGATTTGGAGCTTCAGCTATTAGGAGACAGTAAGAGTATTTTATTGTGATAAGGAGGGCTGATGAGCAATGATTTAATTGAAAAAATGAGCGGTAGATATTGGTGTTCAATAAAAGCAGCAGCATAAGCATTCCTTAGAAACTTAACTGACCAAATCATATGGGTTTGTTGTTATGATTACTTTTTAAGAAAAAGATCTCATGTTTGAATTATTAGACTCATTATGGTAAACAATCAGATTAAGTTAAGGTCTAAATTTTATGTGACTTTTCTTCTTTTATTTACCTTATTTTATAATATTCATAGCTTTCTATTAGTTCTCTAGGAGCATAATTCCTAAAAGAATCTTTGTTCCTAAGAAAAACTCAGATTGTTATCATATTGTTCAAAATAAATTTCAGAAGTCAAAGCCAGATTTGCCTAGACAGAGCAGCACATACATGAGTTATTATTGTATGTGTAAAAATCAAATGATCATAATCCCTTTCTGCAGAATGCAGTAGGCCTTATTAATATTCGATGAAAATTAGTTATATGCAGAAACATCAAGCTTCTGAAATTTTAATATGTTAAATTATAATATAAATTTGTTCCGATTTTAAAAACTAGATATTGGCACTCATATACATTTCTCTTACTATTAACATCTCTCTCCAATTTCCTCTTGAACTTATTAATACCTTAAATTGAAGGAAAGTGACTACAGTCACACTGAAGGAATAGACTTGGAGTAACTGAAGGTCCTAATTGGAGAATACAAGAGTCAGAGTCACACTTACATGATCTTTTCTAATAACTGTAGAGGAATAGAAGCACAGTGGACATATTGCCAGCAGGGAGATCTGTAAGACAGCTGCCCCAAATACCTAGCACATGAATAGATACAAACAAGAAAGGCCTGAGCCAGAGCAGACAGTAGAAGTCACACAGGGAAAGAGGAAGAAAACACTGAAAAACTATTTTTTACCTAGAGGTAAAAGGGATCTACTGTCAGGTTTCTAGTGGAAGTGATAGGATATTAAATAATGTCAATAACTAATATAGAAAAAATGAATAAATGCACATTGGAGGTGAAGGTAAGAGTAAAAATAACTGTGTTAAACATGTTGCATGTGAGGAATTTGTGGATGTCAAAGGAGAGATGATGTTTGAATTTCATGAAAGGAGTAAAGACTAGAACAAAACTTTGGTATCCACTGACAATGGTCAGACAAATTTCTCATAATGTGAAGTTGTCAGAGGAGATCAAATAGGGAGAGGATCACAAGGTCAAAGACTGAACCTGTAAAGTCATCAATAATCAATAGGTAGAGAAGAGAGCAAATCATTTAGTAGTTATTGCTTCAATATAAAAACAGCACATGTAGGATAGCCCACATAATACAGACCCCTAGTTAAAGAACTGTCTTAATTGAAGATCTATAAACAGGCAATATTGACTTCTAAAGGCTGGGGGAAGAAGAAATGTGGAATAACTACTAATTGTTTACAAACATTATAAATGTTAGATTATGTAACTTTTATTTCAATTTTTGAAAACGTGTGAACAAATCAAAGAAACTACTGGCAGGATTTCTGTCAAATTAACCGAAGGCCATAACAGGCTGAAAGGTGTTTTCTTGTGTCTAGTGTATGTTTCTTTATAGTTGAAAGAAATCGCAAATAAACACTAAATCAAGTTTCATCATATGTTTGAAACATAAAATATGAGAGGGAGTTTTTATTTCTTGTAATCAATGAAAATCCATTCTTTAAAAGACAGGAAGGAAATTTATGGTTAGTTAATGCTTATTTTGTGGGCTGAAATCTGAACACTGGTCCTGATGCTAGTTCTTCTCAGTCATGAGACTGGACACTAATTAATTAAGTACTCCAGGTTCTTTCCCATCGAATGTGGTCCATAGCAGAGGAGCAACAAAAAGCACTGTGAGTCTCACCATCTATCACTCTTGGACCCCGGCTAGGTCTACTGAATCTGAATCTTCATCTAACAAGATCTCCAGGTAATTTGCATGCACATAAAACTTTGAAAAATGCTGTTCTATGCCAATGCAAGCATTTCATTTTAAACTTAGTATTTTTCTATTGCATCTAATATTTAAAAGCTGACAGGAGACAATCTATACTTACATCTTTCCTGTCATACATCAATTTTCCCAAATGCAGCTTAGTAGAAAATGATAACACTGAAGCAGCAATAAGGAATGTTCCTTAATTCTAAATGTGTGTATGTGGGCTACAGATTTATTTTCTATCAGGTGAAATACAAGTTCAAGAGGAAGTTTTCATCATCACAGAATGAAGTTTACCTTCTATCTGAAATGTACATGTTTAAATATTTCATCAATTTGTTAACTCCTCTATTAATATATTTCTATCCTTTTTGTATCTTCTATAATCTCTCTCTAGCTAGTCAATATTCATTAAAATAACAAATTTCTTTACTTTTATTATAATTTTGTGATTCCAGGCTATACAATTTAATTACATCTTTGCCTTTCCCCTAGCCATTGTCTACACTGTACTATTCACTCTTTTCTTATGTCTTTTCCAGTCTTTTCCTCTGTTCATCAGGATTTTTATATGTTTTCTTTCCTTTTGCCCTTTACCTCTGTTCTAGAAAATGCTATAATGTCACTGGATTGTTTGGTATTTTTAAAAGTTTAAATTTGTTTAAGAAATATACATTTGTGTTTTTTTTCCTTTGCTCAGGCAACAGTTACCATTTACTTTTACATAGCACTTGTCAATTATGAAGGGGTTATCAGACACTGTATCATTTAAGATCAAAAATAAATTTGTATAATCAGAAACAGCATTTAATATCAATAACAGCTCTGGGGTTAAGATGAAGTTATAGCATCAGTATAAAGGGCAAGTCCAGATTATCAAGCATGTAGCGAGAGACTCAGCAGTCTGCCACCGTGTTTATATAGCCTATTCAGTAGTACCAATTAAGGGAAGAGAAATGTTGCTATTAATCATTTTAGTTTCTAAAAAAAAACTCTTACTCCCAATGAAAAGTATTCAAATATAAAGTGTTGCAAAGTTGACTGAGAACTCAAGATAAAACCTTTGCTTGAAATCTGGAAAATCAAAACTTCAAAGAGAACATATATAGCAAACAATGAAAGGGATGCTACCACACAAAATACATCATCCAAGGTAACAGAGGATTTGTCCCAAGATGAAGGAACTGTGAAAATCAATAAAAATTCTATGACGTTCAACAAAGCAGTACATTTTCACAAAGGGATGACTTTATAAAAACCTTGCAAAATGATGCAAAAGAATCGAAAAGTCAGAAGCTAGATAAAAGCACCAGAAAAAAGGAAGGAGCTCAAACATTCTGAACTGATAGCTCAATTTATGCCCTTCAAAACATCCCCTAACAACTGGAAAGTGTCAGTACTGTGGACTTAAAATATTCAATAGATACTCCTTGAGTAAGTCATATTCTGATCAAACTCAGAAGTTGGAGGGAGAGAGGGAAACAAACGAAAGGATGGAAAGAAGGGAGGAAGGGGAAAGGGAGCAATTAGGAAATTAACTGGCATTGCACAAGTATCTATCCTTGAAAATGAATGAGATGAGAGAAAATAACAAAAGTAAGGATTTATGTGAAGAAAATACAGCAACAGTTTTTCATACTGACACCAAACTAGAAATCTCTCTTGGCAACAGAGTATCTAAATAACTCCATTTTCAGTCTCATATTGTCCTGTTGAGACCACTGAAAATATATACATCACAATAAATGCCCTCGCTGTTGAGAGGTCCATGGTCTTGGAGGGTCAACCCAAGGACTCCTTAGGTCTCCCCAGAGTTGAGATGATTTCAGGTTGTGTGTTTTACAGTAAGCATTGTGCTGTACCACTGGCATTTTGCGATTCTGTGTGTTGTTTCACAGCACACGGAACTGCCTAAGAGTTAGTACTTATATCCAATCCAAATGAAATTTGGTGAGGTATTAGAAAACATTCCAACCTTCAACCAAGATGACAAAGCAACTTCCATAAGCAGTCTGCCATCCTAGAGGAACCAAGTGCTTGACAGACCAGAAACATTCTTATTTTAAGTAAAGCTAAATAAAGAACAGGATGTGACAGGAAATCTACAAGCTCAAGAAACTACAAACTAAAGGAAATCAATCAAATGCATAATGCAACTTTATTCCCTTCAATTTTCCAGCTTTTATTGGCAATAAAAATGACTCAAGGCAATATGCATAAGTTGTTTCAGTAAAAATATCCACAATACAGCTCCCTACAAAAGTATTGAAGTTTTATAAAAAGCAATTATTCTATTTGAAAGCAAAATTTTGATCAAAATTATAACAATAAATATAATTTTAACTTGAGAATTCATATTAAAATAATCTCAGATTCATTATTCTGAAAATGTTGAAATTAGATTATCGCCAACTGAAGTTTAAATATTATAAGTTTATCTCCAGATTCTTAAGGCTGTTTGTCGAGCATTGTTCATATTTATATATAAGAAACTCTACCTATGTATATATATATGTTTAATGAATTAGTTATGTTTATCCAAATAAAACATTTTGTTCAACAATCACTGCTTGTACTAGTGATACAGGCACTAATGGCACGGTTCTGCGTCGCTGCTATTCTTGTTTTTTATATGTATGTGTAGTACAGCCACAGTTTTAGGCTTACTTTCAGACACGGAGTACAGGTACGGTTCTTAGTCCTGATGTGCCCCAAAATCATCTGAAAATTTAAAAATATATTGTATCCACTAACCATGCCAAAGGTCCTATTTACAAATGGCCTTCAATAAAGTCTGAGCATCAATAAGTTGTTGGATTTCTTCAAATCACTTTTAGAATGAATCTAGGCTTGAGAAATTCTGGTTAAGAAAACAAAATCTATCAGATCATTTTCTCTCTATGATGATAGTCACTGTAACAGGAGTATACCAGTCTTGAAAAATTAAAACTAAGATCCCTATGTTGTATAATTCCTAAAAAGCAGACAATTCAAAAGGAACAACTGAAATATTTGTATATTAGTCTAAACTCTGACATATGTAAAACAATTCTTGGCAGATTGAGAATCAACTGGCATAGACTTTGCATCCACACACATTGGTCCCAGCTAGCCTTAAAACGGAGAAATCAAAACAGATAAAAGAAGCCTTCAGGACACCATTCTTCTTCCTCTTCACATTCCGTTCTCAGCCTCAGAACCCTCAGTGCTATTGGTTCAGTGCACGAGACTTCTCTATGGCACTTAAGCCACAGGAAAATATTTCTAGAAGAAAAGAAAAGTGACTCCTTTTTTGGAATCAAACTTTTTTATATTATTCTCATGCAACATGATGATAATGTCAATACAGAAAAATATAAAGTATGGCTAAAAAAGCAGATGTGTAGATTAAATAGTGGATCTTACTTTTAAATGTAGGTACATGTCTCTCTTATAGCACCGTATCATAAAGCTCCTTGAATTTCATCTTGCCTACAAAAGAAAAAGTTTTTTTTTTTTAATAGAGCAATAAAATATGATGTTTAAAGTTTGGACAAGTCACTTTGTGATATTTTGTGACCCTTCATCTTTCTAAGTCTTAACTGTATAATGGAAGAATTAGGAAATACGAAGTTGAAGCAGAATAAAGCATGCAATACAGGTGGCAGGTATAAAACTTTTAACGAACATTAGGTGCTATGATAAAAACTGCCATTTTAAGGACTCACTCTGTTCTTAAGAAGACATTCTTTCAAGATAATGCTTCAAATTATTTTATATGCTTCATTTTTTTCAAAGCACTTTTATTCACATAATTGCACATTATACATAGAAAAGAAAGTCATGGGAGATGCAATAGCGATTTTCTTCAACCACACATTCTACGTACCACTTGGAGGTTAATAGGATATGGCGGATGAGTATTAGGACAGTGTTTACCTAAACACTTCCTCATTTATATCACTTAGAAAATTCTTCTGAGCACAACTTCCTCTGCTGCTTCAGAGATCAGACCTCTCTGGGACCTCATTAAAGTAGTTTTCATGCCCAGCAAGTTTTAAGAGTCCATACATTCAGAACATACTTTACATGAGGTATAGAAAAATTGTTTGCTCTAGACAAAAGGAGTTATATGGCAGAATAAGGAAATCTATCCTAGCAGGAGTCTAAACATGAGCAGAACGGCCTTTTGGGTTCCTATCTTGGGGACAAATTAAGACAACAGGAGGGATCACTGAATTGGGTGAAGGAGGATGAGGCACATTCCATTTGTTTAGAGTCAATTCTAAACAAAAATATTTAAAACAGGATCTCACATGACTGTTTCATGATTCATTTAACCAGTCTGAGAAAAGTTAGCTTCACAGAAATTATATTAAATCCATTGGACTTCAGCTTTGTCTAATTTCAGTCATTTTTTTATGACTCCTTACCACAGTTTCTAGGTATGAAACCACTTTCTTCTCTTGAATTTCCCCATTTATTTTTACTAGTTCTATCTACCTAGTTTGAAAAACCATTGTTTTTATTTATCTATCATTTCTTGAAGATTACGCCATTTATGCCTATTCCTTTGCACCATTTAATCCCTCTTAATCTCATATTGCCTTTGCATTTTTATTCCCATTTTTATGACTTCCGATTCAGTTTTGCTATATTTTATTGGAAGGGCCTTTTGCTGCACCAATCTATTTTTATAGCCACCAAATTAACAGTCACGGTGAAAAATCTAGAACATTTTATTCTTTGATTAGATATGCTAGGAAAACCTAGTCCATCTTCTTTTGAAATGTAAATGAACATTCAAGAATTTATGGAGAAGGGTCTCATCTGTTTCAGAACTTCTCTCACACTACACACTTTCGCAATCATACTTTGTTACCAAAATAGAACAATTGTTCTTCATGGAACCTAGCTGTCATCTCCTGGCATCTTTTTTATACCGTGGATTCATGATTGTCTATGTGACTACATTCCCAAAACAAGGAGAAAGACCACATTGCTCATATCTTGTGCTATGATATAAATGTGTTTTTTTCTCAAATATTGGTGATGGTATTAGGAAGTGTCCTTATTTCTAAAGGGTCCAAAAGAAGTTCCTTGCTCTCCCATCAGGTGAGGCAATAGTAAGAGACCCTTACTCGAAACTGAATCTGCTGGCAACTTAATGTTTAATTTCCAGTCCCCAGAACTATAAGAATAAATCCTTGCCATTTATAGAGCAGAGTCTATAGCATTCTACTATTATGAGAGCCAAAAGAGACTCAGGCTTCCTGTTTACTCTGTGTGTTTCTTCCTTCAAGCATTTCAATCCTCGCATTCATCTCACACTTACTGATCATATGCTTGAACTTATGTTACCTCCAGGAAGCCTTCCCCATTAACGGCCATGTCTCTCTGTATTTCTGTAGTGTGTTGTTTTTGGTTTTGAGTCATATATGTTTCTACCTATTTTTTGTAAGTTCTTTGAGAGCAGGAATAACATCATTTTTATATTGGACCCTTTAACAGCACAGTCTGGCTATTAAGTACTAAGAACCTTTCCAGTTTGTATGGATGTGTTTTTCTCTTACCTTTCCTTCTCAGAATCCTCATTCAAAAATGAAGAAAATTGGGTCAATAAACACTAAAAGATTTGTCCTGAGAAACAGTCACTCTGAAATGTGACCTGTCTAATCATTCTTTACTAAAGGGTTCTTACTCAGCCTTTTAGCTGCAATCCAATACTTCACAATAAAGGAAGGCACTCAGAAAAAACTTTTCCAAAGGAATCAGAATCAGTCAGTTTATCTGCATATATGAGGAATTTCTAGTAACCTTAAAAACTGTGGAAGATCATTTATCAAATTCAATAGCTATGATAATTTACTTTTTTATTTAAAAAGTATTTTTAGGCCTACAAAATATCAATATCCAAAACCAAAAGCTGAAATTTCATAATCTCTTGCTTTGTTTTCTTGAATAAAGTTTTCTTTATATTTTTCAAAACTCTTGAGAGATCTACTAGTGTCTTCCCCAACAAACAAAAGCAGAGCTAGTTTTCCTCTCAAATGCTTCCTTTAGTCATACATCAGCTGCTGAATATTGTTTCGTGGGTAGTCTCACCATCCAGTGAAGTTGTTTGCATTTATGGGTTCTGCTTAGCTAAGGAGTGAGTCATGGATTAGGTTCTGCATTCATAAGTACGCACTACACCAGTGCTGGCCAGTGCAGTACTAGTAGAGAAGTGACGTGCTAGAAACAGTCAAAGAGCCTGGAAGGTCTGCTCTAGTCATTCTACAGAGGATAAAATGCTAATATTTTGAAAATGAGATTAATTTGGTCTCTATGTTCAGCTTTCTTAAAGTGTACATTGTTCAATTTGTCCTTGAAAAATAGACTCTCTCAGGAAATAATATTAGCAAACTATAAGGTGCTTCATATACTAAAAATTTGTAATGCACAATTTGTGCATATTGAGAGATCTCAGTAATTAATACTGTTTAACACAGAATTCCCTTTTATGACCACATGTCTGATTTATCCACAGACTCACACTGTGAAACACAAACATAGTTTGTTCGTATTGTTTTTATGGATTACAAAAAGGTGCTGGAACTGATAGACTCAGAGCACACTTGCATTATTCAGCACGTATTCCCTAAGATCTGAGTGCTCTTGACAAGTGCTGCGCTGAGAAGCGTGATGCAATGCATTTAAAGAAGTTGGAGATCTTTCTTTGTGAAAATTATCATTTTCATATAAAAATTTGTTTTCACTGATACCATAAAAAGGGTCTTCTTGCTTCTTTCTCCTTAAACTATTCCATAATATGAAGATAATTGATCTTACCTTTGTATGTTTAAAAAAAAAGATTAAATTTGTGTATCTATTTTCACATGGAATTTCAAGGATACATTCTGGCTCCAAACCATAAGACACTGGCAAACAGCTGCAATTTAATTATACTGAATGAGTAGTATATATCAGCATAATAAGATTCTTCATAATATAATAAACAATAAAACACAGCTTTACCCTAACACAGTAGTGGTGAACCTATGGCAATATGTCTCTTTGATTTACTTTTAAGACAGAAGATGATAATGTATGAGTTGTTTAAAACCTCAGAATTCAGTTTTGTCACTTAGCAATAAATAAGTGGGTTTTGGGTCACAGTTTGGGCATTCGTCTCTAAAAGATTTGCCATCACTGCTCTAGCATCTCCCATTGTAATGCTTTTATTTCTTCATTTTTCCTGTATGGTTCTCTCTTTGTGTTGTAAAATAAATTTTATTTAGTATTTGTCCCCTAAAATTCTTTAGAAATGAAACAACCCAACCTAATAGAGTTACATTTCTGTAACCTGTGCCACTGTTAGTCATATTCATATATATATATATATATATATATATATATATATATATATAGTGAGAGAGAGGCAGTCTATGTAATATCTATGGCTGGTTGTTATGAAAGTAAATTTTGATGTTTTAAAAATAGGCATGTACCAAGGAAGCCTTATAATAAACACTAAGCTATCTAAAATTTCTCTTGAAAATTACACAAATCTAATTAATATTCTTATTTTATATGAATCTACTCTCTATTAGCATCAATTCATAGTAGGATTATTTGACTTGAAGGCCATAATACTTTTAAAATCCATCCGTGTTAACAATTAATTGTAATATATTGTCCCAGACATGAATACTGAACCAAAGTCAAGTCTTATATTTTTACTGGTATCAAGTAATTAAGTACAGGTGTGCAATAATTAAGTTTAGGGTTTACCTAGATAAAGCTGATGAAAACTGTAGTTAAACATCACATCATCCCTATGAAGCATTATCATGTTCCTTTTATAGATGCAGAGACTAGAGGTCAGTGATAAAATCACCTTCTCGAAATCACACAACTGGACAGAAGCAGAGCTGAAATTCAGTCAGGTGGTTTGGATACCCAGAGACCCTTCAGCTTCATAGTTCAGTTTAAAAATATATAAAGGCAATTGTGTCATTTGATGAAGATGTTTTCTGAGTCAAAATCTCCTGGACTCTAACACCTGCGGTCAGGTCCTAGCTGTTGTGTAGTGATGAGCCATATAATCTTTCTCTCCACTGTAAGACTTTCCTTGATGTCTAAGGATTAAACGATATAATGCACACAACATTTTCAGCCTTTCACTGGGATTCTAACTGAAAAGTTAATATTTAAAGTTATTTTATTATTATTGGCATTATTATTAATTGTAGTGTGACTGGAGACATAGAAGAGTACAAAATTGTATTTACAGCAGGCCTGGGACTTGTCAAGCCAGTATGATGATGTGAGAGATAACAGAGTAAAACGTCGGTTAAGAAAATAATTTATAATAATAATGAGCACAAGATTCCTGCTGACTGACATCGTTTGAAATTCATGCCCAAGAGTATCAGACGTATACTGCTGGCTACGATCACACTCTTTTCGAAGTCGATTCACAGCAGATAATAATTGCATACTTTCTCCTCTTGAATCTTCAGCAATTACCCCCACCTATCCTCCTTATATTCAGAATCTTTCTTTACTTTCTACTTCACTGAAAAGTAAATGCAACCCAAATTTTCATCACTGCCTCCACCATGCACCTGCAATTGGACGCTCAATATTTCCTCCTTTTCTGTTTCTATAGATTAGCTGTTTGTGGCTCCAAGCAATGTCTTTAACCTTGAATTCGATCCTATTTCTCATAGCTATCGGAGCACACTCTTCCAGAAATTCTTCCTCTCACACATATATTAACAATCATTCTCTATTTACTGGATCACTTCTACAACTTAAAAATATGTTATATTTCTCCTTTAAAAAAATCTTTACTTTGTTCTTGGTTGTTTCTGTCCTCTACCTGGACTCTCACCGGACAGCTGATTTCCTCCAATGTCAAAACTTTATATACCACTTACATATCTTCATAACTGACAAATTAATACAACCAGTCCAGACTCCCTTGAATCCCAGATCATTTTACCTCAACGAGTTAAGTGTTTCCTCTTGATAAGTAATTGGCATCTCAGACTAATGCTAGTAAAAACAAACTCTCTCAGCTGTCACACCTACTCTTCCCACTGTCTTTCCTTATTGGTTGATGGTTGGCTTACTTGGCTTTGCATCACTATACTGAAATTCCTGACACAAGCCACTTAAGAAGGAGAGCTTTCCCGTTCACAGTTTTGGAGGCTCAGAATCTAAGCAGCATAGCACAAGCTGAAGGCAAAGGAAGCCCCTTGCCTGTGTCACCACGTACTGTGGAGATCAATGGCAGGAAGTCATGCTGGAGAAAGCAAGAGATTGCATCTCTAATCTGGAGCAGATGGACTGGGAAAGGCTTGCTCATTTTATAACAGTTCATTTAAGAGAACTGTAAAGGGATTGCATAAAACGTCCGAGAACATGATCCAGTCAATTCTCAACAGATCCAGCTTTTAAAGATATCACAGTACTTCCAGATACTGCTACCTTGGGACCAAGCTTCCTATCACAATAGACACTTTGGGAACTTCACACTACACTCAAATTATAAAAGTGCAAAATCAATGTTAACTATTGTTAAGAGAAAATCCCTTAGAGTTATCTTTGATTTGTTGTTTTCTCCTATTCTCTGCATTCACCCCATTAGCGAATCTCATCACTGGCACACTCAAAATGTATTACCTTCTCATTGATGAACTACTACCACCCCTGTCTATGTTACCATTGATTCTCACCTAGATTATTCAAATACAACAATTCTCAGAGTCTGCTCCTAACATAAGAGCAGAATTCCTGGAACTTAAGTGTGTGCAGCCCCATCCAGTGACTCTGATTTCACTGACAGTGGAATTCATAGCCCTTACATTGATCCACAAGGGCGGCTTTGAATAATCTCTGCTGCCTGTATCTCCCACTCTCCTGACTTTCTGACTTGATCATCTACAGCCACTCTCTTCCTCTGCATCCTGATGGCCTGTCTTCTTCCATTAGGTCGCCCTGACTCACAGCCTCACACAGCATCTTTTCTCTGGAGCATTCATCACCTGCACAACAGCATGGTTTATTTTCTCACCTTTTTCATTTATTTATTCAAACATCATGTCCAAGTGAAACTTGCTGCTGTGGTTTGAGACTGACTTGTTTCCTCTGAAATTAGATTGTCAACTTTTAAGCGATGATAAAGTCATAAGAGGAATTAATCCCCTTTTCTTGACACTGGGCTTGTTCTCCAAGATTATTACTATCTTCATTCTTTGCCTCTCATATGTTGCCCACTTTCTCTTCAGTCTTTGCACCATTTTATGACACAGTGCAAGGCCCTCACCAGAAGTCTGTACCATACTTTTGGATCTCCAGAATTGTGAGCTAAATGAACTTCTATCTTCATAAATTACTCAGCCTCAGGTTTTCTATTATGGCACAGCAAATGGACTAAGGTAACTTTTTTGATGATCTTATTTCAGATTTTAACCTACTCTAGAGCAACTTTTTCCCATCCTTGCTTCTTATTTATCCACAATAATGAGTGGCTTTCAAAACATTTTTGACTTAGTGTTTGACTCTCTATACATTTATAAGTCTAGAATTGTGCCTGTTTTGTTCAATAACTTTCACATTATAGACAGCTAATATATATCTGTGACTTTGGGGAGGTACTGAGAATTGAACTCACCACATTTTTTAAAACTTTATAAACTGAAATTTAGTTTCTCAAATTTCTAAACATATTTAACAAAGATTCGTGTTGAATAACGTTTAGAATAGAAAATAGTGTTACAATTTTATTAATTAAAATGCAGAGCAAGTGGGACTGGGTTAGGTATAAATTTATCATAGTTTTCAAACTTAGTTCTACCTGTAGAAACTACAGCTACTGAATTTTAGTTTTGTCTTCTGAAATATATTGATAATAAAATTGAATTTCAAATGGCAATTGTAATAATAAAATGAGAAGGTAAATTGATTCATATTTTCATTCAAGTACAACAGACGTTTTTCAAAATATTATGAAAGCATTTTGTAAATTTGAAAAGCCCAATATAAATAAAAGAAAGTGTTATTTTCTAGGGTTTTTTTTTCATGTCAGGGATCAAACTCGTGACCTGTGCTTACCAGGCAGGTACTTACACCGCTGAGCTAAATCCCTGGCAATTATTTTCAATACAAAAAAATCTGTTTAGTGATTTTGATCAGCAAAATGTTAAAAAAGATTACAAAATTTAAACACATTGTCATTCAAAACTACAAAAGTTAAAATTTAAGACTTTTATTTAAAAAAATCATCATTATCTTTTGAAAATATTCTGGGAAAACAAAAATACAAATCTATGAAGAAATAACTGATTCAGAAATTTTTTTAACCTCCAAAATCAATTTTTAGTAAATTAACCATTTTTAAATTAACTATTCATAAGAGCTAATACATACAGTTTTAAAATGAAATACATACAGTTTTACATAGATTTTCTTTATAAAAATTCATAATTCACTATATCATATGTATGGAAATATGCAAGAAGATATATAATCAAATCCATTGGACATATATTGGACTCACTATTTTTAGCCCTTACACTGTTAAGAAAAAAAAAGACTTCATCATGACAAAATGAAGATATCTTGTTCCTCTTCTCCAATTTTGTCTTGTTTGGGTCAAAAGATGAATAATAAGAACATAATCTTTTGAGTTTATCTGAAAATATGATCACATTTCTTTTCACATTTCTCATGTCATTGTTATGACAAGAAATAATTTTAATAAAAAGCTTTCAATAGCTCTCTAAGAGATTACATTAAAATTGGGTTTGCTGATTCTCTTTGAATCACAAAAGTGTTTTATGCACTGGTAATAAGAGTCTATATCACTCTAGATTGTGCATATGAAAAAATAGATCTTTCACCAAAGTATTAAATTCTAATTTGAAATGCAAAATAACAGCCAAAACAAGCAAAACCCTCTGTGAAATTCACACCCAAATTCAAATAAAAATTTTCAGCACTTTGTTATCAATATAATATGCAAACATTGGATTCATTTGGGGGATTTTGTTACACATTACATTACATTACATGAAGTTACTGAATCTTTGGGAATTCACATGGAAAGCTGTTTCTTATTTTATTAAACAAAATGAAAAATAAATGCAGGAAACATGATTATATCCAATATTTTTTTAAATGTTCAGCTAAAAAAATAGCTGAACATATTGTTAAAGGAGCTATCAATAAACCAGAGGCAGAGAGTTTTAAAGTGTTGTACTATGTAACTAGAGAAATGATACAGTTTTATACAGGTAGTATTCTTTTTAAAATTCTTTTAAGTATTAATAAAGCATACAGTGAGGCAAAAATAGTTTGTCACTGCAACAGTTTGAATATTGTGTCTTCTCCAGAAGTCACGTTGAACTATAATCCCAAGGTAGCAGTATTTAGCGGCAGGCATTAGAAGGCTTTGAGAGCAGGAAGCCTCTGCCATCGAGGAAGGATTAATGTTTGTAAAAGGGCTTGAAGGGGTGAGTTTGGATCTCCAGTCTCTTTACAGACACATGGCATTCCAGGAATCATCTTGGAAGCAAAGTCTGTGCCCTGACCAAACATGGAACATACTGCCTCCTTGATCTCTAGAACTTTAAAAGCTAAGTTTATGTTATTTAAAAATTGTTTAACCTCAGACATTTTGTAACAGCTGCACAAATGCACTAAGACAGTCATACTTCCTAGATTTTGGGTAGTTGACAGTGTGTAGCATAGGACTACATTACCCTGTAGGTCTCAGGAATAAGGAATGGAGGGAAGTTGCATGACTTTCCCCTGGAAAGTAATTGTTTCATTTTGGACTATAAAGTGCTGTTCTGTAAAAAAGAAAGATTTATTGCTTCTTCCTGTATTTTGTTCACTATGTTGAGAAAAAATCAACGCAGAATAGTTTGGACATACTCTTGGCTATCCCAAAGGAATGTAATTGCCCCAGTTTCTGCAGAAAACCTAGTGGGACAAATTCAGGAGCTAGAGCTAGCCTCACTGACACTTTTCATAAGACAATAAGAGGAACTGATTTTTTCTGGAAGCTCATAAACTTTAATAACAAAACCAAGAGAAAATTTAAAGCATTTGATAATTGGCAACAAAAAATAATAAATAAAGCAGTTCAAAGAAAACTGACTCAAATGATATTCTTTCTTCTGTGAGTACTCAAGTTTCCAGAAACTCTACATTGATAAAAAAGACATGACTATTGTAAAAATGTGAAAAGTAGAACCACAAATAAAACTACATATTTTGAAAAGACTTCTGTGTCACTCAGATGTGCTTCCTTTCATATTTCTGCTGATTAGAAGAACTCAAGTATTAAGAATCTAAAGCCAATTCTATTTGTCAAGTAGCCAAGAGTACAATAATTTAACACTGTGAAACCTAAAATAATTAAAATGACTGCTCCTTTTCTTTGTTTTTCATCATTCAAGAGTCTGACAGAATTTCTAGTTGTTTATTTTGCTCTGCAATAATGCATCTTGTTTTTGTAGTATAAACTAATATTCCTTTCCATAAATTTCTGCTACTAAGTACTTAGTTACTGTTAAACAAAAGACTGTAGGAAAATCTTTAAGAGAAGTCAATTCTACCATCTCACCTATCTTCTCATAAAGAAACATGTGTCTGTCCACTCAGACACTGCGGGAACAACACAGTCTGCTCATAGATTTCTTTGTTGTTGCCTTGAATGAAAAAAGTAGACACTGATAAATAAGAAAAATGAAGGGATTCCTCAACTTGTAGATCAACTACAAACATAAAAGATCTCTGCTCCTTTGTAGCAAGTACAATTGGTTGAAGGAAACTTCTCATTTTGCATCACTATGAATGATTTATTCTCCACCAGAAAATAATTACCACAGCTCCAGAGAATCCTTCAGTGTCTGATGAACATCCGTAGATAATTTCTACTCACTTTGCAATGCACATGGTTCCCAAAGATGACTATTACAAAAAGTGGACTAGGAGACATTTAGGTAAGAATAAAGCTAGATGCCTCCATACATCTTATGGTGCTTATAAACTACCCTATAGGTGCATGGTCTGTATGTAAATGCATGTATTTATGTATACATCTGCATGTGTACATACATACAAACAGGTATATATGTGTCTTCATATAAACATGCAGTATGTGCGTGTATATACATGAATTTAAATCAGATCTTATCCTAAAAAATGGTTAAGGAAGTTAAAGGAACAATACATTTCTCTCTCATAGCCTTATTGCCCCAGAAAAAGCTCAGACATCTTTCTCCAGAAGAGTTCCTATAAATTCACAGTAAAAAAAAAAAAAGACTATTGTTTTATGTATTTCCTTTTTCACTCATGGATAATAACAAACTTCTCTGTCAGTGAATCTTTATTTTAATAAGAATTGTTTTTCTTTTTTTCTTAATATCCTAAGTCCCTAGAATAAATACAAATCATTTTATCAACTTACTTCTGGTCTTCTCTGTCAAATAACCTTAACTTCAAAATGTCCATCTCAGTTATAAGTGGTCTGTGCTTAGTTCAGGCTGTTTCTCCTCTCTGACGCGCCCTGCTCTGAGGAGTTGTGCCTGGTGGGTGTTGGGTATAATCAGTCTACTGCTGCACTTGTTTGGCAAACCCCAGAGCCAAAAAAGCCCCAGCAAGAGTTGCCCATCTCCACCAGGGCTGACCTGAGGCAGCCTGAGACAACTGCTCAGGTTCAGGAATTGAGGAACCAACAGATATCTGATGATCGTCTTAAAGGAATACTTCAAACAAAAATCAGCAGGTGCCACAAATTTTTATTTCTTTTCAATGATCTGATTCATCAGAATGCTGCTAATTGACTTTCTTTCTGCTCTAAACTATTACATATTGTTCTGACATGGACTTGAATCAGATTAGCCAGGAACAATCAACTATTGTAATGTGTGACATTAACTAAGGTACTTAACTTTCTTAAATATTAGTTTAACCATATTGAGTTCCTAGTCCTAGGACATAATGCTTTTTTAAAGACTAAATGAAGTGATTTATATACTTATAGAAAGAGTCACAATACTCAATAAGGGTTTGTTATTCTTGTTGATATTGTTACTACTGTAACTTTTATGTATTTTAACTTTAATTTTTATTTTGTTTTTAAAACTAATTTCATTAGTACTTTTGATTACATAATGAGCACAGTCATCACAGGAAATCTGTAACTGTACACAGGAGCCCTTTATTCTTCTTTGCTCCCCTCTCCTCCCTTCACTCTTCTCGTCCTCTTAAAAGCTTTGTTTCTATTTTCCCCCTTTCTCTTCCTTCCCTTACCCCTCACCTCTCCCTTGCTTCACTTCCATTGAACACTTTCTCCCTCTTTCCCAATACCTGTTTTTCATTTTGGTCCTTATTTACACGTTTGTATTCTCACAAAAGAGAAATGATAAGATATTCAATCACATGTGTTTGATTTATTACACTTAAATGCATGGTCACATTTACCAAAAAATGTGTCACATTTGCCCATGTTTATGGCGGAGTAGTACTCTACTGTATATAGAAACCACATTTTCTTTTTCTGTTCATCAAGTCAAGGGCATGTGGACTGTTTCCCAGATTTACCTAACACAGATTGTGTTGCATGAGTATGCATGTATCACCGTAGTATGATGATTCAAACTCTTAAGATATTTAGGAGGAGAACAGGTAGGTTAGATGGAACCTCTAATTTTAGTTCTTGGAGGCACTGATTTCCATATTTGGTTCTATTAATTTATATGCTCAACAATGGAAAAAAGTTCCTTTTCCCCAAAGCATCACCAATATTTGTTTTTGATTGATTTCTTGATAAACCATTCTTTCTGAAGTGAAATAAAATCTCACTATTGTTTTAGTTTGCATTTCTTGACTGCCCACTGATGTTGAAATATATATATGTGTATGTATGTATATATATATATATATATATATATATATATATACCTTTTCTGTTTGTATTTCTCTCTTTTGTTTGTTTGTTTTTTTGAGACAGGGTCTCTCTGCAGTTCAGGCTGGTCTTGAGCTCACTTTGTAGCCTAGGCTGGTCTCGAACACACAACAATCCTCCTGCTTCAGCCTCCCAAGTGCTGGGATTACAGGCGTGAACCATGACACCCGGCTCCTTGTTTGTATTTCTTCATCTGAAAGGTGTTTATACATTTTAGGTGTCCATTTTTGAACTGGTCTTTAAATTTGGATGGTCTGAATTCTTTGAGTTCTTTATACTTTCTAACTATTAAACCTTTGTCCAAGGAATAGCTGGTGCTGTTCCCATTCTGTGCATTGTCTCTTCAATCAGTTTGTGGTTTCTTTTGCATGATCATAGTTGTCGATTCTCTATAGTATTTCCTGTGCCGTGGGTTTTTTTTTTTTTGTAGTCTTTGTCTATCAAGTTTTTAACTTATTTTGTCTTCCAAAAGATAAAATGTTTCTATTTCAATATGTATATTTTGATCCGTTTTGATTTTAGTTTACTGCATGATGAGAGAGAAGGGTCTAAGTTTAATCTTTAGTATATAGAAAGCGAGTTTTCCCAGCATCGTTCATTAAACAGTTTATCTTTCTTCTTTTGGTTGTGTTTGGCACTTCTGTCAAAAAGATACAGTGGCTGAGTGTGTTTGGAGTTGTTTCTGTATCTTCTATACTGTTCCATTGATCATCAGGTTTAGTTTTTTGTTTGCTTGTTTGTTTTCTTTTGACTTTGTTTTTACTGTTTTTATTATGGTGATTTTGTAATATAATTTCAAGTCAGGGATTGTGATGCCCTCTCCCTTCTCTTTGTTGCCCAGAATTGCTTTTGCTATTTTGGGTCTCTTCAAATTCCAAAAGAATATTAGGGTTGTTTCCTCCAATTCTGTGAGCATGCTATTCTTATTTTGATCAGGATTGTATTAAATCTATATAACAGTGTTTGAAATACTCTTATTTCAACTCTAGTGGTCCTGCCTGTCCAAGAACAAGGGATGTCTTTTCATTTTCTGACATCCTCTTCAATATCGTTTTCAGAGTACTGTAGTTTTCTATATAACGATCTTTTATTTCCTTCACTAGAATGATTCATAAGAATTTCATTTTTCTAAAAAAAATGAATTTCATTTTATTTGATGCATTTTGGAAGGTATTGATTCCCTAATTTCTTTCTCAGTGAGCTTTTTGTTTGTATACAAAAATGGTCAGAATTTTTGAGTATTGACTTGGACCCTACTATGCTATTGTATTTGATTCTTTAGGTGGGAAGGTTCTTTCTGTGGAAAGGAATTTTGGGGAACTTCTATGTAGATTATCATGTCATTCTCAAGGAATGATAATTTAACTTCTTGCTTTCCTATCCTTATTCCTTTTCTTTTCTTCTTTTGTCTAAATGTTTTGGGTGGTGTTTCTAGAACTACATTAAATGGAAGTGTTTATAGTGGGAATCCTTCTCTTGTTGATTTTAGAGTAAAGTTTTCATGTTTTAACCATTTAGTACAATCTTAGCAGTTGGATTGTCATAGATGGGCTTTTATCAGATTGGAGAAAATTTTCTGTAGGGTTTTATCATGAATAGATATTTGATTCTCTCAAATTTTGGGGGGTATCAATTGAGATTTTGCTTTGGTTTTTGTTCATTTGTTCTGTTAATGTAGTGCTTTTCATTTACTGATTTACAAAAGTTGAACCATCCTTGCATCCCTGGGATGAATACTACTTGGCATGGTGTATAATCTTGATGATTGGCTGCATTTTGTGGCAGTATGTTTATTGAGGATTTTGCATCTATATTCATTAAGGGATTGACCTATAACTCTTTTTCGGTTGGATCGTTCCCTGTTTTTGAATTAGGGTAATGGTTGATTCCAGGAAAGAGTGTGAAAGTATTGTTTCTGTTTGAATTTCATTAAATAGTTTGATGAGTAGAGGCATTAGATCTTCTCTAAATTTTTCGTAGAATTCAGCAGTGAATCCTTTAGGCCCTAACCTTTTCTTTTCTTCTTTTAAGAAGCAAAACTTCTTAAAGTTCTTTTATTGTTTTAATTGCTTCTTCAATTTAATTGTCTGATATTGGGTTATTTAGAATTTTTATGTCTTCTTGATTCAGCTTTGGGAATTTGCTTGTATACAGAAATCTATCTTTTTTCTGAGTTTTCCATCTTATTGGAGTAAAACAGTCAGTAATTAGAAGAGCATCAAGCCCATTCTATACCATGACAAGAGGAAAGCCATGAGCTCAAATAAACAACGTAGTGTTGAACCTCAAGATTCTAGGAAAAGAGAAAGCTAAACCCAAAGCACTTAAATGAGATAAATTATAAAGATCAAAGCAGAAATAAGGTAATTGAGATTAAGAAAACAATACAAAAGTTAATGAATCAAGGAATTGGTTTTCTGAAAGATTAAACAAATAGACAAATAACTAACCTTATTAAAAAAAGAAAAAAGAAAGAAAGACAGGACTCAAATTCATGCAATAAGGAATGAAAGGGGTAAAATCACAGTGGTGATTTGTTTGGTGGTTGTTAACTGCAAACCTGTCTTTTAGATCTGATATTCTGTTTTCACATTGGTTGATTCTGCTGCAAACTCTTTTAATGTTAATTTACTGGATATCTGTTTGAATCTGTGCCATGGAGTTCTTTCCTAGGTTAGGTATTCATGGTCTCCATCACTTTTCTAAACTCCATATTTTGCCTTTCAATCTGTAGCCCCTCTGGATTAACTAACTATTATCCTTCATTGTTGTCATGAGCTCTTTAGTTATCTGCAATGTTCTTTCTTATTTGGGTTTTTTCTAGAGCCTCATTCATCTGCTTTACTTCAGGTGATATCATTTCAGAAAGCTCAGCTGAGGTGGCTTTTAATTTATTCCAGCTTGATGCCCTGGTATATGCCTTGGAAGAGCTAGAGTCTGGGATTGACTCTTGCTTCTGTATCTCTCATTATATTTTATTTTTTAAATTTATTTTCTGTTTTGATGCTTGTAAATTGCTTGTGGTATCCAGACATCCTTGGAAATGACTACTTTTCAGAGATATCTTCTAGATGAAGCTGACTTTTGGCTTTTGAATCTGGTTCTCCCATTGTTAGAGATGAGAAGTTACTACCTATTTGAACTAGCACCCAGTTCTTTGTTACTGGAATGTGGCAGTGTTTATGACCCCAGACAGTTTGATCTTCCGCATACAAACAAGAAAATTGATCACAATAAATGCATCACCTTGGCTAAACTCCAACAATCACAAATAACATCAGCAGCAAGCTCAGTCTAGACAATTACAGATTGTGGTAACTCTTAGTTTGCTACCTTTAACCATAGGTACAAGATTTGTCGTTAGCAAAATAGAAAACAAATCAGAAAGTTATATCCCCTCAGTAAATACTCCCTAAATACAGTGATTTTTAACCTGAAGAAAATTTAACAAGGAAAAGAGGAAACAAATAGAGAAATATAAAAGAAAGGAAAGAGATTAGAAGCAAGACTGAAGAGCAGAGAAAGATTACCTACACTTCGGAAAACTGGTAAAGGAGACAAAAAGAAAAGAAAGAAGGAAAAAATGAAAGCAAGAGCTAAACAAAGCAAAACAAAACGCTCAAAACATTGTTTACACTCACGAAAAAGCAAAAACAATCAAGATAATAAAAAAATATAAAAGCAAACCAAAAAAAATAGGTTTCCCTGTTATTTCAAGCCTGTGGTTATCTTTGGGGTCCACACATTTGGGGTAGTATCCAATTCAGGAAGCGTCTTCTCCGTTCTTGATAGACAAGGGAGATAGAGCCCAGATCCTTCAACAGGAATAGGACAGGGTACTGATTTGGTTCAACTCCATGAAAGTTTAGGCTCTTCCTGGCCTCTGGTTGTGGAGTGGAGGCCTGAGTACAACCTGTGACATTCTGGGTGTCTCATGGCAGCAGGAGCTCTGCTCCCTAACCTGGGTGTGTCCCACATTGATGGGATTCTTGAAGGAAGCCAACCCATAACTGCTCTGACTCCCAGGTTCAGCTGGTCTCTCCCTAAAATGACTTCTGGCCCCACGCATTCTCTCCAGGAGACTCGGACTGGAGTCCCCAGATGTTGTAGGTCACAAGCATCCACTGCTCCGTTTCACTGGTGCATTTCTCCCTGGGGGCCTCCGGAGTCACCTCCTTCCCCCGCTCCGCTGCATCTCTGTGGAGCCTCCTTTTTCATGTTGCGAGCTGGAAGTCAGGCAGAAAGAGCAGCTCACAGATTCCTTTTCCTGTGATGTGATCTGTGGCTTCACCTGCCCTGAGAACTCCAGTTCTCCCCGAGGCCCAGGAAGGGTCTCAGGGTTCCCTCTCCTTCCTTCCTTTCCCCCCACAAGTAGCTATATTCCAGAGTCTAGAGTCTGAATCTCAGAGACTGATTTGCTGCCATTTACCTCTCCACTACTCTTAACTTTGAAGAAAATAAATTTTTACATTCACTGTCATCATTACTTATGGCAAATGTTTATTTTGCCGTTAAATTAAATGTTGAAATATGTCCAAAAATTTAACAACAGATAAATCTGACACTATGAAGTTGGTTAATGCAATAGAGTGAGATAGTTTTGGGAAGGAAAATGTTCCTCATATGGGACTTCTCTACTTCATGCGTCCACAGCAGTAAAAGACATGGAAAACTAGACATTTATAATTTTCTCTTATCCTTACTTTTAGCATTAACGAAACATTTCTTATAGGTCTCTCCTTTAACCAAAAGGGGTTCACCACACACTCAAGGGCTTGTTTCACTTAACTACTAAGCAAATGTTACATTTGGTAACAGGCTTAGAATCTTGGGAAATAATCATATAACAACAATAATGACAACAAAAGTGGAGTTCCAAGCACAGCTTCAATGGGTTTACAATGTTTGTGAGATAGTTACAGCTTTCATCTCATTTTTTGAATAAGAAAAGTAAAGCTCAGTTGAAGATGACCTCGTGAATAGTGGAATCAAACTGAAACCCAGGAAATCAGTTTTTGGGGTTTTTTATTGTTTTTTGTTTTTTTAGCAAAAATCAATTGTGTACACACTTGAAACACCACCTTTCACTACACACACCACTGGTCCTTTTTTTATGTTCTGAGAAATGAAAAACATATATTGATAATTTTCAAACTATACCAGGGAAAAATGATGCAATATATACAACAAATACTAAGCTCCAATTATCCCTAACATTTCAAAGAGCTATCTGGAGGAGAGAAGGTCATTACCTCATGTTGATTAACTCATCCTTTTAATACAGGAGAAACAAATGTAACTCCCAGACTGAGAGATGTCAGGTACGCTGAGTTAGTGTTCCCCAAAACTGAAGAATGAATTATAAGAAACAACAGAGGTAAAGAGTAGGAAAGATTTACTGAGCAAGAAAGATATAGTTCCTGGGGGGACCTGAAAATGGATTGCCATAGAAGCCAATTTACAGTGGAAGGTTTTTTTTCCTTAGTCTTCAAGTTGTTTTGGTTTTTTTTTTTAAAGCAAAACAGAAAAGGATACAAACAATAGAGAATTTCAAAACAAGTACAGAGAAAGTTTCATAGAACAAAATCATGATGTAAGTAAAAAGCCATGATGTGGGTACCATGTGGGACAAAACTGTGATTAATCAAAAAGATGACAATTTAAGCCATTTGGGTAATATTGATTCATTGGGGCAGGTTTCTAGCAAGGGATGAATCAGGGGGCTTGGTCAGCAACTGGGATGACCAGTGTTAATTCATTGTTCATCTCTTGGGGAAGCCTATGGTTCCAATAATTTTGTCTTACCTTGAGGTCTGGTTTCCAACAGATGTGGAACCAACAGATGTGTCCTCTTGGCCACAGTGGTAATGTGTTTTCATCTTCTGTATTGACTCCCCTGTAATACTTTTACCTAGCTTAGCCATCTATATTACCATGATCATACACTCAACATCAAATGTGCATGATTGTGTGTGTGTGTGTGTGTGATCTCAGAACATAAAGTGACAGTATTATGCTTAGAGCTAAAAAACCATCCCTGGACCAAAGAAATATAGTACCTATTCTTACAGGGCATATAGACTGAGCATTTAATTAACTATACAAGTAACCAACTAAAAATTATTGAGATAAAGCTTCTAAGTCCTGCTAATTATGGTTCCAACATAGTTTAAACGAACAAATGTGCTTTGTCTACCAGTCACAATAGTAGTGAGATACATTCATTTCATAAAGGACATCACACAATATAATGGGACCAGAAGCAGAATGAATCACTAAGATACATGATAATTGTGAGAATATATATATATATATATATATATATATATATATTAGGAAGGAAATAATATATATATATTAGGAAGGAAAAAATATGAACATCAAAGATAGTACTTAGAAGCTATGTGAGAAACTGTCTAGAAAGAGCTATCATTAATATCAGCTTCCCTCTAATTGCAAATAATCCATTTACCTCTGCATTATAAGGGAAATAGGCAGCTGGGCATGAAACATTTTTCCTCATCCATTTTAGAAACTCATTCCTGAGGCCCTTGTATCAAGAAGCACAACAGAAGATGTACACATTTATTTAGTCTGAGTTTTGCATGACATGGAAGACTTCATAAGGAATTAAGACCCCAGAAATGGGCAAGCATCAGCATTGTATGTTAGGTTTGGTGACAAGTGGAAAGTTGTAGAGAAATAGGGCAAAACTTATGAAAGAATGGCAACAAACTTGGAACCATTTAGTAAGAAGAAAACTGTTCAGATTCTTGTCTATGTCCCTTCAGTTTTGGAGTTAATGAAGCTTTATGACTTATTTCAGGGGAAAAAGAAAAAGAATATAATATGAACAAAATGCCCTTGAATATTTCTGATTTAAAATAAAAAGAAAAGAAAAAGTACATCAAGATATCAAGTTGAAAACTAGAATATAGATCTAGCTAGTAACTTCAGATCCCACAAGCGCTGTCCTGGAATTCTGTAGTGTGAGATATAAGACTCTAAAAATGTACTAACTATAGAAACTTTTGCAATGATGGGAATGTTCTATATCCACACTCTTAATAGGATAAACACTGGCTCCATGAGGATATTGAATTCTTGATATATAACTATTTCAGTTAAGGGAGAGAAATTATTTTATTTCAGTTCTTTCAAATCAGATTAAAATTTCCAAATGTGACTATTGACTACTATTCTGGGCAGTTCTGGATTAATAGTCAACTGTTATCTAAGGATATCTTTATGTCAAATCTCAACAATTGATCTATAGCCATCCCAACCAAACTCTGAAATAAAAAGAAGGGAAAATCATGTTGATATAAAAAATTATTTTTATACTTTGACTGAAGGAAAATCTACCTTTACCTTTTGAAAAATCTTTTAAAATTGAAATCTTTAATGAAAATAAACCTTCAAACTAAGTAATTTAAATATTCTGAAAATGTCTTGAAGTTCAGTGCGGTGCTACCTGGTTGTCATGCCAACTTCTTGGAGACATGGGAAAGAAAAGATGTCACCTGTGACTGTAGTATCTTCCACATGCACAACTATGAGCAGAAAATGCTGGAAAAAGTGAGAAAGTTAAGTGATAAACGGGAATGTGAGAGGTCAAGTTATGTATTAATACAGAGCTACGTGGTCAAAGCAGGCAAGAATGCGCACCGCGGCCAGTGCTACCTCGGTGAACTCTTCAGACAGACCCTCACCAACATGCAGAAGTCTACTGGGTCCTACAAGCATCGTTCTCCTAAGCACTGCAATGCAGGTCCTGAAGATGAGTCAGGTTAATAGGATGGGTAGAAGACTGTGATCCCTCTGAAGCAGAAACAAAAAGATCCTTAAGGTTTCCAGAGAACCCAACCGGAAACTCAACCAGAGACCCCACAGCCAGAGTGCAGTCTGTCTTTTAAGGGGTGTGAGTGTTTATGTGTGAAGTAATCACTTTAATTTCAAACTGCATTACTCTCTATTTCCTGCTCTTTAGCAGGGGGTCTTTCTCCTGTTCAGAGGTAACAATACTCTAAACTAAAAAAGGTATTTCTAAGTCCCTCCTAAAAGTGACAGAGCCAGCGCCTCCCACAGGGCTGGGCTCCCCTCGCCCACCATTATTCACGGAGAGGCGCTCAGCCGCGCTTCCATCATCTGCCGCCAGCTGTGTTGGCATAACAGAAAGTCAACTGTGCGGCAACAAGCTCCAACCCTGAATTTATTGTAAAAGCCACCAATTCTGTTTCATTTGGCCAGTAAACAGTCTCATACTATTAGGATGGTTAATTGTAAATAACAGTCTAGTCTCTTTTAATTCAAATCTACATTTATTTAGAGCCTTTTCATGGGACTAGAATTAAGAAACAAAAAGCATTAGGAATGAATAGAAATGGACCACACTATTCAAAAATAGAAAAGCCTCAAAAGCTAAGCATTAAAGTGTGCCTAAGGAGTCAAAGTACTTTCCACTGCGAAAGCATTTTTCCTATGCTATTCTGAAACTGTGTTACCAGTGTTAACTCCTCCACCACTCCTGAGCTATAGAAATAGTACCAATGTTATTTTGACAATGAAGTCTATCTGCAGAAATATGGATGGCTGACATTATATAATAATGTTTTAAAGTAAATGAAGACATTTGAGGAAATTCATTACCATTACTTACTATTTATTGTGTACAAGTAGCGGAGCTAAATGCTGTAAGGCAGCAATTTTGGAAATTTTGACCACAAGAAACAACAACAAATATACCTTAGGCCTTGCGGGGTGGCACACACAGTAACCCTCGGACTGTAGAAAGCAGAGGCAGGAGGTAAGAATGCAGTTCAGTGCAAAGGCCCTAAGTTCAACTGCCAGGATCAGAAGAAAAAGAAAAAATATATTTAATATCGTGACACAGTAGATGCTTACCAATGTACTTATATGAACTAAGCGACAGTTCATGAAATACAACTTTAATAAATGTCCTGTTCTAGTTAGCAATTTATTATGCTCTATTTCATACAAAAAGGTTAGCTCACCCAGTTAATGTAAAAATCTGATAATCAGTTGCAATCTGCACTGTAGAAAACAATATTAGAGTTGGAAAAATAAGTCACTCTCCATTTCCGATTCTTAAAGTATTTATTATCCTACAGCACAGAAAAAAAACAAAAAAGCCAACGTGAAGAAGAGCAGGAGTGCAGGGGAGATGGAGGTAGAGAGGAAGGGAACTGAGGCGAGGAGGAAGAGGCAGAGGGGCTGGGAGACAGGAGCGAGGCGAAGGAGAAGGAGAGGGAAAGGGAACGGGAGAGGACTGGCAGAGGCCAGAAAAGAAAAGAGGAAGAGGAGGGTGAGAAGGAGGAGGAGAGCGGCCTGGGAGTTTAAAGTGAGGCAGAGGTCATGACAGTAGAATGTTACCGACATTGAAATGGGTAAAAGCTGAAAGGAGAGACCAATCCCAGGCAGGCAAGAGGAAGGTTTAGTAGAGAAATTGATGTTTATGATCAAAGTGGAAAACAGGCAGTATTTTGAGAAGATGTACAGATGGGTAGAAATCATATTCCAGATGGAGTTCACAGCATGGACCAAGGCATACAGATGAATAGGAAAGTGGGGAGTCACTGGATTTCAGAAACAGCAATCCATCCATTTCGGCTAGAGAATGGTGTATGAACCAAAATAATAGGTAAGATTTTTGCAAGATAAAAGGGAGCCTGGTGTTGAAGCAGGTATTGTATTAAGATTCAGTGGACTGTAAGGTCAAATACAAAGCTGCTCATCCACTCCAGCCATTCCATGCATCCATCCAACAAGAGTCAATTCAGACACAAAACACTTTACAAGGCATGAGAATAAAATGAGTAGTAAATGATCTTTACCGTGTAGGAAACGAAAGTATGCTATATGAGACTACAATATACCTCCTCCACATATGCCTCCTTGGCATAAGGGTTATTTTGATCTGATTATATTGAGAAACTATGGACACAGGAAAAGCTCTGGAAATAAGTAGAAGTCACTCCCTTGAAAGAAAACTTTACATTTATAAGGAAATCTCTATTTGTAAAACTATCTCCCTCTCTGTATCAAGAAAAGAAGGAAATTAAATCCCTAAGACTTATCAGTGCAGAGTGTCACTTTCCAGCTGCTTGTCCTTCATGACCACCACACCTCTGTAATACGGCCTTATACGCTCTTCCTTAAGTGGATGATTGCATTTAAGCCTATTTAATGGTCACTAAACCCTTGGTGTCTCACAGGCATACACAGGGATATAGTTAATAAACTTCTGTTTTTCCCTTGCTAATCTGTTTTATGTTATAGGGTTTGGTCCCAAATAACAACTATGAAGGGCAGAGAGAATTATTATTTTCTTTTCCAAAAGTGCTATGTTCCTCTAAGAAACATAAATCTATTAAATGATTAACAATAACGTGAGTAAGTCATCTAAAAAACAATCTGGCAGTCTCTTGGAAAACTTCAAGCTATAAGGTACTAGCAGCAAGGAAACCAATTATGAGATGTAAAAGATTAATTGTCAAATAAGTTCAAAGGCAAAATATGATTGTTTCTGTAGGTTTGCACGTTTTAGCTGCACTGGTCAGACTCCCTTTGTCCTCCTGTTACAGAGCGATTTACATAACTTTGGCAGGGTCCCATATTCAAGGCCAGCCAGCTCAGCATTGCTCAGTCTTGAGACACTTACCTAACCATCTGCCCATCCTCTGCCGTTCATGTATTCATGTATATCTCTTTTGTCTGACACATCTCATTTTAGTATTATTATAGCATCATTGGTTTTTTTTTTTTTTGCTAGTAAAAAGTTCAACCTTGGCTGCAGAGAACACACCCTTCCTCTTGTCTGTTATTTTCCACGTTTCACTATTTCCTTCATGGCGGATGTTTATTGACACAAAAGCTAGGTCATGAAATTATTAAGCACGTTTCTCATTGTTCACTTCACCACATATGAGGCTTTTGCTGCTCAGTAAGCTTTCTGTTTCCAGGGCTGGAGATACGACAGATATGTAGATGTGTCCCTGTGCTACACACAACCTTATTTTGTAGCTGCTTCGTTTATGTTAGTGGTGATTACCACCTATTTTTTTCTCACCTCTATTGTATGATTTTTCTCTTTCATTTTAAAAAAAGTACCTTTATCCACTTTTACTTGGGATACCCATACCAGGTCACAAAGGGTGCCAACTGATATCAGAACAACCTCACATATTTGCCTAATAATTCCTTTTAAGTAATCTGGCATTGTTAATGGCTTTTTTTAAGCCAGTCATACACTCAGAATCAAAATTAGCATCTAAATGAGGATGTTTTAAAACGCATGCCTAAGGGTTGAGGGTTTCACCTTTTTTTATAGTTTGCCATGTTAAATTATGTAAAATAGAAATGGTATTTTAGTATTTAATGAGCTAATGTAGAACCTATTGAGACCGACTTCCACCCCCCATTTTCTCCTTCTATATCCCACAAAATGCCTTTTAAGCTATGAGAAATGGCATGTGTCAGAACACTGGAAGCCAATGACTACCCCATTTCAAAAGCAAGGTACTATATGATAAATGATCAATGTTGGAAATCTAAATTCACCAGTTTTTATCTGATGCTGTTGGGCACAGTGAAGTGAATTTAGCATTGATTTTTCCAGAAAAATTTATTATGATTTAAGTAATGTTACAATACCCTTCCAAGTAACAAGGAATGTTTTGTGAGTTAAATCAAGACATTAGGGCATAAACAGAAAAAAAAGGGAAATATCCATTAAAAGTATCTATATACAAAAAGAAAATTACAAGAAATAAATGGATAATGTATAGTATTTAGAGATGAATATAGTTTAACTTGATATCACAAATATTTCCATAAAATTAGATCTATTAGGTTATAGTCTGGTCCAATAAATGAAGAAGTAGTTCCATCATTCTAAGTCATTTATAAATACATAAGGCCAGCTGGGTATGGTGGCACACATCTGTAATCCCAGCACTTGGGAGGCTGAGGCAGGAGAATTGCTGTGAGTTCACAGACAGCCTGAGATACAAAGTGAGACCCTGACTCAAAAGAACAACAACAAAAATAACAACCAAACAACCCCACAAATAGATAAGGTCAAATACAGTAAATACAGAGACTATGGTATAGAAAAGAGAAAGATTGAATAAAATGACCTGATGACTGGCTCTCTCTGTAATCTCAAAGATTCTATTTCATAGTGTAAAAGATAAAATTAGAATTTCTATGTGGGATTTGATGGTGAAGACGACGATGATGAATTTCTGTTTAAATAATACACCTGTCTTGAGAGAAACATCCTAAAAAAGTGTACGTGTATCAAAATAAGAGATTTGCAAGATATAAACATCAGTGACGTGGAATTTCGAAGGTGATTATTTCCTTCTGTTTTTCCTTAGTTTCTTGGGCCATATCATCCACTCCCTCAACTTCCTACAAATTCTCTCCGCTCTAATTGTAAACTAACTTCTCACTCACTTTGTAGGACACACCGCACTTTCCATGTAGGTAGTGCCTGAGAAACTGAGGCACACGATCTATCTTCCTGGGTAGAATCATATTTCGCTTCCTCCTGACAGAAATTTTTATTCAAAATATTTCTCATTTTAAAGTATTTTCAATATATAATCAAACCATTTTTTGAAAAAAATCAACTAAATACACAAAGCAAAATGAAGAATGTTTTCTTGGTGTCCCTAATAACTTCACTGAGACGGCTGCTGACAAAAGGTCATTTGATATTCTTCGGCTTTGCAAATACTCCTGTGTATACCTATCAATATATGTGCTATTTTTTAACACAGCATTAATTAGTTCTTTATTGGAAGATATTTTAGTTGGTTCCAATGTTACATTAGTCATGTTATTACATATGGTATTCTAATTATCATTTTTCACATAAGTTGAGTTAAATATAAATTATTTGCTGAGCTATATCTTTAATATCAGCATCCAAAACTTTGAACCAATGTCCCAAACATATATAAAACTTATATCTTCTCCAACAGGGAATCAAAATTATCAATCTTTTAATGTTTTGCAACCTAATATTTTAAGATTATTTATCATGTTACTTTGTGATTTTCTATTACATATTTTTTTTCTTCCTGTGAATGACGTGCATGTCTTTTTCTCTGGACAGGCATACATAGACACTGACCCATCTATTTGTCAGTTTCTTATGTCTGAGGGTCACTTGCATAATATGTACACAGGCCATGTGTGTGGTAAACATTTTCTAAAATGTTTTCTTTTTTATTTTATTTTTTATAGTTTTCATATACACAACTTTATTAGTCTTCTTTGCATTTGTGAGTTTTTACTTTGTGTGTCATGGAAAGGATGTGTGTATATTATTTTGATTTGCAAAACAATCAGTCCTTCCTCATTGCCACCATAGTTCTGATTTTTCCTAGAGAAGTAACAGGCTCTGCTGTAACTTTGTTTCCATGACTGAGTGTGAATTCTAAGAGGGATTTCTAATGAATTCTAAGAGTGAATTCTAGAATTCTAAGGGTGAATTTCTAGTGAATTCTAAGAGTGAATTCTAATGATTGTGTCATCTTCATTTTTGCAATCTGGCCACCAGAAAAGACAAAATATCATGGCACATAAATAGTAACTCATAAGTAAATGAATGTACAGAAATTAATGATTGAATTAAAAGATTTGAAATTTAGCACCAGCCATAGTCAATTTGAAATGAATTTATACTCATTATATAAACATTTCAGTTTCAAAATCATAAAAGTTTTCATTCGTAAAATTTACTATTATTTAAATGATTATTATGCTTTTGCCACACAGTCTCTCTATGTAGTTAAGGGCAACCTTGAAGTTGTTATATTTTTCTACTAAATCTTTCCTACATCTCCATTTTAAATTCATTATTGCTTGTTTCATTTTTATTATAATCATTTTATCTCATTACTAGTCACGTGACCATGTACTCCACATCTGTTAGGAGATTCAGCATTTTATTAGTCCAAATGCTTTGCTGGCAAATGACAGAACTTGAACCAAGTTTTTAAATGTTGAATACTGTTCCTTGAGAAATGTGTTCCATTCAAAGCCTTTAAAAGTTGGGACACAGCTTTCGTAGGAACAAAACCCAAGAACCCGAAGCTGTTCTGTCTGCAGGTTCCGCCCTAGTCCTCTTCCGTGGCTGACAGTTTTCTCTCACGCTGGAAACACGGTCGTTTACAGCCTTCTGGGTCCTCTATCCTCAAAGTTTATTTGTCAGAGAAATAAGTAGTTTGCCTTCCGGTTCTGCATAAAAGCACAAAACAAAACAAAAAAATTGATAGAGAGCACGAGAGAGGGAGAGAGAGAGTCAGACAGCGAGAGAACAAGAGAGAATGCTTAGTTTCCAGGTGTAAGTCAAACGTGTCACCAGGACAATAAGACACAATGACTGGTGCAAATGGGCCCTATGATTATTGAGGAGCAATATTCTGTTATAAAAAATAGTAAAGGAAAATAGTAAATCTCTCACCAATCCTTACCAGCTCTGAACTGTGTCAGAAGACCTCGGTCTTAAAATGCTTTGTGACTTAGCATCTCTGAGCTTCAGGGTCTTCATCTGTAAATGATGATAATAGTACATATCCTGAAAAGTGTTATAAAGTCTCAATGACATAGTTGGCCTACATAGAAGATAGCTAAGATCAATCTTAGCTATCACCCACCTCAATTTTTTTCATTATTGTCATTACTAATAATCTGAAAGAACTTGCAGAAGTCGAAGTATGTTTTTAAAAGCTAATTGAGACCAGTAAACAGAAGGGATTGGTAGACAGTTTTAGCCATAAAACTATATTATAAAATATAAATGCTTCCAATGCTACACTAATAGCCACAGCTATACATTATTAGCCCCTGAGCACATGATGATGATGTCAACTCCTTTAGTCCACTAACTAATACATAAAGTTCCAGTATTACAAATAAAGAATCTTAAGATCAGGAAGATGAATAAGTTATTAGCATCACTTATGAAATTAAATGAAAACAAATAAACATGCACAGCATATCTTTATTTAGTGAAGTAGTTCTATCATTATTAAATGCAAATTTTCAGAAAAGCTGTGCTCTACATATAAATGTACTTCCAGGTACAAATGGGTCATAGAACTTTACTGAGATACTGTCTTCACATTCGTCACATTGAAATAGTAGAAAACTGTACTTGGAGACGTGGAGTAAGTCCTGAGCCCCCGACATAGTCTTAGCCTGGTTCTACATAAGAAGCTGGGCCCAAGTGTATTTACTCTCGGGTTTCTGTGTCAGAGATTATACCTGACAGGAAATCAGCCCAAACAAGTAGTCTGACATGTGGACACAGAGAACTACACAGGCAGTAGGGCAAACTGAAGTCCCAGGAAACACAGGGGGAAGCTGGGGGATGAAATCAGAAATAGAGTTTTAGAACTCCTAAGTCAGTGGGAAACATTGTGACCTATGGAGGTAGTAAATCTGGAGGCAAAGAGATGTGATGACGAGCTTAATTAAGTAAGTACCCACACACCCACCTCCTTCCCAACTAGCGAGGGGGGCACAACTTCTTTGACTGTACTGTCAGAGATACATTAAATCGACTACGTATCTTTTGAAATTCAACTTCTCTGTGACTTCTGCCTCTAAGGAAATTTGGTTTCCTCTCCTTTATTTCCTTATTGGTCCTTAAAAAGCCCTTTATCTGATATAAACTAAACATGTTACTGTGAACTGAAATCAGAAATTCCAAGCAGCACAATCACAAGTGAAAATAAAATTAAATATGAAATGCTTTTAAAATGTTAAAAATTACATAAAACTAGGTAACTATAATGAAAGATGTAACCATATAACTAAAGAGGTAAAATTCCAAAAATGCTAAAATTTATTTTAGAATGAATAAGAAAATACCCTATTTTATTCTTTTTATACTAGAAAAAGATAAATATGAAATGTATACAAAGGCATTTTTGAAGTTCTGATTATATTAAAATTCTAAGAAGGACAACTATAATAATATATTCCCAGAAAAGAAATAAAGACATTATCAGGACAGTTTTCCATTAAGCTGTTTCTCCACAGTGTTCCCTGAGATTGCATGGAAGCTCCTTTCTTGGAATATTTTAAACTGCTCCATGCAAATCATTAAAGGATGCTGCAGGGAACTTGCCAGGACTATCCTAAAGATGGAGAAGCTAAATGTAAGTCCTTTCATCTTTATTTAGGCTCTGCTGTAACATATTTCCTTTCTGAGAAAGAATTTATCTCCTTCCAACAACATGCTGGGGAAAATGGCAATACCAAACGATATCGTAATGCAATAATCTATGTAATTAAATTATTTCATGGATCAATAGGAATGTGCAAATTGTGAAAAACTGTGAAATGTAATAATGTGTCTGACATTATAATGTTAGATGGCTTATTTATTCTTCAAGGGCTTTCTATATTGATGTTCATTTGATTTCCCTGAACAAGGAAATGTTTCTTGGTCTGCTTTTGTTCTTCTTTAGACAAATGTATGTAGAGGGCATATTCTGGGTATTGTGGTAAGTGCTGTAGGGGAAAGACAAAGCATGGCTTTTGCCTATAAGGATTCTACCTTCTAACACTGACAAGGGGGCTGCGTGGCATAAAGGATCTGACCCCAGGCACACAGGCACTCCTCCCTTTGCCAGATGAGTCTCTGCTTTTTATTTTTTTAGGGGGGGGGTTGTTTGTTTGTAATGTAAAACTGGGAAAAATTACTCTCTGCAGTGACTGCAGTGAGGATAAGGAGATAATATACACAAAGTGCTAACAAAACACCATGTTCAGTCAGTCAGTGGGACTTGCCCTCCTTCTTAGAGAAGCAGGGAAACTATCACCTGGGTAATATTTGCATTGTATAAGATAACAAGCTCTGTATAAGGCACCCAGAAAATATTTCCCGACTGATTCCATAAACTGTGACATTAGTCAAGTTCTTTTCTGGCATTCTCTAATACACAGTACTATTGTAAATTTTTTACATTTCTGTAGAGCAGTTCACTATTGTAGGCATCTGATACCTAATAGCAAATATTGGGGGCTGGAGGCAACCAAGAAAGACAGACAGAAGATGTCGACTAGAGCGTGCTCGGTAGCGAGGTCAGAGGGTGCTTGAGAACAGTGGACCGTGACAGGCGGCGGGGTGTGAGCCGCTGCAGCCAGCTGGGCCTGGGCACCGCGCCGCCGCCCAGGCTTGGCTCGGTTCATGCACCAGTCAGCAGTGGGATCTGCAGACAGGGGATGGTGCAGGCAGTGGAGGGACAGTTTGGCTCTGCGTGCAGGATGGGAAGGCGCAGCGCGAGCCTAGACCGCCTGCTTAGGATACAGGAACCCAGAGTCTGTAAACTCCGCCAGAGGGGATTGGTCAGCAAGCATTTCAGGAGAAACAGCAATGGGTCTTAACGCGGGCAGTAAGGAAAGGAGAGGGCAATGGTACAGAATCAGAGAAAAGATTATAACTATGACAATAATTGTTTCATTTACAAAAGTATACGTGTCAACAAAAGAAACTGTTTGGGAAAGGCAGGATATTTAGTTAACAAAAAATACTGAATATTTTAATTCAGTTTTGAACTTGTTACATCCCAGATATTGTATGATGAAAATAATTCAAAGACAGAGGCCCAAGACTTTTTTTTTATAATTATTTCAATTAAAATAAAAATTTCACAGGGAGCATTAAGGACAGGGCATCAGGGAGTATTCAAATTTCAGGTTCAAAAAGAAAAGATGTATTTGCCTATTTTACTAAAATAAAAATTTTCTAGTACCATCATCAGTTAAGGATACACAATGGATTTTATTTAAATGTTGATTTATGGCATTGCATTTCTATTACAGAAAATAAAATACTATCACTTTTATTTTCATAAAACTTTTTATTAATCACCTAGAATTATCATCCAGAAGCTTTCTTTATTTCACGTAGAAATAAGTCTGCAGGTGGCCCTGAATAAGCTTTCAGCTTGTAGAACTCCTAGAACCTTATGTCTATTTTCTTTGTGCTTTGCCTTCTTTTGCCACCCACACAGGTTACTGTAAGAAATACGAATCACAACAATTAAATTTCAGTTTACATTGGAGAAAGAAAAGCATTTGCATAATCTACCATAAACAGATCTTCCTTCAACCTGTAGAATGTTGACTTCCACTCCATTAAGGCCAATTCCTACCTGTAGAAGCACGTGGAATAACATTACTCCTGCCATTGAAATATGTTAAAATAGATCTTTGTGGTATGTTAAAAAGTACAGCTGTGCCTGCTGATGACTTAATTAATGTTTGAAGATATTTTATTTCAGTAATAAACTGAAAATGGCATTCAAAGGATTTTTAGGAAGAGGGTACCGACAAAGGAGACCCATGTATACTTTAACTTATGAATTAATTGAGCATCTACCTGGTAAGAATTATAGTGATCATGATGAGCAAAATGTTGGTTCTCATTAAACACTTAAAATAGTAGAAAGAATCAGTTAAAGAGAGGGACACGTGTACTAGCAAAGGAGAAGATAAAAGGAGGAGCAGGGCCCAAAGCAGGCTCTTTCTCATGCCCCAAATTCCCTTCCTTCCTTGACCCTGTTTGCTTGGACTGCTTGCTAATTCCTGTCTGTCCTTAAAGACTCAGCTCAAAGCATCTTTACTGTCCCTGCTGAAGCTTTTCTTAACCTCTTTCATTTTCCCAAGTAATCCTGGAATTATTCTAGTCATTGTCTTCTGTGTCATATTGCAGGTAATTTTTCTGCCCCATCCCATACATGGTGAGTGTACAGTGGTAGCTAGGGTGTAGCTTCAATTGTATTGGCTTTGGGATGCTCACCAGAATTGGTGGAGTGAACGTCTAGGTATGTTTTGTTGAATTCTATAGGTGTGGCCTTGGGGCGTATGTCTGGTCCCTCACCCTTCCCACTCTGACCCTTTTCTCTTATTGCGCTTCCTTGAATGAAACAGTTTTGCTCCAACACACACTGCTGTCAATGCTTCCTTGCCTATGAGCCAACCAATCATGAACTGAGACCCTGAGAAAGTTGAAACTCTCCTCCTTTAAATCCGAGGTGATGGGCTTGTACCTCAGTGATGAGAAGGCTAATACACCCTCTGAGGGTATGACTGGGTCATGGTTACCTTGATTCCCTAACACTTCTCAGCATCTCTCATACAGTGCATTTCCAGGGACCCTTTTTGTTTGTTTTCGGAGACAGGGTCACACTCTGCAGCCAGACTAGTCTCACACTTGCTGTCCTTGAACTCAGTAATGCGAGGCCAGGCCTCCGTGTGCTGGGATTACAGGCATGAGTCACCACATCTGACTGATGCTCAATGAAACTTGTGTGAATAAATTCACGTCTTAAGAACCATCAAAAAGCTCTTACTAGAAAAAATGTGTACTTCTGAAATCATTTCTAAACTTTCGTACACAAAAATAACTCAGTGGAAGGCAACAGTATTTATTTTTAACAATTAACACAGTTTTTCAAGAGGGTTTCCAACATCCTGGGGGAATTTAAAGTTGGATAAGAATACCTTTGAAACTTTGGGAGCACAAATCTTTATCAGACCCCATATTGGCCATTTTTCAAAGATTATCATGCTTGAAAGTATAATTATATATTTGGAGATTACTTTTTTATCTCTATACTTCACCTTCATTTTTATCATGAAACCACCTTATTATTCACAGAGGTCTTAAAACTAACCAAGCTTACACAATAACAATCAATCAGTAATGAAAAAGACAAAAAAACTGAATTACAGCCCATACATGCATAAACATTAAATTGTGATTTTGAACCATACATTTTGATAGAGAAATCAATATGCCAGTGTTTTATGTGACTGGTGAATGATTAAAACTTTAGTGATCTAATTCACTTTTTGATGATTAAGTATGTTATCTCACAATATGTGGGGCATGAGTTTTATGAATTGAATTAGGAGGTAATTTTTATTGTGTTGACTTAATACTCTTTTTTTCCAGCCCCATGGTGTACTTCATATGATTTTTGAAATTTCTTTATCAACAATAAGCAGGTTTTAACATTTGTAGGAGTCTTCAAATGCCTTGTCAGGCTGGCTTTCCTGGAAAGGGCAAGTAAAATTCAGTTGTTAGGAAAATCATAACATCCTAGTCTTAATTCATTTAGAGACCCTTGAGTGTTCAGTGACGTGAAAAGTGACATATATCTGTGAATTAGAAAATTTTAATTACATCAAGAGTGCACTTCATTATATAATACTTAATTTAGAAGGCAATTTTCTGTGTTGGAAATGTAATCCAACTTTATGTTAAGATTTACCCTTCTCTTGCAGCCACATTCAAAATATTACAACACCTGGTCAAAAATGCCTGACACCTTCCACTCAACAGAGTCACAGAACAGAGCACAGAACAGAAGACCCCTATGGATTTTGCTTAAATGGCTTAAGATCTCTAGACATAATTGCAAGGTTATTTCACTTTGGCACCACATTGAGCCCAAAGCATGAGTTCTCTGGCCTTCCAGAATAGCATCTTTGAGAGACACGGATTCTTGAGTCAGGAGTTCTCTTTGTTAAGCTACATTCTGCCAATGGGGTACAATGATAGATACTTCCTATGTACCTCTCTCATTCTCTCAGAAGCAAAGAAAATGTTGTTTTAATAAGGAAGGAAATATTAGTATTAATATGTTCTGAAGTTAGTGTCTCCTATTCACCAGTGAAGCACAATCGCAAAAACAACTGCAAGTACTCATCTGAAAGATGATCAAAGTCCAGAAACTAAAAATAAGAAATGTCTCATAATTGAGAGGCAATGCAAACACTTGGTTTCTTCTAGCTCAACTTCCTCATTATAGGTTTGGGCAAACCTGCTCTATGGATGGGCTTTCTCTTCACTCTCTCTTCTACATTTCAATAATTCATTCACAAATGCTTTTGTAAATCAGTGACCCAAATTGGCTGTTTGCCACATGGCACAATAACCCAGCTAAGAGGTAGGATGCTGAGGAAGCAATATGACTTTATTCAAAAAGCCAGCCAAACAAGAAGATGGAGGACTCTTGTCCAAAATCCATCATGCTGAGAAACTGACATTAGGCATGGTTTGAAAAGGTGGTCTATGGGTGTTTCTAGACTTTTAGGAGGCCTCTTAGAGCAGGTGAAGGTTAATCACACACTAGAGGGTGTCTCCTCACACTGGGGAACTAGATGACACACATCAGCTATTAATCACTTAATCACAAAATGTCTAAAAGCAGTGACTGTTTTGTTCACTGAGTAGTTTGCCTAATGCAGTCCCTCACACTGACACACTGGACAGGTTATACAGGGTAGCTGCCCAATGCAGAAAGACAAGGAGCAGACGAAGATAAATACGGAGACCTTAAACTCACCTACAACATCAATCCTTGGGAGAAGAGTTTGCTCTAAACTAGAGTCTCATGTTTTCTCCAGCACCTACTGGTTCAAGGAGTTCTGAGCTTCTCTTATTCCTGCTGAATTGGTGATTTAGCCAGGCGTTCTTCAGAGATTGTTTTTCCTTCTTTTGCGTAAAAAGCCATCTAGCAATTCCTCATTTAGATGGATACGGAAAGTTCCATGTACCTTTACTTAAGAGACTTGATTACATACAGTTCAGCTGTGGCCTTCAAGGAAGCAGTGGAAAACATGATCCTGAGGAAGTGCGATTCAGTGGAGATCTTTCCTTACTGTAGGTCTTCCAGCAGGCTTCTTTCTCATGAGAGAGCTACGGTTACTGCACACAGAGGAGGCACTGGACCGACAGCCACAGGTACGACTCCTCTTACTTCTTCCCTCAACCTCTGACACTCCTCTCTCCTTTCTCACCCTCCAAGATCTGGATTTTTCCCCTCCTCCAGTGTAGTATCCCTGTTCCCTTCCCTCTACCTAAAATACCTTCTATTCTGACTGGATAGGGTCTGGACAGCTCCACCAGTTCTTTTAAGCCTTTTTTCAAAAGTTACCTTTGCGAATGGTTTAGTTCCTTCAAACTCCATGTAATTTTCCCTTCATTGCACGTAGCGGAACAATGCTACTCACCATATGGCAACTGAGAAGCAAAACGAGAGAGAAAATGGAATAGACTAGAGACTCGGTGCCCTCCTAGCACACACATCCAGTGATGAACTTCCTTCCGTCAGGCTCCACTTCTTCAAAGTCCCATCGCCTTCCAACAGAGCCACAGGCCGGCAACTAACACCTCGTAGTCCTTGGGGGTGGGAGGGCCTTTAAAATTCAAATTATAACTTTCACTTTTTTCCTACTAGAGAATATTTTCCACAAAGTCAGTGACTTGTGTCTATTTTACTCACTGTTATATCCTCTAAAATGATAAACTCATCATATAACGGGCCTTTAGCAAATGTTTGCTGCTAATTTTTTTTAAATTTAGCATATTTTATCCAAGTTAGCTCCTCCTAATGGAAAGCCTAAGTTATTTCTTTCAAGAAGACCAGGGAATCTTTTTGAACGACACTGATGCTGACCCTTTGACTAAGAGTTTAGTTAGGAGCACTAAGGCCCTTCACTACTAGACTTGCTGATCCGGGCTTGGCATCTTGAAGTGGACTCTAGTTTTAGCCCCTGCTCTTCAGTTCCGGGAAGGGCCTTTCCCAGCAGAGCTTCCTACTCCAGCGTCTCCTCCTTCTGCTGGCTGCTTACTTGCCCTTCAGATTGCGGCTCAGCCATCACCAGGAACTTCTGTGGCTCCTCTCCTGACCAGACTTTTTCTTATAGTCATCTACATAACTGTATTCCTTTGATTAAGCTCTCTTGCAAGATTATAAACTCCAGAAGGGCAGAGATGAGGTGGTTTTCTTGTTTGTTTGTTTGTTTGTTTGTTTAATGCAACATGCCCAGTTCCTCACAGGTCACAGGGTAACAAATATGTGATGAAAGGATTTTACATAAACTGAGGGATCTGACTTGCCCGGCATCTCTTACTAGATAATCAGGCTGGGGTGGGGGCGGAGATAAGAACTAGGAACAGGAAGCAGAGAAAAACACGTGGGTCAAGTGATTCGCTCTGGTGTCAGCTGATGACTCTTCTGCCACCCTCCAAGGCCGGGAAGGTTCACCAAAAACTCCCACTGCCTTATTCACGATATCACACAAAGCCTGCAAGTTACCAAACCGTTAGGTAAAGCAGACTACTTGTTTGCCTATTTACTGTGCGTGTACAGGCCACATAGCATGTGCTGACTCACTAGCCAATGAAAGGCTGAGGTAAAAGGCTATACCTGGCCATTATGTGTACCCTAACTACTCAGCAACATTCTTTTCAAAATAACTCAAATTAAGCTTATTAAATGTATGAGCATTTGGTTGTGAGAAAAGCTTGTCAATGGTAACTAAATAGAGAGTCCAGGAGAATGTGAGATTTTCCATCCCTCCATACAAAGATCTTAACTGAAGTCTCAGAGCAGGACTTAGACTTTCAGCAGTGGCAGGAATGGAACTCAGTTATGGGACTAGTGTATACCAGCTAAATTCCAAGGCAAGAAGGCCTCCCGTTAGCACTTGGGTTCTGCATCTCTCCAGCCCACTGCTCTTCCTAGTTCAGACAGGGCTGTATGTTATCTAGCTCACCACAAGTGAACTAAACAGTCCTGTCTGCCTTTTCTAGTCCATCCCTCCTACCCTGTGGAAAGTGTGCACAGTCACAATCATAAATAGCACAGAGTCTGCCTACCTTCCCAGATTCAGTGTTTAACTTTCTTTCTATGTGCATTCTGCTCTCCAGAGCCATTATACTTCCCCAAATACAAAAGCCTGTTGGATGGCCTCAAATTTTGGTGTAACTTCTTTCCAAAGTTTAGAATGCTGTGTTTTTGAGGCATATTTTTATTACTTCTTCAGATTAGGTTTAAAGATACAGGAAAGCATCCTGAAAATTTACCTGGATAAAGTTTGTGACTTCAATACTTGAAATTTCCCAGAACTCTGGTATCTCTTTATATCAGGATGTCCACATAACTGTCTTCTTCAGCTGGCCATGAGTAGCTTTAGGGTATGAACAAGACAGTATTTATATCAGCATTTCCTAAGGTCTAAGATAGTACATGATATATCACTGGCTTAGGACTCTTCAATGGATAAACTAAATAATTCAAGCTTATCTTAATTACTGTGCAACCACTTTGTGATTTTTAAATAGCCTGTATCTGAGATAAATTAGCATCATGTCAAAATTGTGATCCAGAGCTATCTAGCAATTCAAGCACTCAGCGATTGTCCTGGACAGCACGATTCTTTTTTAGATGAGCGTATATTTATTAAAGCCCTCTACTGCACAGAGATGTGAGATAGAAACTGCTGTTGCTTGAATGTGTCCTCCAAAGTTCATATTTTGGAAAAATGGCCCCCGCTGAAACAATATTGAGGGGCAGGAAATTTTGAGATTTAATTGAGTCATAACGATTCTGACCCAGGAATATATTAATGCACTCATAGATTAACAGTTATTTTATCAGGGGTTGTATTACAAAAGTGAGCACTTTCTGGCAAGTTTATTCTGTCTCATAATGTGGTACTCTATCATGCTATGATTCAGAAAGAAGGACCATACTTCATGCTAAATTAACTGTCCTTTATAAATTACATAATTGCAGGTTGTTTGTAACAGCAGTGGAAAATGAACTGAAATATAAATAACATCCTTTTTTTACAATTACCATTTCTCTTCAGTATGATTTTGGTTATTAGGTTCCCAGAAATCATGGCTCAGGATCTCTGGAATAATGTTTTCAGTCTATAGGCTCATTTGTATTTCATCACTGGGGTGATTCTTGGAACTTCTCCTAAAATTATTGTAAAGACTTTCATGGGTTTCATTTCTGTGACAGGTATAAATTATAGATTCAGATATGGGTGTGTTATTCTTTCATGTCTCCATAGAATCATTCTCAATGCATCTGAGTCACCTCAAATATTAAGCATTGCACTGGACATTTGAACTCTCAGTAGTACTGGTTTACAAGATTTCCTTGGGGCATGGGTAAGGCACATGCACGCTGGGATTACTTTGTAGAAACTTTTCCAAGTTTGTATTAATTAAGGATTTCTGGATAATAACTAAGTTTTGAATGATTAAAACCTCATAGATGATATTAACATTACAGTTCCCTGTCTTCAAAGTCCCAACAAGTTATATAACAACATAAAGAAAAAAATCAGTATAAACACGTAAGTTAATTAATAGTAAGATGACAAAATATGCCAGATTCTTAAAAACCTTGTTTCATTTCATCTTCACAACGCTGTTTCTTTAGTATTGGTTTCATTCTTGTGAATGAAGAGTTGATGTAACTGTCCTTGCCCTCACGCAGCAGTGCCACCTCCTCTGGACTTTCGCTAGCTTTCCTGTCTGCACAGCCATGCGAGGCTCTGCAGATGCTGTTGGTATCACCAACCTCCTCCACTGCTGTCAGGTGAGGAATGCTTACGAGTAAAACCATGACTGAAACAGCACTTTGTGAACAGGAAGAGAAGGATGGGTTGTAGGGAGGAGAGGAGATTGGGATAAAAAAAAGAGGAATCAAAATATATCACGTACAGGTACAAATTCCCTATGATGAATATGACCATCATGTATATCTAAAATGTACCAGTATTTAACTTAAAAAATAAAATCATTTAATTTAGTCTTTGCAATAGCTTTTTTAAAGGTGAATCTTTTTATTCTGACATAAACAGAGAAGAACAAAATTTGTGAGGCTAAGTGCTCTTCAGAGTTCATCAACTAGGACAGCTGTAGGCAGTTATTGATAGGAAGATGTACTCTTACCCACTGGGCTACATTGTCCCTTGCTGATTTCTTTCTCTGCCTTCTTCACTGAACTGTAAATCCATAGAAGGTAGGAAGCACATGATGAGGGTTTACCATGTTGATACTTTGTTGGGCTCTCATAAACCTGTTCCAAACTTACGTTCCTCACTAGATTACCTTGCCTATTGTGAACTTTCAAAACATGATGACGCAATGGAGATTTTTAAGACAATGTGGGTAGAAAAGGTAGTATGGTCAGCATTTATGATACAGAGGATGAGGAATAATAATGCAGAGAAGAGCTACAGTTAAATACATAGGGCTAAAGCAAAGGAAGAATGTACTGAAGAGAAATAAAATCAGAGCTGTGGACAGAAGTCATTCACTATGTACTATACTAACCTAAAATTTCTTAATTTTTTGAAAGTTCTTGGAAACAAAAGATATAAGCAAGGTAATGTGATTGTGTTTTAAATATTAAAACTTTTGCTTTTTCTGGCTTAATGCAAGCAACAGATAAGATGAATGTTAGACTTAGGCAGGAAATGTGTTACAGAACTGGATCTAATGTAGTAGCTGTGGGTATGGAAGAAAAAATATGCACTGTCCACTGTTAACAGGGGAGAACAAAAGAATATCATGCACAATTCATATTGGTCAAGTTAGGGAACCAGCCTAGGCATAGATAGGTACAGAAAGAAAGATAGGCAGAGAAATAACATTATTCAGTCATAACGAAACATGAAACCATGATGTGTGCAGCAGAATAATAGAACTGATGATAATCATATTAAGCAAAATAAGCTACACTTAAAATGACAAGTATCACATATCTTCTCTCACATATGGACTGTAGAAAATAAAAGATGACAAAAGTAGAAAGGAGACTATTAGAAAAGAGAAAAGGGGAAAGGGAGTGGGAAAAGGTGGGCTAAACATACACAACCCACCTTACAGATGCTAGGAAAGGTCACCCAGAGCAAGCTTAAAGAATGAAAATAGGCTAAGACCCAGGAACCTGCCCTTTGGGGGAAAACTAATAATTCTCAAAAAAGTAGAAAAACAGGAGCCCTTAGAGTGGCATGGAAACAGCTAACGAGGGGAAACCTCAGAAAGAAGCTTGATGGCGGAACACTGCGCTAGAATCAAATTATAATCAAGTCACTTTTATGTTCTCTAGCCCAGGATTTGATATGCTTCAGTGCTTGGTTTCTTTTCTACTGAATCAGCCTAGCTAAAGTTATTTTGTGTGGACCTAGATCCTTACCAGTATGCAGCAAGCGCAGCAAGTCATAAGCTGCTGTCTTATTGCTCTTCTCCAAGTCCTAAGCTTTTTAAAATGTAAAAATAGAGTCTTGTCAAAATGACTGAATTGCAATGGAAGAGCAAGACAGGAAAAAGAAAATGTTCCTTATGGGGTGACAAGGTTGTAAAGATGGAGCTTTATTTCACATACATGAGTCAATTACAGATACACAAGAAAACACATATATGTGAACTTCGTCTTTCTGCATCTTCCGATATTTTCCGTATTTCCTTTCCATATAACTGTATCCTCCCTAAATGAAATGACATTTCTGATGTATCAGACATGATTGCATGCTTGACTCTTTTTACTTTTTTCCTTTTAAAAATATTTACATGCATTTGAAAGTCTACATGTCCATTAAGAATACATTTAGTCTCAAGAGCTAACGCTAACAAAACACATGCAGGAGAAACACTCATTCTGCTGGATTTTCAGTGAGGCTCATGTTCTCTTTTAGAAAATCCTACAAGTGCTGATGTTATCCCAGATGACTCATCTCCTGAAACGGACAGCTAGACAGGACTGCTCATATCTTTTTACATTGTCTTTACCTATTGTTAACATGTTAAAATAATTTAGGAAATAATACATTGATTTTTAAAATCTGTATTATTTTATACTTTAAAAGATTTCAGTGGATGAAGGAAACCACTAGTGTAATTATCTGCCTCCACTCGTGAAATGTTAAATAACTTGGCTAAAGTCACACACAGAATAAGTGGTGGGATCAAAATTAAAACAATAGTCTAGCTCTTAACTATTACTGCCTGTCCTTGCATAAACTACTTGTGCTCACAACCCTAAGACTGAAAGACTCAGATAAAAGACAGAGTCCACATGTAAAACATACATGAAAAGGTCAAAAACTACCTCATTTTCCATCTTGATTGGTAGCCTACTGAATTATTTGTGCAACACCTAAAAAGAACAATAGAGTTCAAGAGTATGTGCAGGGGTGGAAAATACATCTTAAAAATATTCACTATCTGTCTATATTCTTTCTTTTATGTGAAAGATCTAGGAGCACATGGAAGGTAAAAAGGTGGTAAATCTAACCACTTAGAGAACTTAGTAAAACACTGAGGCTAAACACCCAGGAAGATACTATATAAATACTCGTTGACTTACAGTAGGATTCCATGCTGTTAAACCCATCCTTGGGCTCAACTAGGGCTACCTGAGACTGACTTCACTGTGAAGTGCTTACTCCGACTAAGGTCTGATCTTTTGTCTTGGTTAGAAATACAGATACTTTCTCACTAGCAGGATAGAGTCTGCCCAGATTTGAAGTCATTTCATGAATCTCTAGTTAAGATCCAATCAGAGCTGAAATGAAATGAGGAAAGTAGAACCAGAAATAGAATGAATTTGGATGACACCCGTTCCAGTTGATTAAGCAAGTGCCTTTGTCTAATGAAGATATAAACGTGATGGGAGAAAACCATACTGAATTTTAAGACCTAACTTTATGGCTTAGTTCTGCATCCAATTAAAATCTGTCTAAACTTTTACTTGAGTCAATAGGATTATTTTAATAAACTGAACTTTCTTATTAGTCCATCTGGATTTGACATTAAGAAGCTCTGACAGCTTTGGGAAGTTATTTCACCTTCCTGGGCTTCTGTCTCATAATCTCTAAAAGAGGGTTAATAATGGACACCCTACTATTGGATAGTGAATCTGGTTACAGTGAAATTAATAAATGCTAACTTATTATCATCTTATACTTGTTATTATTATCATCTTTAACTGTGACAAAATCTTATTATTTAAGCTAAAAAATTAGAGCTGGGGGCACATCAATACTTTTTGCAAATGAAAGAAGTTTAGTTGTGCACTCTTCATATATTTTCCATGCTAGACATATGGACATTCTCTTCACCTAAGATTTATCTCCTTTCACATGCAAAGAAGGCACCAGTTTTTACTGAAATCTACTTTCGAGATGATTATTGAACTTACTACCATACTTTTTATCCCTACTCTGAATATTATATGATAAATAATCCTGGTCTTTAAAAAATAAACAGGAAAATGTTTGCCTTCATCTTCCAGTTTCCATTCCTTGTCCTTGCTCTTCTTTACAATAAACATTCTCAAAATGTCACCTGTCAACATCAACACTACAGCTAACTTTCAAGTTTCTTTTGAACAGATGACTCATTCTCTTGTCTACCATCTCACTAAAATAGTCCTCATGGATATTGCAGTGACGAGCAAGATGCTAAATCTAATGGTCAAATTTCCATCCTACTCCTAACACATAAGAGGTGCTCAGTGAACATTGCTTTAGTGATTAATTTCCATCACATGCTATTACAATATTTGTCTTTGCATACCGGAATCCTTCCCTAAACCATGTCTACTTACATGGAAGAACTGAGTCATCTTCACTAAGCATACTACTTGGCACAAGTATAGATTCAATAAATGTTGCATCAATAAATAGAGTTTTTGTAACAAAATTTCATTTCATCTTTACATGAAAGTGCCACATTATTTTACATACACAGTCAAATGGCTTCCTTCCTCTTTCCAAGTCTCCTCATTAACCTACTGAAAATGAGTCATGCATCTTCAGGGACCATCAACACTTTTTTGAACACCTCAAACAGTTAAGACGTTTGTGACACTTGGTTTTTGGCAGTTTCACACATGCCACTTGCATGGTCTATACCTCTTAGCAGAGTCACAAGGCCACTCAATCATATTGGGCCATGTTTACCTGGTCTCCATGCTCCATTGCTTTTATTCTTCTAGTTTATCCATCAAGGAGCATGAAGAAGATTATACAAAGTTGAAAACAGGGGAAATCAGGTGCAATCTGAAATCCCCACACTTTATATCTATAAATTACCTGTCTTACTTTCCAAGCTAAGATGAAGACCAAAAAAAAAAGCCAAACAAATAACAGTGAAACCAGTTAACTCTGCAGGAACAAATGATCAGTCCTCGTTTGCTATATTTGTCTTATGACTGGGAAGAACAAAAGAATGCAAGAGTCCTTCATATCATCGTATCGTAACCAAAATGGAATAGGAGGAGCCTAGTTAAGTGTATAAAATGCAAGTAACATGAAGAACATAAACTGGAGTTGGGAAAAATAAGGAAGAACAATTACATAGCCAGTATTTGACATTTGGCATTTGACATTTGAGAAAATAGTTTCTCTCTCTGTCTCTCTCTCTCTTCTTTAAAAGAAGGACCTATGATCATTTGGGAAATCTCCTGATTTAAAACAAATTCATGGGGTGGGGGGAAAAATAAAAAAAATAAAAATAAATCAAATTCATGAATATAAGAAAATTTAACTATAATTAAAGGATTCAAGTATATCAAAAAATCTCTGCTTTTATAATGCTGTCACTTTTGGCAATAAATCTGTATTCACAGGTTGCTCCAAGGCACTTCAGAGTTTAATCTCATTTTAAATTGCTAAACGAAGACATTTTAAGCAATAGAAATCCAGCTCAGAGTCACAGCAAAATAGCAGCTACATATACATAAAAAATACCATAAGCACAACCATCCTTTCCCCCTTTCTCCATCATGACAGAGTTGGCAACGTGGATGAAAGCTGAAAAGCAAATCACCCGCTTTCTCAGTCTGCCTCCCACGTCAGCCTGGGTGTATGGCTCGCTCAGGCCCACAGGACCTACAGGAAAGCCTTGGTGGGAGATAAGGAAGGTGCAACATAGATCTCTAAACAGGCTTAACTCCACAAATTTTTAGTTGGTTTGTGAGGATTTGATGAGCAGAGTGAATGCAGCCACCTCAAACACCAGGAGTTACCTCACTGTCACCCAGAGAATGAGACTTGAAATACAGCAAGACCCTGAGTCTTCACTGACTTTACTAGCGGAGAAGTCCCACAGCTTATTTCTTCTGTGGAAAAAATGCACCTTTATTGTTTAACTTCTGTTAAGTGCAGATATATAATTATGCTGAGCAATCTAAAGCAAACTACCTACTAAATATTTGAACTATGCACTTAAAATTATTTGAATTAAACAACTTTCAAATTCTCATAAGCAAAAGTATTTCATTTGTTTTTTGTATATTTTTCATCTCAAGATAAACAATGACCCTACCTATTTTAGTTCAAATGTGATATGTGTTTAAAGTAGTAATATAAATAATGCTAAATGTAGAAGATTCAGTGAATAAATTTATTGTGGATCTTATAAAGGTGTAACTATTGGCATAAATTGTTGCTTCCAAAGTATTTCTTAGCACATGTATTCTTAAAACTGTTCCCAAAGAGAGTCATTTTGGTAATTACATCAGTTCAGGAAAAGTTGTTTATTATGCTCCATAGTAAACTCAAACTGCATTCTAACATTAAAGATAGTGAGAAATCCTATAGTTAAACAAAATCATTAATTTTCTACATTTTTTTCAAATAAAACCTACTAACATCTTCAAAATCTGGTTGATGGAATTATCCACAAAGTTCTACAAATGCAGTATCATTGTTGGTTGTGTCAACAGGTCGTTCTTTTGCTATGGAAGTGAAATATTCATGGCTTCAGCTCTGTCCTAGCCTCCTTTCTGTTACTATAACAAATATCAGAAAAAATAAACTTATAATCAGAAAAGGTTTATTTTGGCTCACAGCCCTAGAGGTTCCAGTTCTTAATTAGCTGAATTCATTGCTTTTAGCTCCCTGGTAGTTTTGATAGATGGCAATGGAGGATGGTGCATGGTTAGGCAAATCTACTCACCTCAAGGCTGGGAAGTGAAAAGGTAGAAAAAGCAAGGGGCCAAGATCCCCAAATCTCCTTGGATGGGAAACATCAATAATGTAAATGTCTCCATAGACCCCAATCTCAAAAGCTTCTATCATGCTGAAGATCAAGCCTTTACCGTGTGGACCCTGAGAGCATCTTAAGATCCAATCTATAACAACCTGTTTTCTAGAAGATATTTGTGGCACAGCGTTCAATAAGTGGATGCCGCATGGTTCCTGCTCCAATGTACACAGGTACAATATTTCACCAAGGACACTGGCCCCCCCAAGCCCTCATGAGATACAAAGCAATAAAAATCCTAGGTTTTCAGAGTAATCTACTGCATAAAGGACAATTTAACTTTGTGAGTCATTATTGTTCTGTCCTCAACCTAATATTATGATCACTTGTACCAATTTCTTTTATAGTGCTAAACATAAGGTTGAGCCATGCTAGTATATTTTTGACAATATATAAATTCATTACATATCCAATAATATTTTTAGGAAAGTAGAATTTGATAGTAACTAACTGCATAACCACTAGAGTCTGAGCTACTGGGAAACCAATATTAATGGCACAAACCTGAGCAAGTTCCATACAAGTAGTGATGAAAAAGTGTGATGGATATTTACATTAAAAATTTATTACAATAAAAGGCACATTGCTATTAATCTCCTTCACAATACTCCTCATCACTTCACATACTCTATCCCATCATCCTTGCTACTTTCTAAAGCAGCTCAGCAATTCTTACTTTTGTCTCTTTATGAGTTGTGACCAAAATTTAAGTGAATGCTGCTTCAGCATGCCACCCAAAAGAATGGAAGGCTTACAAAATATCAGTGAGTTCCCACTCCTTATTCACCAGATCAGTACTGTGCTCCTTCTGTCTCTTCACCGACGTTAAAATGACTATGAAAGATAAATGTTCTGAATTGATTCAGGACAGTGGGGCAGCTAGGCAGTGCAACTAAAAAACACTCAATAAAAGACTTCCAGAACTCTTCAGAAAGTGTCAAGAACAGTGGAATGCATTTGAAGGAAGGGGGAAATTTGGGGGGAAATAAATGGAAATGCAACTTTTATTATAATTATTTTTTTAAGATGTGAACATACAACTTATTTTTTCAATCACACCTAGTAACGACTTCTAACACCAAATTTTCTTTTGTAAGTAGACATCATATGGTAAGTGTTAAAAGTATTACACACAACAAAGAAAAGCCCAACACTTAGATGAATCTGTCACTAACACTTAGTAAATGTTACTTCTGATTGTTATTATTACTCCTCTGCTTAGAAAGTGTATTATTTCTGTACCAACAGTGCAATAGGTATTGAAAGAGAATTAGTAGAAAATTCATAAAGAATTTATAACAAATCTATCTGGATTTCAACAAAAGCATCAGGGTGCTATAACATCTAGTGAGGCTCCTCTAACCACTTACTTGTTACAGGAAAAATGTGCTGATTGAGATGTTTGTTATCATATTTAATAGACTAACTTCTATAAGTGCCAGAGAAATTTCCTATTTGTATTCCAGGGAATGTTCTAAAGGGAAACTGAAGGAAATTCTTTAAAGAACCTTAGTTCCAGAAGTTTAAATAATAGTAGCACCAGCTTATTATTTTAAAATTATATGAAATTTTAACACTTTTGTAAATCTCCAAGAAAATGTACATTTTAACCCTAAGAGAAGCATGTTTGTTGGCCAAATCAGCCACTGAGAAGTCACCAGATTTTTTTTAAGTCCCTAGGAGATCTTTAATTAATATGGTTTACACAGTAGCAAACCAGTAAAGTCCAAGTAATAAATACTTTAGATACAACTTGGAGGTGCCTTACCTGTCAGTAAGAACCTTGGGGATTCTCCCAAGAAGGCACAACTCTAAAATCCAACTCATCTTTGTCTCTCTTTAATTGCACTTGCACTTAAAAATTTCCTGGCTTCACAAGATAACATGAGAATCAAGACTATTCAAATGGACTAGAACTAAAATTCTTAACAAGACTAAGTTCCACAATTACATATATAATAAAACAGGTCTCAGCCATGGACCTGCCCTGAACTTCTGTCCCCAACCACCTCTGGAAATATGTTTGCTAGTTAGTTTGTCAGTGTTGTCCTCTGACAAAGAGACCCTTTTTATTGGCAGGTACAGACAAAGCTACACAAAAATGACTCAATAAAAAAAGACAGAGATGAACCAGGGGAACAAGCCAGCTCCAAGAGGGGAGGTAGGCCCATGTGGCTGAGAGGGAGTTCCAACTCCCATGGCGGCAAGGGAAGTTCCAGCTCACTGGTGTTGGCTCCAGGGAGTTTGGGACATCACTCCCAGTGCTGGAGTGCCATCTACCACCCTAGGACACTGGACTAGCCTGGAGAGGCTTTGTGGGCTTGAGTGAACCATGCCCAGCGACCTTTATTCAACCAGGGGAACAAGCCAGCTCCAAGAGGGGAGGTAGACCCCCACAGTGGCAAGGTGAGTTCCAGCTCCCTGGCTCTGGCCCTGGAGAGTTTGAGACATTGCTCCCAGTGTTTGGGTGCCCGCCCAGCCCCCAAGACACTGGACTAGCCTTGAAAGGCTTGGGGCTTGAGTGCACCATGCCCAGCGACATTCATTCAACCAGGGGAGCCAAGACCCATGAGTCCCAGGAGATGAGGGAGCAGGAGGTAATATCCAACATGTCAGGGAAAGTTTAGGAACATCACTTGAAACATGGAAATATAGGAAAATGACAAAATGAAAGACCAAAAAGCAATCTTAAACCTCCAGCCCATCCCAAGAAAGTCTAGGAGCAAATACATAGAGAAAATACTAGTCATAAACCTGGAATAACTGAAATGATATCAACTTCAAGAAGCAAGTACAGGAAGCTGTAAATGAACTCAAATTAGAAATAATCTCCCAGGTAAAAGAAGAAATGATAAAAGTAGTGAAAGAAATAGTGAATGTATCTAAAGAAGACACAGCTAAAAAATTAGAGTAAAAAAGCAAACAGAATCCCTAAATGAACAGTATAAGAAACAAACAGAATACATGAAGCAGATTAAAAGAGAGGTACAGGAAATCAAAAATTCTGTTGTAGGTTGCCAAAACCACTTCAAGGAAAGTGAATATAGAATTTCAGACCTCAAAGATAAGATTGCAGCTAGTGAACAGGAAAGGAAAGATTTTCTAAAAATAACAAGAAGTCAGGAAATAACAATTCAACAGCTGCAAGATGATGCAAAGAAAAAAACATAAGATTAATAGGGATAAATGAAAAAGAAGGTGACAACACAAATAATATCACGAGGCTATTTACAGAAGTAATAGCTGAAAATTTCCCAAACATCAGGATGGAAACTGACATACAGATTAGTGAAGCATATAGAACTCCAAATAGCCAGAACCAAAACAAAACTACACCCAGACATATAATAATCACCATCCTAGAAATCCAACACAAGAACAGAATATTAAAAGCTGTTAGAGAGAAAAGACAGATCACCTATAAAGGAAAACCTATCAGAATCACAGCAGACTTCTCAACGAACACAATGAAGTCAAGAAGAGCATGGACTGAAGTGTTTCAGATACTAAAGCAAAACAATTTCCAACCCAGACTGATGTACCCTGCAAAACTGTCCTTCAAAATGGATGGAGAAATAAGATACTTCCATGATAAAGAACAGCTGAACAGGTGAAGAACTTCATGATCTCCAAACCAACCCTGCAAAGAATACTCACAGACATTATAGATACACATAGGAAAAAACCACTAACAAGGTGGACAATTAAACAGAATGGAAAGATAAAGATACAACAGCAGAAAGAAAACATGTCAACCATAAACCAATATATGCCAGTTATAAGCATTAATGTAAATGGCCTCAATTCAACTAAAAGAAACAGACTGGCAGAATGGGTCAAGAAACAACATCCAATCATATGCTGTCTACAAGAAACCCATCTAAACCAAAAGGAAATTCATAGACTGAAAGTCCAAGGATGGAAAACAATACTTCATGCAACAGGAAGCCACCCCACCCAAAAAAGCAGTGGTAGCTATTATGTTTGCAGACAATGTGAACTTCAAACCAAGAAAGGTCCGAAGACATAAACAAGGTCACTACATACTACTTAGGGGAAAACTTTAAGAGGAAGAGATAGCAATCTTAAATATATATGCACCAAATTCCAGAGCACCCAGCTATACAAAGCAAATATTAACAGAAATGAAAAATCAAATAAGCAATAAAACAATTATAACAGGAGAACTTAACATGGCATTGACACAAAGGGACAGATCAACTAGACAGAAAATCAGCAAAGAATTATCAGAACTGAATCACACCTGTGAACAAATGGACTTGATAGACATATATAGAGTATTCCATCCAACAACATCAGAATATACATTCTTCTCAGCAGTACATGGGATATTCTCTAAAATATACCATATACTAGCCCACAGAACATATTTAAGTACATGCAAAAGAATTGAAATTGTCTCATGCATGTTATCGGATCATAGCACAATGAAACTGGAAATTAATGATAAAAAATTGCAAAACCCCACAAACACATGGAACTTGAATACTACACTCTACAATTTACTGGAATCTGTGGGATGCAGTGAAAGCATTACTCAGAGGAAAATTTATTGCACTGAGTTCCCACATTAGGAAAACAGAACAAACACAAATAAACAACCTGATACTACACCTCAGACAGCTAGAAAAAGAAGAGCAAGCCAAGTGCAAAGCCAAAAGAAGGGAGGAAATTATAAAGATCAGAACAAAAATTAATGCAATAGAAACCAAGAAAACAATTCAAAGGATCAAGGAATCAAAGAGTTGGTCCTTTGAAAGAATAAATAAAATTGATAAGCCCCTATCCAATTTAATTTTAAAAAGGAAAGAAGACTCAAATTCATGTGATTTAGAATGAAAAAAGTGAAATTACTACCAACCCTGTGGAAATACAGTAGATCATCAACAACTATTTCAAAAACCTCTACTTTCATAGGTGTGATAGCACCAAAGAAATGGACAGATTCCTAGAAACATGTGAACCACCAGAGCTGGATCAAGAAGATGTAAAACTGCTGAATAATCCAATTTCTATTAATGGAATTGAAAATGTAATCAAGTCCCTACCAACAAAGAAGAGTCCAGGCCCAGATGGAGTCACTGCGGAATTCTACAAGCAATACAAAGAAGAATTAACGCCGACACTCCTCAAACTGTTCAATGAGATTGAAAGGGAAGCAATTCTCCCTAAATCATTCCTGGAAACAAAAATATTGCTCCAGTACTAAAACCTGAGAAAGACCCAACCAAAAAAAGAGAACTACAGACCAATCTCCCTAATCAACATAGATGCAAAAATTCTCTTAAAATGTTGGCAAACAGGATGCAGCAAATCATCAAGAAGATTATACACCATGACCAAGTGGGATTCACCCCAGGCATCCAGGGATGGTTCAACATATGTAAATCAATAAATGCAATCCACCGTATCAATAGAGCCAAAAGTAAGAATCACGTGATCATTTCTAGAGATGCAGAAAAAGCCTTTGATAAGATCCAACATCCATTCATGATAAGAACCTTACAGAGAATTGGAATAGATGGTCTCTACCTCAATATGATAAATGCCATCTATGACAAACCAATAGCCAGTGTCATATTAAAGGCCCAAAAACTGAAAGCCTTTACCTTAAAATCAGGCACAAAACAAGGAGTCCCTTATCACTGCTCCTATTCAACATAGTACTGGAAATACTAGCCAGAGCAATTAGAAAAAAGAGAGACAAATAAAAGGAGTAAAGATAGGAAAAGAGGAAGTTAAACTATCATTATTTGCAGACAACATGATACTCTACATAGAAGACACCAAAACTCCATTGAAAGACTCCTAGATATAATAAATAAATTCAGCATAGTAGCTGGATACAAAATCAATAATCAAAAATCAATAGCATTCCTATACACTAACAACAAAATCACTGAGAAATAAGAAAAGCCACACCCTGCACACTAGCATCCAAAAAAATAAAATACTTAGGAATTAATCTAATGAAAGAAGTAAAGAGCGGTACAGGGAAAATTATAATACCCTGTAAAAAGAAATTGATGAGGACCTCAGAAAATGAGAAGACATCCCTTGCTTATGGATAGAAAGAATAAATATTGTGAAAATTGCCATCCTCCGAAAATTGTTATACAGATTCAATGCAATCCCAATGAAAATACCACTAACATACCTCATAGATCTAGAGAAATCACTCCTAAAATTCATCTGGAACCAGAAGAGACCTAGAATAGCACAGGCAGTTCTAAGCAACAAAGCCAAGGCAGGAGGCATCATCGTCCCTGACTCGAAGTTATACTACAAAGCTACCATAATAAAATCAACATGGTACTGGAATAAAAACAGACCTGAAGATCAATGGAATAGACTAGAAGATACAACCACAACCACAAACACACTCAACCACTTATCTTTGATAAAGGGGCCAAACATGTTCACTGGAAGAACAGTAGTCTCTTTAATAAATGATGCTGTAAAAACTGGTTATCTATATGCCAAAAACTAAAACTAGACCCATGACTGTCACCATGTACTAAACTAAAATCTAAATTGATCAAAGATCTAAATATTAAAACAGAAACACTAAATCTTTTGGAAGACAAAGTAGGTAAAAATCTTGAAGATATAGGGGTAGGTAGAGAGTTCATGAAAAAGAACCAAACTGCATGCAAAATACTTCCCAGAATCCATAACTGGGGTCATGTCTTATTAAAGAGTTTCTGCATGTCAAAAGAAATCTCCAGCATAGTGAAAAGAAAACCCACAAACTGGGAAAAAATCTTAGTGAACTGTCCCTCAGACAAAGGACTTCTGTCTAAAACTTATACAGAATTTAAAAAAAAAAATCAGACCCCCAAAATTCAAAGACCCAAACTAAAAATGGGCATCCGAGATGAACACACAGTTCTCAGATGAAGAAATACAAATGGCATATAAATACATGAAAAACTGTTCATCATCATTGGCCATTAGAGAAATGCAAACTAAAACCACACTGAGATTCCATCTCACTCCAGAAAGAATGGCCAGGATCAACAAAACTACCAACAACAAATGCTGGAGAGGCTGTGGGGAAAAAGGAACTCTTCTGCACTGTTGGTGGGAATGTAGCCTGGTGCAACCACTGTGGAGGTTAGTCTGGAGATTCCTCAACAAGCTGGGATTGGAAGTCCCATTTGACCTAGCTATTCCACTCCTAGGCATATTCCCAGAAGAACTGAAAACATCATACCACAGTGATATATGTGCATCCATGTTTATAGCAGCACAATTTGTAATAGCTACATCTTGGAAACAACCTAAGTGCCCATCAACTGAGGAATGGATACAAAAATTGTGGTACTTTTATACAATGGAATACTACTCAGCTATAAAGAATGATCACATTGAGAAATTTATAAATAAATGGATGGAACTTGAGACCGTACTCATAAGCAAAATAAATCAAACTCACATGTATAAATACCGCATAGTCTCCCTAGTATAAGAAATGGTAAGAGTACATAAGATTCTATGGTAATCGTGGATCCCCATTATATTGCTTTAAAGACTTGTAATGTTTTCATTCATTGGTTGGAATGGTTTTATTCTGTTTTGTTTGACCTTATTATGTTTGATGGTATGAACAGCTACTTTGAAGAAAACAAGACATTATGGCAGCCATTGCTTTGAAGTCCTACTATGCTTTTGTTCTTCTATTACCATTGGTTCTATCATGTTGTGTCTTACTGGATTTTAATATGTGTAATAATATAAACAAATTTTTTATGGAAAATGAGATATTATAGTAGCCATTGTTCATTTTCTGTTATTTGGTTCAGAATACCTTGTAATAGCTTCATTCTCTTGAATGCTTTTATTCTATTTTGTTATATTTGATATTATTGTGTATGAAGCTATGCTCAACTATTTCAAAGAAAGAAATATTATGGTAGCTACTGCTGATATCCAATTGTCTTGTTGTGAAGTGCTGTGTTGCTTGTATTGTTCTGTTCTGATCTGCATTGTTCTGTCCTCTTTTGTTTTATTCTCTGCAAAATAAATTTTTTTTAAAAAAAGACAGAGATGGTTTATTGAGAAGGTAGTTCTTTCTGATTTTCTGTAATAGACTTTGTTTCACCATGAAGTTAAATTTATAGTGTATCTGCTAGACACAGCAGGCTCCAGCAAATCTTTGAGATTCCCTGCCTTAACATTCAAGTAGACATTTTCATGGATGCCATTTCAAGCCAAATAACTGGTTATATGAGCCATTTACAGAAAACCTTTATTTAAAAAGAAAATGGATAGGCACTACATTTCCAGAAACTGTTAGAATACAGACATACATTCAAATTTTGTTTTCCTTTGAGATACACCTAAAAAGACAAATACAGCGTTAGACAATTGGAAGCTTTTTTGGCCTACCACAACAACACTATGCTTATTATTCTGACTCATAATCAAGCATTCATCAGGTGACAGGCTGCAAACTGAACAGCAAAGTCCTATTTAAATAGCGATTGATCACATCATAATAAAAATCCAGCCTGTGATTTAATTTTTGGAGGAGATACTGCATCAGGTGGTATAGTGTTGAGAATAATCCTCAAAGGAATCTACATCAAGAAAGCATGCAATTCCGACCTGGGAAACAATCATTCAACCTGTCTACATACACTACTAAAGGGAGTAGATATTGACTTACTGTGCTTTGGGCTTTTGTAGTGGTTTTAATTTCTATAAGGTAAAAGAATAAAAGAAAAAATTTAAATTCAAAAAAATGAAGACAAAATACTTTTGATGTCAGGTTGGGCAACAGTGGGAGAAGACTGCCTATTATACATTCAATTTCATATATTTCTAAGAGTAACTTTTAGATCTTACTAAAAGTTTTTTAAGTAACAGAACCAAGAGGTGAACCCATACTATGGGAAAAGGAAGAAAATAGCTTATTAAAGATTATTAATAAAATCACTGAAGAAAAACCAAGCAATTTTATATCAGAACAACTGGTCAAGATCATTTGGTTTAAAATTCTATTATAAATGCCAAATCACAACTCAAAAATGTGACTTACTATGTAAGTCTATACTGAAAATGGAAAGTCTATACTGAAAACCAAGCCAGTAGGTCCCCAACTCAATCATCCTCCCAGTAAGATGTGCAGGTCCTGAAAGAGATCAGCAATCATGATACTCCAACCTCTTAAGAGCCTGAAACTTTAACCAAGATAATTCCTGATATTGTTTGCTAAGCAGAATGTTTTTATTCTGAAGTTTAATGTCACCCAAATGAAGCTCTCTGCATAGTGATGTACCTACTCTACATCACACAATAGTACAGGAAACTGAAACATCTTAGCACATAGAAGTTTCAATAGTACTGGAGTAACGATTAGCACAGTTCCTCTGAGACATACAATGGTGACAGGAAGACAAATGAAAGGAGGCACAGCACAATGTTTTGAAAGATTAATCAAGGTAGGGTCCTTCACACAGGAGTAATTTGCGGATCATTAAGATCTAGCTTAGAACCTGGTGGCACAGCTACAAGTGGTAAGGAAACGACCAGCTCACCTCCAGTGCAGAGGTCATGAATGGGCCTGCTCATCTGAGAGGCAGCTCTGGGTCAGTCTTCAACAGTGACGCATGGTGTCTAGGAGCCGGAGAATACTTAAGTGTAGTTTGGGTTTATTACTTTATTTACATGTGAAGAAACCAAGGTCTTGGAGATTACACGGTTTTCTGAAATTCACACTTCATTATGCATCTGCTTTCCTTTACGTAGAGCAGTGTAAGACATAAGCTCTCTCCCTTTAAATGAGAATCGTAGAAATGATTCAAAGACAAATCTTGATAAATATTCCATGTGGAAAGTAGTGTTCAGCTCTGAAGAATATGAGTTCCTGTACTATGAGTTCTGAGCTGTGCATATATGAACTTCTGTTCCTTTTTCAATAAAATGTGAATAACATTTTTTGCTTTGTAAGTTTTAATGATAAGGTTATATATTATATTTGCAAGCCTTCTTAAACTACAAAAGATACACAAACATGATCTTTTAAATATAATTCACTCTTAGAGAATCCATTTTATATTTTTTTTATTTTAAAGAGGATAAAACAGAACAAAACCAATCAAAACAAACCAGTGTAAGACATATAGGGCTTAAAAACTTTATGAAATCAACAATAGTTACAATAATGCCCCTTGATGCTTTCAAAATAGTTGCAGATAACTTCAGACATAGTAAAAATCAAACAGAACAGAATATAAACAATAAAAACAAAACAATGAATGCAATAAAGGACTTCAAACAAGCCAACAGTAAATCCAAAATTGCTACTATAAAATATCTTACTATCCTTGAATTAGCTTCTCCTGCTCTTACGTTTAATATAGTCAAACAAAACAAAAGAGAATAAAACCCAACCCAACAAAACAAAGGAAAAGATATAGGCCCTCAAAACAAGACCATCAGGGAATCAACAACCCTCAGAAGGAGATGCCCCCAGATGCCACACTGTGTATCACTATCCTCTGAACCCATGGCCAGACCACTGGCCTTAGGCCTGCAATGTTAGTGAAGCACCAAAGCACCACAGGCCTCCACCTGCATGCCATCCTGACAGCTACCATCACAGACCCTGCCTCCCCAGGTAAGCCAGCCGCCCACGAAGAGGGACCCCGCACCCCTGCTCACCAGCCTGGCTGCTCCCAATGTGGGGGTGGCCTGCACACAGCACCCACCCCCAGCCTGGCCTATCCGCCAGTATGGTACTGTTCTCTCTCCCCGCAGTCTGCCAATGGCGCTGAATCACAGGGAGAGGCCTGGGTCCAGCTGTCACCGGTCCAGCGGCGGCCCACGCGTGGCACTGGTTCTCGGGCTGGGGGAAGAGCGAACAACAGCCATATCAGCAAAGAATCCATCTTAAAATCGATACATAATGCTGTTTATGTGGAGGGTGACAGGGCAGAATGAAGAACACAAGACACAAAGCAAAGTTGTGGCTTTGGGAACTTTGTCACTTGTCATGGTTACATGGATTTTTAGCATTAAAAATATACTGCAGGAATTTGCAAACTTTTACAGGAAAACAGTTGACTTCAAAGTCTGATCAATCTTCTGGGGTCCTTTCTCAGAAACATGAGCATCCTATACACATAAAAACAGACTTTCACATACAATTCCAAAGTTTCTAAAAATTCAAAATTAAGTACATTGTACAAAGCAAAGCTCAAGTAAAAAAGAATCACTACTACAATTTTTCTTTTTTGTTTATAAGATAATGTCCTCCAGGTCATAAAATAAAGTAGCATTCTAAAAATTATACTTTATTTATGCCCACTGAGTTTGGTGATGCACATCTATAATCCTAGCACACAAGAGGCTGAGGCAGGAGGATCACTGTGAGTTCAAGGCCAGCTGGGGTGACATAGTGAGTTTAAGGCCAGTCTGAAATATACAGCATGACCCCATTGCAAAGAAAAGAAAAGAAAAGAAAAGAAAAGAAAAGAAAAGAAAAGAAAAGAAAAGACTATATATATATATATATATATATATATATATATACTGAATTTATGTTCCAGATCCTAAGCCATCCACCTACTTAAAATGAAAGGAACAATGACATGTATACTATTACTCCAGATTCATTGAATAAAAGAGAAAATACAAATCCTCATAAGTTTTTGAGACAGAGTTGTTTTAATTAGCATCTCTTGAATGACCAATGATATTGAACATTTTTTCACATATTTATTTGCCATTTGTATTTCTTTATATGAGAATTGTGTATTCATCTCAGGTGCTCATTTTTGGGTTTAGTCTTTAAATTTGGGGGGACCTGATTTTTTCAATTCTTTATATATTCTGGATATAAGTCCTTTGTCTGAGAAACAGTTTTCTGATTCTGTAGGTTTTCCTTTCACTTTGTTGGTGATTGGAAAAATGCAAATTTAAACAACACTGAGATATCATCTCACTCTAGAAAGAAGAGCTGCCAAGAAATTAACCAATAACAAAAGCTGGTGTGGATGTGGGGGAAAGGAACCTTCTCCATTGCTGTGGGAGTGTAGACTGGCACAACCACTGTGGAAATCAGTGTGGAGATCCATCAAAAAACTAGGATTTGAGGTCCTAGTCAACCCAGCTATTCTCCTTCTGGGTATTTTTCCAAAAGAATTGAAAACATCATACCACAGCAATATATGTGCACCCATGTTTATAGCAGCACAATTTGCAATAATCAGATCATGGAAACAATGCAGATGTCCATCAATCATGGAATGGATAAAAATGATGTGGTATTTTTATACAATGGAGTGCTACTCAGCTACAGAGAAGGATAAGCTTGAGGCTTTTATGGGTAAATGGATACAATAAGAAACCATACTCATAAGTGAAATAAATCAGACTCACATGTATAAATATCATATTATCTCCCTAGTATAAAAAAAGAGTAAATAAGATCCAAAAGGTACAATAGATACTATGAAAATGAAAGGGAAAAAGTGCTCAAAAGGAAAGAACAATTGGGATAGGGGAGAGGAGAAAAGAAAAAAATCATATATATATATGTGTGTATGCACATATACACATTTACACATATATGTGCAAGTATGTAAATATATACAAGATTGATAACTATACACATTTATACATATATGTGCAAGTATGTAAATATATACAAGATTGATAACTATACTACTAATCTTTGTTCATCAGAAAGAACTATTGTGGCCGGGGATTTAGCTCAGCAGAAAACTCGAGGTCGTGAATTCGATCCCCTGTTAAAAAAAAGAACTATTGTGTTTTCATTGTCTGGTTGTTTGATCTTTTTCCCTGCCTAAATCTTGTAATCTTAAAAACTACTTTCAAGATAACAACATGCAATATATTAACTAGTGTTAATTTTTTTAATTGTTTTTTATCCTTTTTTGTTTGCCTTTTAAAAAAAATTAAATGATCATAATATCATACAATAATAAAAGTTACATAAAGACAAAATATTTTGAGACAAATCATAAATCAAAGCATGGAGACAAACAACTAGAATTAAAACGGTCTTTTTTTTTTTTTTTTTTTGGTGCTGGGGATTGAACTCACGACCTTGCATTTGCCAAGCAGGCACTTATACCACTGAGTCAAACCCCCAGACTAGAATTAAAATGAATCTATGCAAACTAGAACCACTTTTAAAATTATAAAACTGGGCTTGGCCAATGCATTAATTAATGCTAATAGAAGCTAGAATATGGAAATGGCTTCTATTGAAGACAAGTATAATTACTGACTTCTCAGAATCCACGAATCCCTGTGGTGTTTGTAATCTATACTTTCACATTCATATACATAGTGTTTTCTGTGCATGGAGAACTCCAAGCCTGGATGGACCTGTTATACTTACTTCTGTCTAAGACCGTTTTATACTGAATCCTAATTATTGTCATATTTACTCTAACTGAAGGCCTCAGAGCAGCCACCTCTCAGAAGGCAATTGGTAAGATCTCTTCAGCCTCTACTGGAAGAGCCTTTTATTATGATGATGCAGGGCCTGGAATACACACCTTATGATGAACGGTTCAGAGAACTCTACTTAAAAAATACTATTGTGAATATCTCTATCAGCACTTCTTCCTCCACTGTCATTATTTGTTTACCTATCTCTCTTCCATCTAGGCTAGGAATTTTCCAGAAGAAGTATGATGATTTATTCATTTTTTTGTATCCACACTTTGAATATACAACCACATACATGTTTCAAACTCAAAAAACAAATTACAGCAGTCAACAAAAAATTAGCAAAGTAGATGCAAATAGGAAGATTTTGGTGACGTTTAGGAAAGAATAGTCTAAAAATAAATGCTCTGTGTGATAAAAGTGGAAATTTAATCAATCCTATATTTGGTCAGTAGCAAATAAGAGAAAGAATGTAGGTTGGCGTTAGTACATAAAACAGAAAAAAATGAAGATAACAAAGTTCCCAGGCCACACCAGAGGCAGGAGTTATTCTGAAAGAGGAATGAAAGGAGGAATTGCTCTTCTTTTCCAAAGTGCTGGTCACAATGAGCTTCTTCAATGTCAAGCTAATATTTTTTTCTCCCAAAATGACAGCGCAGCTCAGTGAGTACCTGCAGCTCAGCTTTTCCAGGACAAAATATCTAGTCTGGAAATCAATACCTTGGAGATAAACCAAAATGGAGGTTACCCAAGAACCGAATGAAACCATCAGAGAAGAAAGTAAGATTAAGTACGACAAAAGAAATAGATAATACAATGAAGAAGAGACCACATGGAGCCACCAACAGTGGCCACCTCACCATCTGGGACTTTTTTTCTTTTATTCTCAGTGAAACCTACAGAACTGCATTGAGACTGAAAGACTGACCAGCAATTGGACCCAGCAAGGTAAATGTGGGATACTGCTTCCAGAGTGGACTTTCACAGTCAACAAATGGAGAGTGGCCTTGGTACAGGGCCTACAGCCATAAGCATAGAGCAAGAGCTGGTGGGGGTGCCATTGTAGGGGAGGGCTGTGTGTTTGAACCTGTGTCCCAGAGCAGTCCCTTGGCCACAGATCATGCTTGACACTCCAAAGGTCTCAGACTGGATGAGAGAAAGACAGCCATGGGAGGCAACCTGAGTTGGAGAGCAGGCTGGGGGTACTCCTGCTGAGGGACGGATGCTGATGATAACGGATCCAGCTCCTGCAGTCAGAGGTCAGGGCCAGCCTGAGTCACACGGGGTTAGAAGATTACGTTGACCTATGTTCTGTCTGTAAACAGAATCCCGCACCCAACGCTGTTCTGGAAGTGGACCACCACCTTAGACATCAGTGTGACAGACAGCTCATGGTGTGTGCTCTGAACTTTTTCCTTGGACAGAGGAAAAAAGCCTCACATCCAAACAACAAAACTGTCACTATCCTTTATTTGAATGTGTTATATTTTTCATCTTTATTTACTTATTTTATTATTCTTTGCTGTTTTCCTCCTTATGTATATCTCCCCCAAAACTTTCATTCCATCACTTTACCTTTTTTCCTTTTTTAGGTGAGTCTGTGCACATGCTCATCCTCTTGCCCTTTTTTCCAGTATAGTTTATGGAAGGTCAGGGAATTCTCCTTTGTCTCTTTGTGTCTTTCTGACTTTTATCCATATTTCTTCACCTGGCTTCTTTCTCCTGTGAACAATTCATTCTCAATTTTTATTTTTTTTTCCTCTCCCATTTCCATTTGTCTCCCTTTATCTTTTTCTCTAATATTAACACCAATCATATAATCTTTCTCCATTCCCATTTCTCACTACTGATTTTGTACCAGGTTTTCCTTTTAGCTCATTCTGCCTGTATAACATAACCTTACCATCATTAGGGTCCTTCGCCCACTTCCTGTTGCCTCCTATTCTCCTACCACATAGCAGAATACTTTTTTTAAAAAAAATTTTTTTCTCTCTTCTCTTCACTTCTTCAACATTACCAAGTTCCCAACTCCCTAGGCCTCAGATGACTGGCTAAAATTCCTCTTGAGCACTGTTGCTCATTAGAGGAGATGTCGCCATTTAGTGTGCATTAATGTTGAGTCAAGATGTAAGTTGCCGTGATACTTACACTATTACCATGAATTTCTTCTCTAGGCTAAAAGAAAATCCAAAATAGGGTCTCATGGTATGTTATTTCTCAACTAGCCCCATAAGTACGACTATAAAGGATTAACGATTTCTCCTAAAACTGAATAGATTGCATAGGAATAAACCTGGCTAAGTGGACAATTTCATGCTAATGAGTCTGTCTGCTGAATCCACCATCACACCCAGGGACAGGGAAAGGAAGAATTTTCTAAACCAAGAGCTTGAACTCTATCAGTCTCTGCAAGAATGCCTGCAATCTGGCCAAAAGAAATCCGGAGGCAGAGTTAGGCTCAGTACTGCAGTGGAAGAATCAGAAGTTATTGGCGTATGACTACTCAAACTATGACAAAGAAGTTGCTTGAGAAACACATAATGTCTCACTGGAATATTTAATCTGTGTTCTTATCAGACAATTTATGGGTTTAAATTTTTGTATGTTTCTTGATTTATTCTTTTAAGTACCCTGTGTGTATTAGGCTGTTACTTTTGTGTATTTGTTCTTTCATTTTATTTGGCTTGGTAGGTATCCAGATTCTTTCCTTTATTTTTGTCAACTCAAATACCGAGAAAATACCATTAACTGTCTATTTATCATTTTTCCAAATTCATGAACTCCTCTTCCTGTTTTAAAATTCTCCATATTTGGTTTTCTCACAGTCACTTCTGTCTTTTGTAATATAATTCTCCGTCTTCACACCCTAAACTTTTGGCTCTTCTGTATCTTAACTATTTTATTATCCACAACCACATAGTTTTCCTCAGTCACAAAGTAAACACTTTTTTCCCATGTCTCACATTTGCTTCCACAAAATGTCCTTTGAAAACTGACCCTTCAACTCAGCTAAAAGAACCACAATAAAATAAGAACCCACATCAAACTTTTCTTCCACCACTGCAGGGAAACCTTTTAACAGCACCCCTTTAGTGGCTAACACTCCTTGTCTAACCAGCTCCCATCACCCTCACACTCTCTCACCTCCCTCATTGAAGAACAATACAAAATAATAAGCTATCAACATGTGCATGGCAAACGGGCCAGGAGGGAAGAGTAACTGAATCCCTATCAGAAAAGTGTTTAAAGATTGAATCTGTGGATGCTGCTGAACCAGAAATAACTCTCTCAAAACATAGGAACAGAGGTGAAATCATTTAAAATAAATAGCAGAAGGAATAAATACTAGTACTGTAAGCACAAAGCTAAAAATTATTTGGTGAGAGAACAGCCTATTAAAAATCTCTGTACAAGCCACAAACTCACCTTCTTTCTTTTGTCCCAGTTTACATTAACACTCTCCTAAAGGAGGAGAAAAAAGAGGAGGTCATACATAATTTAAGACAGATTTACACAGGAGAAAAGGGAATAAAGGAAATACAAGATCTCTCAAAGCAGAGCAAAAGTTTACAAAGGGAGAAGAAACACCAGGTAGCAGAAATATATGAAAACTTTTTAGAAGATGTGAAAAAAACAGATGAAATTGAAGAGGAAACAATCAAAAAGGTCACAGAAATTTCAATATATGTACAGTGAATTTTGAAGAAGTAGGTGAAATTCTAGATGAGCTAAATGAAACAATTCAGACTTAAAATGTCAAATTCAGCAAAGATACGGAATCCTTGAAAAGATATCAGACAAAAATACTCAAAGTAAAAAGCTGCATTGAATTTATACACGGCAGAAATGACCAGTGTGAACACAGGGTGTCTGACGTCAAGGAATAGTGAATCATGATGAAGACATTAAAGAAAAACAGAAGACAATAGAAGACTATCCAGCAGCTACTAGATAACGTCAAGATCAAACTAAGGCTATCTAGAGTTAGAGAAAAACTTGAAGAGAGTTCAGATGGATTCACTAACATGCTCAGAGAATTTATGGAAGACAATTTCCCAAATGTAAAAGTTTAAAATACAAGAAATAATTGCTAACAAAATACCAAACAATTATGATGTGAAAGAAGTTCACCAAGGCATTTCATTATTATATTCCAAGATATCCAGGGAAAAAGAGCCAATTTTAAAGTTGACCAGAGAAAAACAAAACAAAAAATATCACATTTAAGCTAAACCAATTAGAATCACAGAAGACCTCTCAGCACAATTCCTGAAGGATAGAAGAATTTGAAATATTTGAAACCCTAAGAGCAAAGACTTCCAACTCAGATTAATTTATCCAGCAGAGCTACCCTTCAAAATAGATGGATAAATAAGGTGTTTCTGTGAAAAAAAAAGATCAGTTCAAAAGACATATGAGTATTAAATCAACTCTAGAAAAAATGTATAAGCACATTCTTGAGAGAAAAAAATAGATCAGACACAGCTAAAAGCAGAGAAAACTAGTGAGGTCAATGAATAAACAGCAACAAAAAATCAAGAAAAGAAAAACAATGGATAAATCAACAGATAAAGAATGCAATGCTAGTAAAAAACCAAAGTATCTCAGTAATATCTTTCAACATTAACAGACTCAAATCTCCAATTAAAAGACATGGACTGTCAGATTGGATGAAAAAATGGAATCCAATGGTCTGTTGCACTGAAGAAACTCACCTAATCCAAAAAGATATTCATAGATTAAAATTACGGGTTGGAAAACATTTCATATGCTGAGACCCTGAAATAAGCAGGGGTAGCAATTTTAATACCAGATGTGATAAGATTCAAGCTATCACTAGCTAGAAGAGACAAGATCACTACATAGTACTTAAAGAAACAATCCAACAAGAAGAAATAACAATGATAAACAGATATGTATCAAATACCATAGCACCTATCTTCATAAAATACAAACTGCTAAAATTAAAAGATCAAATAAACACTAATGCAATTACAGTAAGGAATTTTAATACTTACTCTTTGGAAAGAGATAGGTCAAAATGGATATATACAGAGTATTCTACCCCTGCAAAATATAATATACATTGTTTTCGGCAGCTCATGGTACTTTTTCAAAAAAAGATCACATACTAGTCTACAAAGCCTGCTTAAGTAGATATAAATACAAATTACTCCATTAGTTCTATCAGACCAGTGCACTATATAAATAGAAATCAATGACAGAAGAAATTTTGGAAAATTAACAACATGCTCCATAAAACCAGTGAGTCACAGAAGAATCAAAGAATAAATCTAAAATTTCAGGAAATTAATTATTATGATGGCACAACTCATCAAAACCTCTGGGGCACTATCAAAATAGTTCTAAGAGGAAAATTCATCACAGTCAATGTTCACATTATAAAAACAGAGCTAACTCAAATAATCTTTTAAGAAACCTTAAGATATTTAATAAATAGCAAGAAACCAACTCCAAACAAAAATTAAGGAGTGAAATAAATATGAGCAGAAATCAACAAAACTGAGACTAAAAAATGTAACAAAAAAATTACAGAATTGAAGACCTGCTTCTTTGAAAGAATTAATAAAATAAATAAGCCCCTGGTTACACTTACCAAGAGAAAGCAAGACTCATATTAATGCAGTTAGAAATGAAAAAGATAAAATCACAAAAGACACTGGAAATGCAGAAGAGAGTAACAACTTTCAAAAATTACATTCTGACACATACAAACTACCAAAACTAACTCAAGAAGCAATAAATATGCTTAGCAACCCAATAACAAGCAATAAAATTTATACAGTAATAAAAAACTGCCAACTAAAAAAGCCCAGGACCTGATAGATTCACTGCTGAGTTCTACAAACACTTTAAGGATGTTATATCACTAAATTCTTCAAGCTCTTTAAAGGAATTGAAAGACATGGAGTACTCCCCAATTCGTTTATGGAAGCCAGTATCACTCTGATCCCAAAACCAGATAAATACCCAACTGAAAAAGAAAATTACAGGCATATTTCCTTAATAAATATAGATGTAAAAATGCTCAAGATATAAGTAAATAGAGCACAGCACATTAGCAAAAAGATCATATATCATGATCAAGTACTTTTCAATCCAGAAATGCAAGGAGAAGCGAATATACATAATTCAGTAAATGTAACATCACATATCAGGAGCAAGGTTTAAAACCATACAATCATATCACTTAATGTGTTAAAGACTTTTGTCAAAATCTAATACCCTTCCATGATAAAATCTCTGCAGAAAACAGGTATAGAAGGACTATTCCAGAATATGATAAAACTATATACAGTAAATCAAGAAGCAACATTATACTAAATGAGGAAAAACTGAAGTACTTCTCCATAAAACGAAGAAGATATGGATGCCCACTGTCACCTCTTCTTCTCAACATAGCACTTGAAATATTAACCAGAGTAATTAGGCTAGAGAAACAAATAAAAGGGATACATATAGGAAAAAAGAATTTAAATTATCACTAGTTGCACATGATATGACAGTTTGCATAGAGGACTTACAGAATTCCATAAAAAAACTCTTAGAATTAATAATAAATTTCAGCAATATAGCAATATACAAGATCAATGCAAAAAAATCATTAGTACAGTACACCAACAAATAACAAGATGAGAAGGGAACTTTGAAAATAATAACATTCACAGTAGTCTCAAGAAAAATGAAATACCTAGAAATTAACCTAACCAAGGAAGTGAAAGATCTCTACAAAGATAAATATACTACTCTGTAAAAGTAGATCGAAGAGGACATCAGAAACTGGAAAGTTCTCCTTTTCTACTGAGTAGGCCAAACCAATATTGTCAAAATGACCATATTCACAAAACAGTTATAAAGATTCACTGCAGTCTCAATCAAAACACCAACAGCTTACTTTATATATCTAGAGAACAAATCCTAAAATTCACATGAGGCCAGAAAAGATCCAGAATAGCGAAAGAAATTTGGGCAACAAGAGTGAAGCAGGAGACAGCAATATTTAACTTGAAGCTATACTGCAAAGCAACAGTAATAAAAATGCCACTGTTCTGAAACAAAAACAGATACATGGATCAGTAGAACAGACTTTAGGACACAAAACTTCCCCAGATACATTAAGCTATTTCATCTTTGACAAATGGACCAAAAGCATATGTTGGAGGAAAGAGAGCCTATTCAACAAGCAATGCTTAGAAAACTGGTTATCTGTGTGCAGAAAATTAAAACTGGACCCTTATATCTCACGTTATACTAAATTAAAATCAAAATGGATCAAAAATCTGATGATTATCCTACTGGGAAATAAAACAAGTAAAACACTTGAAGGCAAATATTTACAAAATTATTTTCTAAACAGAACCCAAAAGACACAAGAAAGAACAGCAAGAATTAACAAATGGAATTGAACGCGATGAAGATTGGAAATGAAGAATGGGGAAAAAATTTGCCAGTTACTCTACAGACAGAGAACTAATATCTAAAATATACATCAAACTAAAAATAAATAAATAAATAAACCTAAAAATTAATATCCAATCAAGAAATGGATAAGAGAAGTGAATACATAGAGGAAAAATACAAATTTTCAACAAATATATGAAACAGTGATCAAGATCTCTGGCCATTAGAGAAATGCAAATGAAAACACTAAGATTCTGTCTTATTCCAGAGAGAATGACAATCATTAGGAAATAAAATAACAAATGCTAGCGAGGCTGTGGTGAAAAAGGAACCCTCGAAAACTGGTGGGAAAGTAAACTAACTATTATGCAAATTATTATGGAGATTTCACAAAGAATGGAAATTAGAAATTCCATATAACCCAGCTATCCTCTTGGTAAGTATCTTCCTCAAGAATTTACACCATCATACTATAGCAACACTTGCATATTAATGTTTATAACAGCACGATGTATAATAGCTACCTTGAAAGTAGCTTGTATGTCATCTATTGGATCAACTGAACAAAGAAAATGTTGTGCTTTTTATAACTGAATACTACTGAATTCTAAAGAATGACAAATTTGAAACATTTGAGACAAAATTGAGACAAATTTGAGGTAACTTGCAGGACTCACCTGGAAAATAAAATGTAGAGTGAAATTAACCAGACACACAAGCTTAAATAACATACAGTATCTCTCATTTGAGTGAGGCGAATTACAAACAGAAAGAATAATAAAGGATTGTTAAAAAGAAACAAGGAAATTGATCTCTTGCAATCAGGAAGTGATCCAAAGGGAAAGCACAAGAGATTAAGACAGGAGGATGAGGAAATAAGTACATGTGCCATGTTTGGGAACCTAACAATCTCAATTATTGTAAACATTATAAGCCATAATATGAGCTAAGATTAATAATTCCAACAAGAATGAAAAACAAGATAGGGGATTTGGATGAGATAGGAGAGAGAAGGAGGGAAAGAGAAGAAGATTAAAAATAAAAACAAACTGTACTATATGCATGCAACCATTCCACAAGATAATAAACTGCATGAACTCAAACATGTACTAATAAAAAAAGTATTTTTTTTAAAAAGGAAATTGCTGAGATGGTGGAGCAATGAGTAGCAAAGAAAGAGCCTCTCTGAAATTTGGCATTGAAACATTGCAATGTCTCAAAGTGAGGAGGAAAGGAGGGAAGTGGGCCCATGGGACCCAGGAAAGATCTCAAGTTAGAATTTAAGCACATAGAGAGAGCAAAAAGAGAAACTTCAATGAAAAATAAGGAGAAAGCAACGACTTTCATGGAGAAGCACACCAGTGGAGCAGAGCAGTGGCTACGGTGGACTGCAGTGGTTGATGAGTTGTCCTGTTTGGCAGCTGGCCAGGAACATCTTGGAGAGAGGCCACCTGCACCGGGCACTTGCAGCAGTTGCTGGCTCCACCTAGTGCCTCCAGCTGAGTTCAAGCCAAGGTCAAACCTTCAGTGGAAATGGGAACTGCTGCAAGCTTGGTAGGTCTGTCCAGGCTTACAGCCCAAGGCAAGCCTGAACACTATAGGACGCAGGCTCACTGGCATCATGCTCTAGACCACTGTACAGCTGTTACTAGCTTGCTAGGATTGATTGATGCGTGTCTGAACCTGACTACCCACACTGCCTGCCAGTGGCAGCAGAGACACACCATACAGTGGACTTTTCTTTTCTTTTTAATTTCCTTTGCTTTTCTTTTCACTCCTTTTCTTCACTTTCTTTCTCTGTTTTTTGTCTATTTGTTTTATTGTTTTTTCTTCATTGTTTGTTCTTTTTTTTGAGTGTGAACATGGTTTCTGGTTCTGTTGTTGTTGCTAATGTTGTTCCTGTTTTGTTCTAATTTTGTTTTTATTTCTTCCCTCTCTTTTTCACTCCTGTCTTCTGCTCCACTTTCCCAAAGTTTATGTGATCCTTCTTTGTCTTCCATTCTTGCTTCTAATTATACTATCTTTTCTTATATTTCTCTATTTTCCCTCAACTCTTTTTAAATTTTTTTCCCCTGAGGGTATCATAGCCATATGGAGGGTTTATTTACTGCATACAACTTTTTGGTTCATTCTAAATTTTGTTATATAACCACAAATCTAGTTAATATGGTGGCAAATTAATATTTACCTCACTTTGTATATCTGGCTGTGTCTGATACTATTGTTATTATTGATTGTATCACTTTAGCCAAAGTGATATGATTGTTTTAAGCAGCTCCTCTTCCTAATTTACACGAGATTGTGTAAGTGTCCTAAAAAATATGCTATGCAAGTGCCAAAGAACCAGGGGCCGGGCCAGGTAGGCAGCATCTTCTCAATACCAATAAATTGAAGAGTAGGATCTTACAACAGACCCAAAATCTAAAAGCCAGCTATACCTGGAAGACACTTACTTCTGAGAAGTGGTCATTTCTTAGGGGTTTTATATACTATCAATAAATCTACTCACCAAAGGCAATTTACAAGCATCAACCCAGGAATCAAACTAAAAACATTATGTTAAAAGTGAGAAGAAACTTGAATAAGATGCAATATCAGACATTCAGGTTGATATAGCAGAATGAAACTCCTGACTTACTATACGTCCAGTATGACTTTGTGTTCTCTAAAATCAAAGAATGAATTTTAGGAACAACAGAGGTTAAGAGCAGGAATATTTATTGAGACAAAGAAAGCTTCTGTCAGAGAGAGACAGAAGGGGTCCTAGTGGGTTGCTAAAGACTGTCTTTTCTGGGACTTTTTATAGAGTAAAATCATGCGGTAAGGTGGGTCTAAAGTTGGGGAAAACTGGGAACTCATGAAGTAGATGGGCATGAAGTGGGAGAGAGCTATGTTTAGCCAATAAGAGGAATAGTTCAGGTAAAATTGATTAAATTGGGAACAAATGGGGAAGCAACTCACGTAGAAAGTGGGCATTCTTAGAGAGCAGTGACTCCTCCCTAGGGATTGGAATGGTGACTCCTGACTTCTCAAAGTGATCCAGACTTAAGCACACTGAAGTCACAGTCACGCTGAAATCAGGAGGTTGATGAGCTCAAGGCCCTCAGCAAGAGGACACATCACAATGCAGAACAGAGCTGGCATGGAGATCTCCATTAACCTGTGGTGAGTGCTCAGAATTTGGCCCTCCTGTGGGAGGGAGTGACCAGCTGGATGACATATTAGAATTGGGCAGGACAGGCCTGAACCAGGAACCCCAGTGGCTTCAATTGGCAGCTCCTGGCCCACAGTGGATTGTTGGGATCTTCTTGGGCTGGGTCATGCCCCAGGTTGGAACCCAATAGCCAGGGACAAAATTGTCCCTAACCAGTTCCATCTGCATAGCACAGACTAAACTGGTGAAGGCCCCTCTTAGTTGATTGGCTCAGAGCAAAGGGACCAGCCTACACTGTCTCTGCTTGCACATCAGTGATCAACAGCAAACTGGAGAGCAAACTCAATACAAACCATCAAATGAAGAAGAGCTTGGAGTGAAGTATTCCAAGCAATGCCTAGCCAGCACACTTCAGAAGAATTGTAACCTATACAGAATGGGACTGCTTCTGTATACATACACCTATATGGAAGAAATGAGAAACATGACAAGAGAAAGGAAAAAGAAAAAGCCTCCAGCTGCCAACCCAGGGAATATGGGTCCAGGAGAGGTAAATACAGAAGAGATCAAAGGCAGCAAACATGCAATATTGGGCACAGCATCAGCTGACATAAAGAAATATCTTCATGACATTATAGAAGAACTAAAAACTGAACTACTAATACAAGCAAAGCAAGATATAAGAAGATTAATAAAAGAAAGGCTAAGCACCTCTCAACAAGACACAGATGGAAGAATGGAGGAACACAGAAAAAGGAGGAAACCATTGATGAAGAATATTAAAAAAAAAACTAGAATACATGAAACAGATCCAAAGAAATCACCAGGAAATTAAAAACTCTATTGAAAGCTGACAAAATCAGTTGGAAGAAACTAAAGACAAATTATCAAAATCTGAAGATAGGTTTGCAATGTGTGATCGTGAAACTTAAGATCTCTTAAAAATAAAAAGGAACCAAGAAGTAATAATATAAAGGCTAGAAGATGACAAGAGAATCTATAACTTAAGAATTTAAAATGTGAGAGAAGAAGCAGGGGTAAACACAAATGAAATACAAAGGCTATTCATAGAAATAATTAAGGAAAACTTCCAGCATAGGAAAAGGAAATGATATTCAGATGTATGAGGCATGCAAAATTCCAGCCACCTACAACCAAAACAGATCTACACCCAGACATATGATAATCAAGATCTCAGAAATTACCCACAAGATCAGAATATTAAAAGCTGTCAGAGAAAATAAACAGTCACCTATAAAGGAAAACCCATCAAAATCACAACAGACTTCTCGACACAAACCATCAAATGAGGAAGAGCTTGGAGAGAAGTATTCCAAGCCCTGAAAGAAAATAACTTCCAACTCACATTGATGTACCCCACAAAACTGTCTCTCAAAATTAGTGGAGAAACAAGATGTTTCTATGGCAAAGAGGAACTGGGGGAGTTTGTGACCACCAGCCCAACCCTACAAAAAATACTTAGAACATTCTAGAGAGAGAAGAAAAAAAAACACCAGGATTTCAGGAACAGTGGCAGAGAGGCCTTAATGAATGGAGCAGACAGTGGAATGAAAGGGAAAAGTAGACATCCAATGGCAGAAAAATAGCATAGCAGAAATGAGTCAGAGAAGGTTGGCTATAACCTTTAACATAGATGGCCTCGATACACTAACAAAAAGAAACACAGGCAGAAGTAGAGCAGGAGGTAGGGTCCATTGAGATGCTCTGTATAAGAAATATAATTAACCTGAAAGAGGGTTTATGGACCAAAAGTCAAATATGAGGAAACAATACTCTATGTGACAGAGAACCAGCAAGAAATAGGGGCAGCTTGTCCAGAAGCTGTAGATAGGTTGGAAAGACATGACATTCTGTGTAATGGAGAACTACTCAGCTATAAGGAAGGAAAACCTTGAGGCTTTAGTAAGTAAAGGAATACAACTTAAGATCAAGCTCAGGGTTAAAAAGGTTCACAACCACTTAGGTGGATATTGGGTTGCCCCCCAATCTAAAAACTAAAGGAGTAAGTGGTACCCAAAATGTACAATGTACCCTGCGAAAGTGAAAAGGGAGGAATTGTCTTAAAAAGGAAGGCAGAGGACATTGTTAATAGGTTATCAGGATTTAAAATCCACATTATTCTCATTACTCTGTTTAATCTGATTATATTCTGTTCCAGTCTGTCTACTTGTACTAGATTTGAGGGCACAGACAGATATCCCAAAAATAACAGGATATACTATGGTAATCATCCTTAATTTCCTATTAACTTAATCTGAAGCCCTGTGCAACTTATACTGTCTTGTTATGAATGATCTTATTTGAATCTGGTTAGTTAGATCACTGTTTTGTCTTGACTGATTTTATTCAAATCTGTTATACTTGATAGTATCAAGTCTAAGAGTATAGGCAACTACTCTGAAGACCACAAGATTCACTAGGATACCCATTCTGGTTTGACTATTACCTGCTTTTGAAGTCTTAGCACATAGAACTCCAATTATCCCTGATCAAAACAAAAATCCACACCAAGGTATACAACAGTTTAAATTTCAGAAATTCAACAAAATATTAGGATCTGAAAAGTGGTTAGAGACAAGAAACAAATCACATATTAAAGAAAAGTCCATCAGAATTATGACAGACTTCTTACACAAACCCACAAATCAAGCAGAGCTTGGAGTGAAGTATTTCAAACCCTAAAATAAAACAACCTCCAACATGGATTGATATATCCTGAAAAACTATTTCTGAATAAGGTATACAAAGAAGGTCACTATATCTTTGTAAAAGGAACAGTCCAAGAGAAAGGGGTAACAATCAGGAATATGTATACATCAAATACCAGTGCACCCAACTATATAAAACAAGTATTGATGGACAGGAAAAATCAAATAAGCACTAATACAATATTAATGTGGGACTTTAATACTCCTGTAACACATAGATCAACTACACAAAAGAAATCAACAAAGGAATATTATAATTGAACCAAAATTTTGAACAAATGAACATAGTAGATACCTATAGAAGGTTCCACACGACAGCATCAGAATCCACATTCCTCACAGATATACACAGAATGGTCTCCAAAATAAATCACATACTAGTTTATACAACATGATTACATAATGCAAATGAACTGAAGTTATCCTATTTATATTATTAGACCACAGCACAATGAAATTGGAAATCAGTGACAAAAGAAACCACAAGAATTTCATACAGATGGAAATTAAACAATACCCTCCTGAACAACAAATGGGACAGAGATGAAATTAAAGAGTAAAATAGAGCTTCTTTGGTTAAATGATCCTACCAATATAACACATCACAACTTATGGGACACAATGAAAGCAGTCCTCTAAGAGAAATTTATAGCAGTAAATATTGATATCAGGAAAACTGAGTGACTTCAAATAAACAATTTAAAGCTTCCAGAAAAAGAAGAGAAAGTCAAGCCCAAAGTTCATAAGAGGAAGGAAATTACTAATATTAATGCAGAAATCAATACAATGTAAGCTAAGAAAACAATAAAAAGAATCAATGAATCAAAAATTTGTTCTTTGAAAGATTAAATAAAATCAACAAACACTTATCCAATCTTACCAAAAAAGAAAGAAAAGATTCAAAAGCATGCAATTAGGAATGAAAAGGGTGAAATCACAACAGATCCTGAATAAAACCAGAAGATAACGATATTATGTCTTGGTTACTTTTCTTTTTTGCTAGAACAAAATATCCAACACACAAGATGAAGGAAGCAAAGGTTTATTTAGCTCACTGTTTGTGGAGTTTCAATTCACAATCAGTTGGCTCTAAGTCAGGGTGGTCTGACCATGGGGCAACACTTCAAGACATGATCCAGCAAAAGCAATCAAAACAAAACAGGGGAGGGGAGAGCAAGCCTCTTTTCTCCATTACATTGTCTGCAGGCCACCTCCACCCCACAGGGCGTGTATATCTCTCATAAAATCTCTGTGCCCTTCTTTTGCACAAGATGAGAATACTTATAAAGTAAAGATCCTGCCTCTCTGCAGAGTCTCTTGGTTAAATTTCTGTATTTCTTAAGTCGACACAATGTATCAACCATAACAATCCACCCCTTGTAAACTTGGCAATCAAACACACTCCTTTAAACCAGTTTCCAGACACAAACACTTGCCAATTTTTACCATTTCACAACTTGAGCATTATAACACAGCTTTACCAAACATTAAGGATCAGTATTAAGTTTATCTGTATTATATTATATTATATTATATTATATTATATTATATTATATTTATAACATTCTTCCCCTGCCGCTGCCAAAGACACATGCACATTTGTTTATGCAAAAGACATTTAGTTCATCTGCAAGAGTTGCCAAAGTCCTAACAGTTTCAACATTGCTGAAAAGTCCAAGTCTGAAGTCTTGTCCGAGATTTAAGGCAAATTTTACAATGTACAAATGAAAACAAAGTTAAACATTTCCACCTCTGTTAAACAGAATGCAGCAAATTATCAAAAATTAATATACTATATCCAAGGAGGGACACCAGGATGTTTCAACATATATAAATCAATAAAAGTACTATACTATATTAACAGTCAAGGACAAAAACCATATAATCATGTCAATAGATGTACTAAAAACATTTGACCAAGTCCAATTCCCTTTCATGATAAAAAAAAAAACCCTCAGAGAAAATTGGAATAGATGGTCTTCATCTCTATATCATAAAAGTCATCTATGACATTCCAATAGCCAACATCATACTAAATGGATGAACACTGAAAGCTTTCACTCTGAAATCAGGAACAAGACAAGGATGTCCACAGTTACTCATCTTTTTCAACATAGTTCTAAAAAGATTAGCCAGAACAATGAGGCAATAAGAAAGAAATTAAAGTAATAAGGATAATAAAGGAAGAAGTTAAATTATCATTGTTTGTGGATGACATGAGGCCACATAGAAGACCCCAAAAGTCCACCAAGAGTTCTAGATTTAGTAACCAAATTCAGTAGTGCAGCTGGATACAAAGTCAACAGTCAAAAATGAACAACCTTCCTGTACACAAATAACAAACTCAATGAGAGAGAAATTAGGGAAACAACATCTTTCATAAAAGCATCCAAAAAATGAAATACCTAGGGATCAATCTAATGAAGGAAGTAAAAGACTTCTATATTGAAAACTACAGTATGCTGAAAAAGGAGATCAAAGAGGATATCAGAAAATGGAAAGGTATTTCTTGTTCTTAGGTAGGAAGAATCAATATAGTAAATATGAGCATACTTCCAACATTGTTATACAGATTTAATGCTATGTAATCAAAACTCCAACAGCATATCTCACAGAATTAGAGAAAACAATCTTAAAATTCATTTGGAGCTAAAAGAGCCCTAGAATAGCAAAGGCAATTCTGAATAACAAAAGCAAGGCAGGAGGCATCACAATCACTGACCTGAAATCATGCTACAAAGATACTGTGGTAAAAACAGCATGCTACTGGAAAAAAGCAAACCTCAAAGGTCAATACAACATATTAAAAGATTTGAACCAGATATATTTAGCTACTGTATCTTCATCAAACATGGCAAATATGTTCAATTAAATAAAAATAGTCTGATTAATAAATGATGCTGGCCTGGCAAGCCACTGGCACTCCAGGGCGAGAACTATCAGCGACTCTTAAGCTCTGCATCATGTTGGAACTTTGGGCGCTGGGAGAACAGGCGGCCTACTGACCACCCTGGTAAGCAGCTGGGGGGCCTAGCAAGTCGCCGGCGCACCCGGGCGGGAACTATCAGCAATTCCTGAACTCTGCATCATGTTGGAACTTTGGGCGCTGGGAGAACAGGCGGCCTACTGACCACCCTGGTAAGCAGCTGGGGCCCTGCTGGTGGCTAAGAATCAGACATTGATCCATCACCCCCCCCCGTTAGCAAGTAGGCACCAGCAGTCTTTTTGGAGGATGAATGTATACAGCATGGCAAGTAAGGGGGATTCCCTTCTACCATCTCTTTGAAGGCAAATATTTTTATCACTGTTTTGCTCAGTTTTGATTAATGGTACTGCTTTATTCAATATTCTATTTTTAAAAGTTATATGTTTCCTTCCATTTTCCTCTACTTGATTCAAAGAACAGCTAATGTGAACAAAATGGGCTGTACTATTGAGCCCATTGCTTGTGTCCTGGTGACCTGCTCTGCTGTTCTGTGGTAGTTTTATTGCAGTGCGGTGGCATGGGTTTGTTCTGTCTTGTTCTGCTGTATTTTGCTACCTTCAAAAAATAAAATAAAAAAAAGTAGATTAGAAAGTAACAAAATCCTTCCAAAAATCTCTCAACTCCACCAAAGCTAATCCATGGATCATGGATGAGGAGAAACTCAAAAACAATGCAACGGAATTATATAAGGTGATTAAAAGTATATAACAACAACAAAACAAGTCAGTAAGGTACTGAGTAACCTGAAACAGGATATAACTAAGAAGATAATAGACTTAAAAAGTAAAAAGAAGAAAAGAAAGTGCTCTAGAGGATATGGCTGCATGTATGTTTGAGTGTGTAGGATTGATAACCATGTTGCTAAGTTGTTACTGTATCACTGAACTTCTTTGCAGTCTGGCTGTTTGAATGTCCACTTTGTATGCTTTAATTTTGTAACTTTAACAATTAGGTCTAAGAAGACAATATGTAATTTGTCAACTAGTGATTTCTTACTGCTTTTTTTTCCTGAAATTCTGTATTGTTTCTCCCCCTTTTTCTGTTTTGCTTTTTTTTTCACTTTAAATAAAAATTTAAAAATGCATAATTGCTATTGTAAAAAAGAAAGGAAATAGTAAGTGCTATAAAAGATATAACTGCATGAATATTCAAGTGTATAGAATTGATAGCCATACTTCTAAGTTCTTGTTGGATTTCAGATCTGTTTGCAGTCTCACTGCTTGAATGTCTACTTTGTATTCTCTAATTTTGTAACCTGAACAACTGTTTCTAAAAGGACAATATGTAATTTATCAACCACTGATCTCTTAGTTTATCATTTTTTTTTTGAAATTCTGTAATATTTCTACCTTTTTTCTGTTTAAATAAAAAAATTTTTTGTAAAAAAGTGATGCTAGGACTGTAGAAAACACACCAAAAATTAAAATTAGGGCTGCATCTTTCACTATACAATAAAATAAAAATGGATCAAAGATCTAAATATTACAACAGAAATACTAAATCTACTGGAAGATAGAATACATAGAATGTTTGAAGACATTAATGTAGCAAAGCATGTTTTGAACAAAATCCTAATCATACAGAAACTATCATCAAGAATAAAAAAGTGGGATCTTGTCTTATGAAAAATATTTTGAAAAACAAGGTAAACCATCAACAGAGTGAAGAGACAACCTACCTTATGGGTAAAACTTTGCCATCTATTTCTCAAACGAAGTATTACTATATAGACCATATAAAGAACTAAAAAATTCTGATCCCTTCCCCAAATTTAAAAACCCAACCAGAAATGGACATGTGAAATAGATACTTCTCAAATGAAGTAGAAATGACACATAAATACATGGGAAAAGGTTCAAAATTATTGGCCATTCAAGAAATGCAAATTAAAACAGCACTGTGATTTCATCTCACCCTAGAAACAATGGATATTATCTAGAAATCAACTAATAATGAATACTTGAGGGACTCTGGGGAAAAGGAATACTTTTCCACTAGAGGTAGGAGTATATACTGGTACAACCACTGTGGAAGGCAGTGTGGAGGTTCCTCAAAAAGCTAGGAATAGAGGTTCTATTCAACAATTCCTCATTTTGGCATCTTCCCAAAGCAATGAAAATCATCATCACAGAGCACTATATTCACAACCATGTTTATAGTGGCACAGTTTATAATACCTATCTCTTGGAAACAACCCAAATCTCCATGAATGGATATATAAGATGTGGGTTGTTTTTCATATATATATATATATATATATATAGTAATCAACTATAAAGAAAGATGATAAGCTTGAGACATTTCTAGGTAAGTGGGTGTACCTTAAGGCCATAATTGTAAGTGAAATAAATTGAACACGCATGTATAAATGCTGCATTGTTTCTCTGGTGTGAGAAACCAAATATGCAAAAACCAAAAATGTATAATAGACATTGTGAAATAGGGAGAAAATGTTCCAGTGGGAATGGGAACTTGAGATGGGTGAAAGGGAAAAAGAAAAGGAAAAATTGATGAAAAAAGAGCAAAAAACTGGAAACAGAGCTTTTGTAAATAAGTAGGAGGAAGAGGGATTGAAAAGAGGGTAGGAGATTGCAAAAAAAGAAAAATCAAGTTTTGTCATGTGCAGTACAAATGCCCTATAATGAATTTCATGAATATGTGTACCTAAAATATACCAATTAATTAATAAAAAAACTCCATATTAACTATGTAGTTTGATTTGAAAATTATATATTTATATTTCAGTGTAACCACTAAAATATACACATTTGAAACTGATATAGTACAGAGAAAATTTTTAATTTTAAATGGGTAATAAATATAAAAGAAAGCCAAATAAGATAAAAACATTATAGAAGATCAAATAGAAAATAAAAATAAAAGAAAATAAATATTGATTGAAGCAAATTGGCTAAATACTTTGGTTATAGAACAAGAGGAAATCTAACTTTTTGAAATAAAGATATGTCATTTTCCAGTCATATACCTAAAACACTAAACTATAGAAAGTTTATAGGTAAATTGTGGAAGAAATTACTTATAAATTACCTAAATAAATTCAGTAAGGCTATTTTATCAACACAAAAATGTTACTATGGGTAAAGTAGTTCAGGAAAGGATAAACATTTTATTTCACAAGAATATATTATTCTGAATTTATAAACAAATTAAAATAACAAAATAAAATATACTAGTGAATTTTCCATTGCTGAGACATAACATCCAAAACCCTAAATTAAAGGAGGAGAAATTTAACTTGCTCAGTGTTTCAGAGGATTTGGTCCATGACTGAATGGCTCAAGGGAAAGAACATCACAGTGGAAGGGAAGAGGAAAGAAGATGTGCTTAGTTCGTGGGGGTTGTGAAGCAGAGCAAGTGAACAGTGGCAGTAAGAAAGAGGCCAGGAACTACATAAAATCCCAAAATCAGGCCTCCGTGACCCAGCCAGAAACACCCACCAGCGAGCTTTTCCAATCCTCCAATTGGCTCCCAAGCCAATCAAACTGACACTCCATCCTAAACCCCACATTCCAAGTTTTGTTAACTTTATAACCAAGCACAGCTCCTTAAACCATACTCTGGGGTAGTAACCTCACATCCCAGTGCCAAAGAACTGGAGACTGGGCCAAATAGATACCAACATCTCACTCTTAATTATCTGGGAAGGTAGGATCTTAGAACAGACACACACCAAGAGCCTCATACACTCAGAACACATCTCTGAGGAGCAGGTAGAATACTTGGAAATGATTTCAGGATATAGAGAGAGGCATTGGTACTAGAGATATAACTACTTACTACAAAACTTTTCTAAAGAGGCATTGATGCTACTGATATAACTACTTACTACAAAACTTACAGGAATCAATACAGAAAACAAAATACAAAAATTTTAAATAGAAAATGAGAAGATGCAGAAGCAACATGCAATCTCAAAACTCCAACCCACCCAGAACAAGTCCAGAAGATCACAAGATAGAGGAAAATGGGAGACACACACCTGAAATTTCTAAAATGACAGATATTGAAGTAAAGGAACAAATCCCTGAAGCAGTAAAGGAAATCAGATCAGAAATAATCTCTCTGATATAAAAAAAGAATTGTCAACATTCATAAAGGAATTGCTCAGCAAATCTAGTGTAGAAATAGATTTTAAAAACAGATGATGATGGGAAAGTGGTGGAAACTATCAATGATCAATATAGAAAAAAAACAGAATGCATGAACTGGATTCAAACAGATATCCAGAAAATTAGAAACTCCATTTAAATATGACAAAACCAATTAAATGAGACTGAAGATAGACTTTTAGACCTTGAAGACAGGATCACAGTTAGTGATCACAAAAGGAAAGTTCTCTTAATAATAAGGGATGAAGAAATAACAATTCAACAGGTTCAAGATAATTAAAAAACAATGTAAGTTGGATAGGTATCAGTTAAAACACAAATGATATACATTCTGTTTGCAGAAGTGAGCACAGGAAATTTCCCAAACATGAGAACAGAATCTGACATACTGGTTAGTGAGACATATACAAGTATTACGCTAATACCAAAAACAGAGAAAGACCCAAGCAAAAGAGAGAATTTCCATAATGAACAATACAGGCCAATTTCCATAATGAACATACATGCAGAAATTCTCAATGTGATACTAGTAAACAGAATACAACAAATCATCAAAAAGATTATACACTATAACCAAGTGAGAATCATCCCAGGAATGGAGGGATGGTTCAACATATGCAAATCAATGAACTTACTGCAGCATATGAAAAGAAAATACATATAGTTCATGCACAATGCAAATGAGAGATGAGGAATTGAATTCCTATGGGGCAAACTTCAGTAGATAAGAGACAAGAAACTGAATAAATGCTCCACTTTCCCATTCATTAGGGGTATATTTTAGATCATTTTTCAGTCATCCCCAGTGATATTATACTTAATTGCCCACAACATTAATATCCCCATTAATTTAGATTCTATTATTTTTTTCCTTTTTTTCTGTTTCATGTCTCTACTTTTTATCACTTATATATCCTGAAATCATTTCCAAGTATAATACCTACAACTATATATCCCTCAAAAACTTGGAAAGCAGAAGAAGCAATATGTGTGGCTTCACATGAAGCCCAGAGCTCAGCAGATAGATTTTCCACATTGGCTTTCTCAAGAGTATACATAATTATTTGAAGTAGCTGCATGTGCTTTTTTAGGATTTTGAAAGAGCAAACATTCATTTGGTGCTCCTGAACTAGGCTTAGCCTGCACACTAGCATATAAGTTGATATGCTGTATTAACTATGAATGCTGTGTCTTGGGTAGTGGAAAACCAAGCATAGATGATTATAACATTTGTGTGGTATCTTGAGAAGTATTCTATAAATCAGTTAAAAAATGCAAATAACCTGGAAAAAATGGCCACAGCAGACACTTACAAATGAGGAAAATGCCCAATAAAGATACAACAATCTATGTCTTGGTCATTTTCTTTGTTGCTGAGACATAATAGTTGATACTCACAAGTTAAAGGAAAGGTTTATTTGGCTTCATAATTGTTAGAGATTGGAATCCAAAGTCAACTAGGTCCAAAGCAGAAATGACATTGAAGAAGTGAAGCAGCTCACGTATGGCATGCAGGAAACAAAAACAGAAAGAGCTGTGGAGGGAGACGTACACTTCCAGGTCAGGCTCTCAGTACCTCCTCACCCTCCACCACACTCCCAGTGCTAGTGGGCTATAGCGCTGCCGTGATCCAGTTACCTGCCAAAAGCTGATTTCTAAACACAGGAGGTTTTGAGGGACATCTCAGCTCTAAATAGCTTCATTAGTAAATAGGGAAAAGGAATTTTAAATTATACAAGGTCTGATTTCATATCCTTCATATTGTCAAAATTAAAGTTTCACAAATATTTTCAAGGCTGTGATCCAACTGGAGTACCACTGGTAGGAGTATAAATTGGTGTGTCCTCTATAAACAATTTTTCGTTGTAAGGTAAAGTCAATAATGCTTATATCTTAAGATTAGGCAATTCAATTTTTAAGTATAATCCACTGTACATGACCACCACAATATATTTTCATTATGTTCATTACAACACAAATTATAATAATAAATACATAAAAATTAGTCGGTAGTATCATTCAACTCTAGGAAAGTGAGGAGTCTGAAGTTGATGTTGAATTGTGCCAGTCTTCTATTCGGACAAAGTTTTAGATTGCTTTGCTGTTTTTCTTAAACTGATGAGTCTACGGTCCTGAAAGTGGAGATTATTCTTCACCTTCATATCATCCTCGGAAAAGCTGGCACTTCACAACATCCACATCTTGCCTTCCTGGCCTATGCCAGAATCTGTCCTTGTCTGAAACTAGGTAAGCAATACTATATAATAAGCCTGGGAAATGATCAAGATGTAATTGTGGTCAGAGGCCAAGAAAGTGGCCATGCGTGTATGTGGATTGCAGAAGGTGAAGAGACAACTGCAGGGACGCAGGGGCAGGGGAAGATGGGGAGAGGAGCAGTCTTCCTGCCCCTGCATGTCTCTGGTATACACAGTGAAGGAATCTGGGAAGCCTCAATTTAAACTTGGCCTTTCAGTTAACTGTGAAGTTATTTGCCCAGAAAGTAGGACACCCAGTTCCCTTGAAGAGGCGATTGTCTAGAACATAGGATAAAACATTTTAAATGTCTTTTAGCTTGATACATACATTTCAACTGTTTGGCTAGAAAGTGTGCAGGTCTCCATTTGAACCCTAGTCGTAGGCCCTGAAGAGGTAGGCAAGGTTTATTGTGAGATCTAAAAAGAGCCTCTTCAATACAAAAACTAGGAGAAAAATATTTAAATCATTCTGCATGATAGAAACTACACAGTGATCACATTAGTGGAATAAATATAAATGCATAAAAATAATAATAATAGAAAATATAAGTCATTCATAACAAGAAATCCAAATATTTTCAATTTCTGAATATCTAATGTTTTTATCACAAACCTTGAGCAATGACACAGATGATAATTATAATGAAAACAATTGCTGTGCATGATCTCTAGAGCTTTTATATTATATTAGACATTATGCTAAAATCTTTTCATATTCTATTTAAAATATAAAAATGTGAGTCATTAGGTCAAAACAAAGAGCATGAACCAGAGTTAATATTGCCAATATTTTAGTTTTTTAAATATTTGAACATTCTATAGCCATTTTTTTCTATTCAACATCTCTAGTATCTTTTTTTATTTGTGATACTGAGATTGAATCATAATTGCTTTTATGGAAAAAATTAACTTTTCCACTACAGATTTTTGTTCCAAAAGCCCCCCCCCACATCCCTTCTTTTATAGCTGTGTAAGAGGTGAATGCATGTAAATGTGAATTTGTTTAATCATTCCTAGTGTCATCCTAAATCTTAAGTTATCTTCTAGAAAAAAAAAATACTGAAACATGGTTTTCCAAATTCCAAGAATATGAAAACAATCAATCAATCTAAAAGGTACAAGATCTAAACACATAGGAATTATATAAATACAGATAATAGGATACAGTAGATTTTTTTGACAAAAATAAAACTAAGAGAACACAAGAAAGGAATAATTTATGTTACATTGAAAGAAGTATAGAAATCAGCTTTTGGCAATCGAGTGCCTGACATTTGCATATGATCTATCTCTTCATCTAGACCAGTCTTTACTACTGCAGAAACCTGCATGTAGACTGGTCCAAAATCTTGGTTATATGTTTTCAAGGAAGTAATCAGTTAATCATGGCATCAATGAATGAAGGAGCAAATAGACTTTATTTCTTAATGGGTCCCTTATTTAATGTCTATTTATTTGCATATATTTATTTATTTAGTTTAACCACATATTAACTTATGTTTATTAGAGCTGCCAGGCTTCTCTCTCTTCATTCTTTCTTTGAAGTTATTTTTTCAATTTAGAGCTCTTCATTATATAAAAATTCAGAAAACTTTAAAAAGTTAAATATTAGTTCAGAAAGCATAATCATGGACGCTATTATATTTCTCATTGTGAAATAAAACTAATATAATTCCATATGCCATATTTCAGTAATAACATCTTAAATCTGTGCTAGAATTGTCTTCCTTGATTTCTTATTCTTGACAATTTTATTTAGTTCTCCAAATCTGTACCCAAGATGCATGCTGGAAGGACAAATCACAATTTGTTAAATGATTTGACTGCCCCAACACATTAATGGATCTGGAAGTAGACCACGTAATATCTAGCTCGTCTTCTTCTTAATTGCTTTGGTTCTGACTTGAGTGTTCATCTGAAGTGTTACACTGTTTGCCAGAAACTGAAGGAGAAGAGGAGAAATAGCAAGAGGCTCCTTGAAAAAGAACGGAGGAGACAATTAACTAAAAGGGAAGTCAAAACTAAGAATAGCACAGGAAAAGGGAAACAATTTTGAAGTTATTAGTATTTCATTATTGAGTCAATGTTTAAAACAGCAGCGAGTACATCAGGTTTTAGTAAATAAGCGCATAGCAGTACCCCATCCTGGCAGATCTGGAATATGGGGTACGTAATTAACCTTCAGGTTGTCAGAACTAATGCTCAGTCACCGTCGCTGCGTCTCCCGTGGTATAAACCCCAAAGGAAAACACAATTCTTGTCGCTGTCACTGTCATTTGTGGCCCCAAATCACATAGAGAAAGTTATTTTCTGCTTCTTTTTCCATGCAGAATGCTGCTCGTGACTTTATTTTTGGAGAATAATAAGCCGGCTGAAATATCTTCTGCATGATAACATTTCAGAGTCCAGATTTAGGTATCATATTATTGCATATTGAAATTCAGTTCATACATTTGCTGATTGGTTGAGACATTTCTAAATGCTTGTGGTTAGCTGACATATTTTTAAAATTATTATGAGATTCTTAGGCATTTACCAAACTGATAATTGACCTTCAGCACATAGGAGTTACATATTTTCAAGAGTCATCTCCACGTGTATTTCTGAGTTTCATATGATTTTTACAAAATCATGAGTCCTCGGATTGTCTTTGTAGGCTTGTTCCCAACCATTGGTATAGTATAGGTTAAATACTGGAAATCCTACTACTTACTAGAAATAAAGCATTAGTTGTTTGAATAAGAAATTGCATGATATTTTTATTGATTTCTTGTTACATGCACAATCTATGAGGTAGATATTTTCCTCTACAGATTTCATTAATTTTCTTTTTTTTTCCATTTTGACTAGCTGTTTGATCTAATCATGACTCTCATGTATACATACAAATACGTTACTATTATTACATGAAGGTAACCAGTCCAAGCCTTATGACTTGTGTTGTCTCTTAATCAGAGTGATTGTCCTAAAATAAGTCAGTACACACTAAAAAACCTTATTTCATAGAACCAATGTGTCTACCTTACATCAATAATACATTATTAATATTCCTAACAATCTTTCCACCTAAATACTAGTTCTATTACTTCTTTTTAAAGAGTGAAGGAAAGGTTTGTTTATTTTTCACTAAAATATTTAAGTATAGTACTGGTTCTTTTATCAAGTTATATTCTGGTTTTAAGACAATTCAGAGACAATGACACCCCTCAAAAAGATACAGAACCACAATAGAAAGTGAAGGTTTAGTAATAAATGCAACATGAAAAAAATTAAGATTTTAGATAACAAACAATGTGTTTAAAATTTTATTTTTTTCTTTGGAAAATAACAAGAGCCACATTTTTCGATTTGAAAAATGATTTGAGGGTAAGAAAAGGCTTGTTTTATCTTGCATGAGTAATAGATTTTTTTTCTTTTGCTGAATTCTCTGCGTGAATAACAAGAGTGGCAGCCATTTTCTCCCAGCTCAACATCAAAACGCCTTTCATCTGCTGTCTAAATGCAAACAAAGCAAACCTTCCACCAGGCTTTTCTTTCCCGATAAATTAAAACTCTCATGTCCTGGGGCCTAAATCAAGCCTACAGGCCTTCCCCAGATAAATCCACTCTCAACCTGAAATCTTCTTGCCACACGTGCTCCTTGTAAGATAATTTTGCAGTAGCTAATCAATAATGCAACAGTAAATTGCATTTAAATAAACATTAGCAGGCCCTCTTAATGAATAAAACCTCATCTGCAATTTGTCAAAGTCAGAAATACTGGACTCTTTTGATATTCATTAGAATATTGGAAATTGGAGCTTTGACAGGTTTTATGTACGTTGCAATTACCATTGTGTATGTGTTCTAAAAAAAGGCTTACTTTTATACATTGAGACTGAATATAGTGGAACATACAGCAGGTTTCTAGACTAGAATTCATATGTCTGCTACCACTCTGGTTAAAAATATATGGAGATAATCCTGCTTTCCATTGCAAATGATGAAGCAACCAAGTTGTATGCACCTCATTTGAATTTTTCTGACTTTGGATGGAAAAAAAAGCAAAAATCTTTACTCTGAAATGATGAGAAAGAAGAAAATTACTTGATTTGGTATTACATATCTCATTATTTTTGTATTTCACTGAAGAAAGTCATTATCAAAGAATTCTAAAATAATTATAGAAATTAAGAAGAATTGTTAACTTTCAGGCCTACTAATTTAAATTTATGAAAATCATATCAAAAATTTATTTTAATATAATGAATGTTAGATATAATAAGTGAAACTTTTTGACATTCATTTCTAACATTCTATGGAATGTTCACTTCATTCTTTGGAAAGAATTCTTTATTCTTGGATAGTGAATATTTACTATTCAAAAAATGCTATAAACAGGACTAAAAATTTATTAAAACATATATTTAAGCTATACTATATGAGAAAGAACCTAAGATTATATCCATTCCTTGATTATATCCATTTTTGAGATACTTTATAATTGAAACAAAATCAAATCTGCTGTCATTTTCTGAATCTTAAATGTATTATAATTATAAGTTTAGATTAGGACACTTACTTGTAACCAAAAAGAACACTATTATAAAGCAATTAAAATAAAATAAATGATGTTTTCTACTTTAAAGGAATTGCGAAGCAATTAGTGTAGGACCAAAATTAAATAATAGTATGATATAATAATTTGCATGACGAACAATGCTGTTCTTTGAAAAAATCATTAAAAATGGTGTCACCTTTAATAGATATATAGTCTATATATAATATCACCAGAGTACAAACAGGAAGTATTACCATTTTACAGATGGCAAATTCAAATTCAAAGGAAAATCAGTCAAGCTGAATCTGCACAGTGCTCCCTCAGCTTCTGTGTCATCTCCCCAGTTCAGGGAGCAAAAAGACATCCAAGAGGGGAACCAAAACAAGCTGGCAAAGAAGAATTAAAGCAAAAAAAAAGGCAAAGATAAATCATCGTGGTCATTTTTACCCCATTTATACTTTCATATAGCTAATGATTGTTACAGACATCTGTAAGTGGCATATACAGAAGGCTTAATTTAAGCATGAACAAATGATTAATACTATAAAATGCTGACCTTCCATCTGCCTCAACTCTCAGTGACAGTTTTTCTAAACACACCATGGAGATGAGATTTCCTGGGCAGCAAGAGGCACTCCTGTGGCCAGTAACAGATATCAAGGGAGTACCTGCTAATATTTATATTACTCAGAATTTAAAAGTAGATGGAGATAGAAAATGAAGAAAAACTTACAGTGGCAAATGATTATAAGTCAATGAAAAATTGGGCTCTTATTCCAGTTAGTGGCAGGACTTGTCTTTCACAGAAGGATAAAAAAAGTGCAGAGAACAATACCACGTCACAGAGATTTGAAGGTCAATTTGATAAAAGTCTTAATAAAGGAAAAATAGGGTTATCCCTGATATTTGATTAATGAGAACGAAAGTGACTCAAAAGGTACATGTTTTCTGTCAAAAATTTACTTGATGTATATGTATATGTGAGTTTCTGAGATCAGTACCTAATGTTCAGCATATGTCAGGCAAGATCTGCACCACTGAGCTCTACTTGCAGTTACTTAACAAAAATGTTAAAACTTAATATTTTTTAATCTGTAAATTTGAAATATGAATCCCTGTAAATACTAAATTTTCATGACCTTAAGCTAGACAACAGTAGTTTCTTAGCTATGATAGAAAAAGTACACACAATAAAAGAAAAAATACATATGTTTTTAATTCATCAAACAGAAAATATATATCAAGAAAATGAAAAGACAACCCACAGAATGGAAGAAAGCCTTCACAAATCATGTACCTGCCAAAGGACTCAAATGAGCTGGGTAAATAACGCAAAGGTAGAGTGCAAACCTGGCATGCACGAGGCCCCAAGATTCATTCTCAGCTTTTCAAAAAGAGTAAGTAGTGGGGGTTGGAAGACAACATATAGAAACTATTAACACTCCACAAGAAAAACACAAATAACCCAATTAAAATGTGGGTAAAACACAAAGACATTTCTGTGGATAAGATACAAAAATGGTCAGTAAGCCCATGAAAACACTCTCAATGGCAATCATCATCAGAGAAATACACAACGCACCTTTTTACCAGTAGTTCAGTAACAGTAAGAACAAAGGCTAACAGCAAATGTTAGCAAGGATGCAGAAAAATTGAAACCCTCATATACTGTCAGAATGACTATAAAATGGTGAGGGGGATGTGAGCTTTTTGACACTTTCTCAAAAAGTTAAATATAACTTTATCATGTGACCCAGAAATTCTACTCCATATATACCCAAGGGAAATGCAAGTGTTTCCACACAAAAATTGTACCCAAATTGCAACATTATTCAAGATAGTCAAAAAGTAGAAAAAGTATCTGTAAACTGATGAATGAAAAACCAACATGTGATATATTTGTATTATGGAATATTAGTTAACAGTAAAAAGAAATAAAGTACTTGTGTATGCTACAACATAGATGGACCTTGAATACATTCATCATAGGTTTATTATTAAGAAGAGCCACAGTCTCCAAAATATACTAAAGGAATAAACCAACTGCACAGAGGAAAAACATATAAATATGATTCCATTTATATGAGTCACTCAGAATAGGCAAATCTTTGCAGTTGCTAAGTAGGTTGATAGTGATCTAGGCTACATGGTAGAGTGAGTATAAATGACTACTAATGGATTCAGAATTTCCTTTTGGTGTGAATATGTTCTAAAATTAGATCAGTATAGTGGTCAAACAACTTGCAAAACTCCTAAAATCTTCTAAATTCTAGATGTTTTACAAGGTGTATTTATGGTGTATGAATGATATATCAAAAATGATATCACTAACCATACATACACATACAATGGCTCGATGTAAGCAAGACGTAAATTTGTTTTACATTAAGCTTTTCCATTCACCAGCTGGGTCACTTTGAGGCTGTTAACTTTTATTACTAATGAATCTAGAGTCCTTAAGACCTGAACAATTATCAGTACTCCATAAATAGGAACATTGCAATTGAGAACAAGGACATGGCAACTGAATGGAACAAAACTACCTACACTACCTTTTAGGTAGTGTTTGCACTACCTAAAAGCTCTGTTTTTGACCACATTGTTAATCTCTCTGTATGAAACCTTTCTCATTGGAATGATGGCCATAACAGTAGTATACTACTTTCATCTGAGCCATCATGAGTTCTTCTCGAGTTAATAAAGTGCTGGGAATATTTAATGTATTTAAGACTTTAGTGTTTGAATGCCAAATAGACAACAATTTTTCAAAATTCTGCACTGATTGTCCCAGCATTGTGAGTTGCAAATAATAACTATAAGGTTATAGTATCTATTCTCAGACTTGAGGACTTTTAAGTAATTAGAAAGTCATATTTATTACACCTATGCCAATATGTATGCAAACCAGTGACAGTTATGCTAAGATACAAGTCCTTTAAAAAGTTTTACCCATCAATGGATGGCATGTTCATTTAGAAAGTGACACAGATTCCCAGTGCAAAGCTAGGGAAAGTTTGATTCAGATATTAGAAATCAATTTGAATTTAAATAATTACTTTGTGATCATGTTTAAAATACTAGAATATCCTTTAAGTAGCAATCTAGTTTTTGAAGTTAACTGCCTGTTCACAATAGTGAGTGCTTGATATAATATCTTATAAATATTAGTTATGCACAAATAATTATTCAAAGTCATATGACTTGTTTGATTTTTCTTTGTCTCTTGCTTAGGCAAGATCATACTAATAACTTCCATATAAAATATAAAATATCTCTCTCATTCTCTCTTCTCTCTCTCTCTTTCTGTCTCTCTCTCTGTCTCCCTCTCTCTCAGTCTCCCTCTCTCTGTTTATCCCCCTTCCTTCACTGATAAGTTTGATCTGTTGTATGATTCTTAGTAGGTCTTCATACTAACTGAATTTCCAAAGCTCAATTGGAACTGTCTCACCTTCTAAGAAATCAATGCAGAAGGAAGACAAAAAAAAAAAAACAGAATTGTGAACAAAAGTGGAAGCCTTTAGATTATTTGAACAAGCATTAGCAAGACCTTTCTGTGCACAGCTAAAGGATGAAGGCAAACACATTGTGGAGCTGTTCATTATCTCATTTGTATGCTTCATATAAACGTGGTAGAATTTTATCCATGTTAAAATTTACATGTAGGTTGTTCACTGTATGGAATGTTCTGTTTTTGACAATCTATATAAAGTTATTGTAATGTTTAAATTAGCTGATAGTTTAAGAATCTTATTTTAATCTTGTAAAAGCATTTCTAACTTACTCCCTTATAATATAAAGAGCACTAAATTTTAAAAGAACAAAGAAATATTTCTCAGATCCTTGGATGTTTTCCTTTTGTACTTTGATAAATTTCTGTTTTTGCAATTGTTTTCCTTTAGGAGTATTGATAAATGTATTTAATTAAATAAGTAAATGTATCATTTTCTAATAGCAAACACTTTTACTTCTAATTGTAAGGTGGTTGTAGGTCTGGATAAAGATGGTTGTTAGTATCTGACCTCTTTCAGTTAATTAGGATTGGGAGTTCTAATTGGCTTAGAGGAAATTTTATATCCAGGTAACCTCAGGACAGCCCATGTATACTGAAGCTTATAGTCAAGGAGAAACTATTACTAAAAGTAAAAAGAACTACTCAATTTGAAAAGAATTTCTTTCTATCATTCAAAGGTGTTCTTTCTTCTTGATTTTTATTTTTGAAAAAGCAATGAATAAATTAGGAAGGATGTCTTTGTTCTAAAAGCCTAATTCCACAGACAGCCGTCCTAATAGGATGTGAAAGGCCCAGTGTAAGACACCATGATGCAGACCTGCCTCTCTGTATCTCACATGGGTGCGAGCTCCCATTGCCAAGGGTGAGTGCAGAGAAACCAACAAATCCCTAACTAATTTCCCTTTGGAAAATATATGTAGCTTCCTTAAAACTGAAAACTTACTTGAACTCTCCTAAATTGCAAATGCTTTTAAGATTTTCTTATATCATCACTCAAGTATTGTGAGATACCATTTAAAATTTCACATGTTATTTCAATGACATGTAGCAAAATGATTCTTTGTTCATATCAAATTAAGACCAACTACCAGAAGGAACAATTTCTGATGCTTAAGATGAGACCTTTCTTTTAATTGGAAATGGACATTAGAAAACAGTTCAGCCAACATCCTTATTTCTTATGGTAAAAAACACTTTGTTCAAAGAGTGAGCTATTCTTTTTCAATAGTCTCTTTCATTGTAGTTTTTCTAATACTCCCAATACTTTTTAAGAAAATAACAAAGTATAGGTTTCGCTTAGTGCTGTTTAAAGAAAAACAAGCCACCAGTCTATATGGTGTTTTTGGTGGGTTTTTTCATCTTTACCATGCAAGACAGTCCCTGAAAAAAGATGTTTCCTCTGCACAGAGAGACTTTGTAAAAATAAGTAAGTAACTCTAACCTTACCAGAAAACGCTATTACAAAAATATACGTAATAGATACTGATTTCTAAAAAAGTAGGAAAACAACTTACTAGCAAAATCAATGATGAAATGTAATCCTACCTTATTTAAAATAAGAATGATGCATAGAACTGTGCTCAAATAGTTTTTATTAGAAAATAGAAAAAATAATTTGCAACTAAATTTCTGTAAATTATCTACATTTTCTTTTTGCACAGATTTTAAATTAATTTAGAATGTTTTCCAAAATATCTTCAGTAAAAAGAAATGCTATTATTCATCCTTTTTACTTTCTAAATTTCATACTTATCTCTATGGAAATTTTAAAGGTAGAAGGAATAGAAAAAGAGACAGTTTAGGGGCAATGTATGGAACCTGCAGAAAGGCTGTCAGAATTACCAGGACAATCAATGGCAATCTGCATGCCTAACTGAGTGTTTAGATTTTTTAAAGAAGAAGCAGCCTTCCTGCCTCTTGTTGAGGCTCAGGGTAGGGCAGAAAAGTTCCGTCCTGCTAAAGAGGTGAGGATTATAAAATCTTAGAAAGGATTTCAAGGAAAAGATCATGTGAGGGTAGGGATTGTCCCTAGCAAGGCAAAACAACAACAATGGGAATAGAGAGCCTGCCAGCTGTCCTGCTCCATTTCTTGACGAGTCCCTCCAGCTGTTCCCTGAGTCTCCAATGAGAAATCCCAGAGACACTGTTTTTCTTTCTTCCACCAACTTTGGTCACCAAGTATTTCTAATCCCCCCAAAGGTATAAAATTTAGAATAAAGTAACTTAGTCAATAAGACATAACCTGTACATTAGATAGAATTTAGGCAGATTCACCAAGATGCTTGAGAAATTAAACTGAATGTTATTTGAATACTCTGTGCCCTTGGAAGATTGTCGGAACAGCAATAAATTTGCATTATACCTCATAATATTATTGTATAAAAAATATCCTAAATTTGAAAATATTTTGAGAATGGAACATTTCCATGGGTAATCCATTTGTCTTGCCACAGCATCAATGTTTGTAAATAGCTAGCCCAAGTACAACTAATTATTATATTTAGTAATTTCCAAACAAAAGCAATTGGTGAATATGTCCATGAAAAAAAAAAAGTGCCAGATAGCTTTCCTTTCCTGATCAAAAGACATAGAAGAAAGATAAAGTTAATTTACTAAGAATGGATAGACGTGGACTGCTCTTTTGGGATCACTTACACAATTAGTAGCCCATTTGTTAGTTTTGAGATTATTTATTATTGATTCAACTTCTTCAGAAACCAATATTGTAAAGCACTGAATCCATTAGGAATTGGATGCAATTAACCACCATTTTTATATAATATACTTAAAGTTGCTTCCATTTGGGATTTTAAACTTCAAAAGTTATATTTTTAGATAATATGAACATTTTCAGAAACAATGCTATTAGAGTAGTAAACATATACTCTTGTTGGTTACTTTTTTATTTTGCATTTTATAATTTAACTGAATAAAATGTCATTGCTTTAATTTGACTAGAACAAAGCAGTGTAGCTTAACTGGAAAATTATTCATAACACCATGGATCATAAAATCTTTACTTTTAAGCTAAATTTTTAAATTTTGTTCTTCCACAAATGTAGTTCTTTTTCTTTTTTTCTTTTTCTTTCTTTTTTTAATTTCATTTTATCTTTTTAAATTTTGCTTTGTACCAGGAATCGAACTCACAGCTTCACACTTCCCAGGCAGGCTCTGTGCCACTGAAATGTAGCTTATTTTAATCTGCTTTATGTACCTTTGTTTTGCCTTATGGCTGTTAAAGTTATTTATGAAATTTTAATATGGAAAACTTCTTTGTATTACCGTGAAGATCTGAAAATTCAAATTTTCACTTGACACTTCTCCCTTTAGAGTTGGGAGAACTACAGCATACAAATTTGAGTCTACCTAAGACAATCAGTTAATGAACTTGGTACAGTAGGCAAAGTTCCATAATTTATCTTTGAATTGTCAAATTCAGGAAATTAGTTTATTTGTTATGCATGTATTAGTTACGTAACTTCATTAAAGTCATCCAACTTTAGATTGGATTCTGTGTTGAAGGCCTGTAGGTAGACTTAGAAAGTTATTATTTGTTTCCTTACTGGTAGAATTATTGAAGAGCAGCATAGTACAGTATAAAATAATGGGATTTGTGTTAGGCATAGCTGGATTCATTCGAATCCTGGTTCCACATTTTGTGGCTTGTATCCCTGAAGAAAAACTACTAAACTTCAACACTGTTGCCTCACCTATAAAAAACAAAATAATCGCAGTGACTTCATATCGTAAAAGTCAGATGATTCACCCACTATGGGAAATGCTTCATTGACATGTTTCTTCTTTTCTTTATTGAACTTTTTATAGTTGATCATTAGGCATCTTGTAGTCTGGAAACCAATTTGGGACCCACATGTTTAATTCCAATCCCAGCATGCTCTTACTCTTCAATCACTTTCTGGTACATAAAAAGTTGATATTTGCTGGTTAAAAGTGGTGTCCATAGCACATTTTTGTTTGAATTCTTTCAAGGGCACTGTATATGGTACCTCAAAGCAGACCAAAACTCAAGACGTCCCACTACATGAAAGACGCATGGCAAAGTCACCAGAGAATTTGGAAGAGAGTTTGAAATGAGCTTCCGTTGCACTAGCTTACTTTGCCAGTTAATTGCTAGTTATTTTTTTCAAATATATGTTGACAGTGAAATATAATTTTGTGGACTACTGAACTTTGGAAAGTTGTCAGAAATAAAAGTCACTTCTGGCAAGCACGAGGTTGTAAGTTTGATCCCTGATACAAAAAAAAAAGGAAAGAAAGAAAGAAAGAAAGAAAGAAAGAAAGAAAGAAAGAAAGAAAGGTCACTTTTATCAAACTCTGGCATCAAAAGATAACAATGAATAAGTCTGGGAGGCTATAAAAGAAAAAAAATCTCTTGAATGTGTGTGCCTAATAACAAGGACTGTAACAAAAGCCTGCCAGGACCACCACCTCTCACAAAAACCAGCACAAGTTTATACAGAAACTGCTTCACAATTTAAGTACCATACTGTCTTTATTTTATGTCAACAGACATTAACAAAACAATTGTCACTATGTGATGACTGAATCATGACATTGTTGTGGTTTTGCTATATTTCTTTTATTGCCAAATGTAGAATGGTGCAACAGACAAACCTTTTTTGCGTGATTTAAGAAGAGAGACGGACAAACTAACAGATAGACTGAGAAGATAGAGACACAGAGAGAGGCTTAAAATACACAACACATACTTCTTGAAATAGGACAACTATAGCCATCCCATGAATCAGCTCAGAAAGTATGAACAGTACTATGGATGATATGTTTTGGCTAGTAAACAGAAACAAGGTGACGCCATCCACCCTGCATGTCTGCTATTGCAGTGATGTCACATGGAAGGAAAAATCCTCATTAGCTCTCCTGCAGTCTCAGGGTTCCTCACGTCAGCAAAGGGCCTCCAGTAATTTATAGCACTGTGTTTCCTCTGGAGCCATTTGATATGTATTAATACATGCAGCAGCAGCTGTCTGGTTTACAAGAGAAGTGTGCTCACATGAACTCTCTTACCCAAACTGAGAACATAAGCACACTCTAATAGCAAAAGAGGCAGCTGCTGGTGCATGAATTAATACATTAGAAGTTACTCTCATTTGTTATTCATGTTTAAATTTTATACTCTTTTAAAAATAATATACTAAAGATTTCTAAAGAAGTGAAACTTCTACACAGAAGTTAAAAATTGGCAGATAACATGCAATAAACTATGTCAATTTTATTATATTTTTAGCACTCAATTCATTTGCATATCAAAATGAAAATTTAAATATTTATTATTTTCAGAACCAAGGCATCTGGTATCTTTGAAATGCTCAAAGCAGTAAGAGAGAAGGGCTTCCCTGTTTCATGTCCTGACACAAGGCTGAGAAAGATTTGTTTGGTAGTTTATATTTGACACTAGAAACAGAAATTAGATTAGTATTTTATTTACTATAATCACTTTGACATATAAACCATTGTGAAAAATAAATATTAAAATTGATCTTTACCCATGAGCTTCTAATAGTTGGATTTAATATTCACCTTTGGAAATATCCAAGCATCTTAAGTAGTGTAGGGATTCCTGAAGAGTATTAGTCGCTCACACTGTAACCAAAACAGTTGAAGAGCTGTTTTTATACTAAACTACTATGCAGCTCAAAGGTATCTATAAAGATATAGAGACATACATATACAAGAGTATGCACAGTAAGTAACAATAAAATCCATAATTCATAATTTGTCTGAATACTTCAAATGATACAAATTTTTGTTTTATTTAAGGTTGGATTAGTTGCATTTATTGTCCATTCATTTATTGACTTAATAAAATGTTTTAGAAAGTAGAAAGAAATTTTTGTTAGACAAATGAAAAGTTGGTTCCATTTCCTTGATTCCTTTCAATTCCATTTTATAATTTCCTGTTCTTCTCAGCACTGAGGTTACATTTCCATTCTGTAAATATTGTACTGTGTAAATCTTCTAATTTTATGCATTATTTTATCATTGTAAAATATCTTCAAATTAGTTTTCTATTTATCTTGGAAACTTAGTATCTAACATTTTTTAAGGTTATGCTAGCTCTGTTAACAATATGGGTGATTATTTCATTCAGGAAGAATTTAAAAGGTGTGATTTTAAAATAGAAAGTGCTATAGCGATTTGCATTGACCTAATTAGTTCATTTACATGTTGACCTTTAAAACTAGTGGAGTTTTGTAAAAACCACCTTGTGGTTCTAACTGTTTACCTGGGAGAACTGGGAGAGATAAAACATAAGATAAAGTGAATAAAGAAATACTGATCATAAACTGTGGGGTAATATTAAAACCATGTACTCTTCTCAATGAATTATATGCAACCACCTTAGAAACTGGTATGTTTTCAAAAATAAATTTCAGAAAAGCCACTTAATCAGCTGGGCATCTGATATTGCTTATTTTTAACTTTAATGGAAAAATATTTTAGCTGTTGAGTAACAATTTTATGATTCTGAGATTACATCTAAAATTTCAATTATAAACAAACTCTTAAATTCACTATACTTTCATAGATTCTTCAATAACATTACCCAAAATCCCAAAACTTAAAAAAAAATTTTTAAATATACACCTCTTTTAAATTTGGTGTAATCTTGTATTATTTGAAAACCACAAAACAAATTTTGCAATGTACCTAGTTATAAAATAAATATTTCAGGTAACTGTCCCTCAGACAAAGGATTTATATCCAGAACATATAAAGAATTGAAAAGTAGCAGCCCCCAGCCAAATTCACAGACCCTCTCCAAAAATGGGCATCTGACATGACCATGCACTTCTTAGATGAAGAAATGCAAACAACATATAAATGCATGAAGAAATGTTCACCATCACTAGTCATTTGAGAAATGCAAATTACAACAACACTGAGGTTTCACCTCACTCCTGAAAGAAGGGCTGCCATGAAGAAATCAACTGATAACAAATGTTGGTAACCATGTGGAGAAAAATGAACACTTCTCCACTGTTGGTGGGAGTGTAGCCTGGTACAACCACTGTGGAAATCAGTGTGGATATTCCTCAGAAAACTAAGATTGGAAGTTCCATTTAATCCAACCTTTCCCCTTCTGAGTATTTTCCCAGAAGAATTAAAAGCATCATGCCATAGGATTATACATGCACCCATGTTTATAGCAGCACAATTTGCAATAGCTAAATCCTGAACAACCCAAATGCCCACCAATCATGGAATGAATAAAAAAGATGTGGAGTACTACTTAGCTATAAAGAAGGATAAACTTGAGGATTTTATTGGTAAATGGATGCAACTTGAGACCATATTCGTAAGTGAAATAAATCAAACTCGTGTGAAAATATCATATTGTCTCCCCTAAAAAAAACTTGAAAGAGTAATAAGATCCAAAGTATACAATGGATATTGTGAAAATTAAAGGGAAAGAAAGTGCTCAAAAGGAAAGAACAACTGGGATATACACACAACATAGATAATTATAATCTCTGGAAGTTCATCAGAAAGAATAGGTTGTGCTTTCATTGTTTGGCTGATTGTTTGATCATTTTTTATGCCTAAATCTTGTAACCTGAACAACTACTTCTAAGATAATAATATGCAATATATTAACTAGCATTCTCTACTACTTTTTTTGAAATTCTGTATCATTTCTATCTTTTGTTTCGTTTTTAAAATAAAAAATGATATGGACAAATGGAAATCAATTCCTTTGTTTGCAGTACCAGTAGTGACCATATTAGTCACTTTTTAAAATGTACACACTTCTATTCACCCCTCTACCAAGCACGCATTTTATTACCATACTTATCCTTCTGAATTCATCTTTGCAGTCCTGCCCTTTTTGCATATTGTCTTTCTGGGGCCTTTGATCCAAGGAACTCCCCTGTACCTCCACCATGGACTTTTCACAGAACACCCTTTCTGTAACTATCTATTTGTTGTTTTTTCCTCCATGTGTTCTTTTGCTCTTGCTCCCCTCACAGTCAAAGTAAGCCCTCAAGTAAGATTTGCTTTTCTTCTACTCCTCATGTTGGATTTGAGAGGTAAGAGGTGACCTCCAGCCCATTACACTGCTTCTTTCTTTAATAAGTAAATAATAAAATGAAAATCCTATTGATGAGTATATTTCTGTAAATGTATGATATTCTAGTCATTATCAGATGCTATTGCCCTGGTCACTTTCCAGAGTTCATTGAAGACTTCATTATCTCAATCTTTCTCAACAGCTCATTTTTTAGGTAATTTAAGAGTCTACATCCTCGAATTTGTCAACACTAGTCACCGTGTTATTACCAAAATCTGAAACTCTGGTTTATGAATATGCAATCCAAATACTGCCAGTGCTTTAAGTTCTTGGTGAGTAAATTGATTCCTGTGGATTTAACAAGGGATTAGGTTTAATTTCTCTCTTCATGTCTACTACCTTGGGGATATTTTGACATAGAGGTCCATGAGTACTCTGCATTTGGCAGAATGCCAATGAAATTTTCTATTTGACATATTTCAAAGAATAAATTTTCTCCAGAAGTGAGCTCTACTTTTGATGTTCATGGTTGTATTAATGGCATAACCAGTCCACAACTAACAAAACTTAATGTTCATTTAACCTTAGGTTATTTCTGCCTATTAGAAATGCCTCTAGAATCTACCTTATCTTTTCAGCTGCTATACCTATTATGGCTCCTACTCGTCACCATTTAACTAGAGAAAAGCTATGAGAATTATCTTCTGTGTTACTGTTCATCATCATTAACTGATGCAAAGAAAAGACTTGTTTTAGTTCTCAATTTCAGAGTTTTCAGTTCTGTTCTGTTCAGTTTTCACACTCATGTTCTGAACTTCTGGTGGCTGTGGCATATGGCAATGGCAGTGAAGCTATGGTAGAATAAAATCAATGCTCAGAGGAGACAGGAAACACAAAGTGAAGAAGGGGCTGGGATCCAGCCTCCCTTCAGTGGCAAGCCTCCGTGGTCTGCCTAAGGACCTCTCACAAGGCCCCACCTCCGGAAAGCCCCCATCACACTGAAACAGTGCCTCTCTCAGACCAGGCTTTTAACAAATGGGTCTCTGGGAGACATTCAAAACCCAAACTACAACTGCCTGAAAGCTTTCTCTAGGACTATGATTTCCACAGTGTTCAGTAAATACATGTATAAGTAGTTTATTTGGGTACGCACAAATGAATTATTTCTAGAATTAAAAAATCAAATTGAGATAAGGAGATCTTTGTCTCAAAAAAAATGAAAAAATCAAATTGAAAGAGTAAAATGTTGTCACTTCATTGCTCAAAAACTTTATTTCCACCTTCTAAGGAGAATTTCAAAAACTAGTCTTAGCCAAATATTCAGCCTCTGCGCTGCCCAGACTCCAGGGTTTCTTCCCTTTTCTCCTTCTCGCTTTTTATATAACTTGTTTTCACCCATACTCTCCTCTATGTCACTGGTTCTCATACTGTGGTCCCCCAAACCGACAATGTCACCAGTACTTTGGGAACATATTACAAGTGAAATTTTGTGGGTCTCACTCCATCCTGCTGACTCAGAAACACTGGGTATTCAAAGGAGTTTTCTAGGGTATCTGAATGCAGACCAATTTGGAGATTATGTTTTTAGCACCATGCATGTTAATGTCATTATTTCCATCTCTAAAAGAGAAATTCTATTTCAAGCTCAAATCAAGCTCAAATGCTCTTTTGTCTGAAATTTTACTTGCTCTTCTTCTAGTTCTAGGTTCTTGTTACTAACATTATTGATTACTTCCTAATCTTAATTCCCATCTTTTCTTTCTTAATAACATTCATAAATACTTAGTTTATACTGCTATTCCCTTTCCATTCATACCAGATACTACTACAATTTTGACTCAGTGTCACTAACTCGTCATACATTCATTCAATATGGATTGCATTTTAATCCCAAGAAATGAAAATGTCATACCTCTGTTATCTGTTCCTTTTTCAAGTAATTCACCTTTCATTGTCTCATTCCAAGTTTTAGCATAAACTGTTAACCTCCAAAAAGATTTCTTTTTTAATTTATTCTTTTAGCATGCTCTTTTCATGATCTTTGGTTCTCCTCTTCACTGTCTCTCACAATGTTCTTAAAGAGATTTTTTTCAAAATTACAGATCTGATCTGGATACTATTTTACAACCATTAGGAGTTCCCCATATGATTCAGGATACAAATCACCTTAGATTCAAAACAGACTACTTTCCATGGAAACGTCAAGCTTTATGATATACAAACTTTTGTTCAAATATGTCTTCTCTTTAAAATCTCCATTTGTTCTTTTGTCTTGCTCTTGATCTAGCCAACATATACTCAATTGAAAAATCCTCTTTTATGTTCCTCCAATGCCTTATTTTATTACCAATCTTCTGTGTTTTTACAACACTTTGGATGTAATTTTTATCACAGTACTCTACGTACTCTTATTTGCTTTTTTAACTCCCAGATTAAAATCTCAGAAAGGGGAATATGTTTCATTAGGCATGGTGTCCCTAGCTCTTAGCAGAGTGCTTGCTTCCTAGAAAACCTCTCCAGGTGTTTACTGAATAGACAATGACAGGAATGTAGTTATGCTATATGCAAACAAGCAATTTAGAGTATACTACATTCACCAAGGTAATTAAATATTGCCCACATCAGTGATAGGTCTCCAGTTCATTAGACAAATGTATGATCACAGCTATTTCAAAATTATAATACACAAATTATCTATATTTTAGATGTGGATAAGAATGAGGCATTCTAAAACTTGTTTAAGGGGTTTAGATCGCATATCTTATTTTGTTGTTTCAACAAAAGTGCATCACAGCCTTTGGTCATAAGTAATTGCTTACTTCTATATACAGAATGTAAAATTGAGACCAGAGCTTCAATGCATCAAAGAGATGGCAAGCTCTACTCTGGAGGACACCATGTTTTATTTTTTTTCTGTCTACAGTAGTACAAACTTAATGAGTTTCCTGAGCTAAGATGAGAGAGAGAGTTTTTCCAAGAAAGCCAAGTGGTAGCTAATCAGTGGTGCAGTTTGTGGAAGCCTACAGCTGCCCCGTATCTCTCACTCTATTGCCTAGGAAACAAATTGTTAAAAAGACCTTCTATGAAAGTTTTCCTCCACCTGTCAACAAGCTTAATATATTTAAGTTTATCATTTTTACTTGGAACAGAGCTACAGATTAAATAGATATAACTAAGCCAAAATTTACAAAGTGCATACTATGTGCCAAATAATTTTTGGCTTCTGAGTATGCAGCTAAGAGTACAACTTCCATCAAAACAGGGGAAAGAGGCCTTAGCAAGATAATTAAGATTTATATCACAACTAAGAGTCGTAGATTTCTACAATCACTTTTCAGTAATAGAGTTCTACAGCTGGATGACCAGCTCACTCATGTCAACCTAGAGGTGATCAAATATGGGACTCCCCAGTTGCTTAAGTTGTAATTGAGAGCTGCTGTAGTCATGTTTTATAAATATTTTCCCATGACTTCTACAATCGCAATATGATCAAAACCTGGGATTTCCTTTTTTGTTCAAGAAATGATAAATGAATACACACTGCCTCACCATTCAGCATCAACACTTCAACAGATTTAGAGATAAGTACGAAAGAGCAGTGATAGTAGACTGGAAGATAGAGAAATGTGAAAAAGTACATGATGAGGTACAGTTAAGTTATTGTACATTTACATTAACGTGGTCTCATTTTGCACCATCTGGCAATCCTGTGACAAATCAGGCTAATTCATTCCATGATAAGGGGCTGCTTGATTTTTGTGGGTTTGCTGGTTCCAGAATGCACAGAGAAAAATCTTTCACAGGCGTTCTACTAATAATCTCTAAGAAGGAGAAGAATTTGCAAGAGTTATTGTAGAAATTCAAGTAGAATTTTTTTTAATTTTGTTTTTTGTTGGGCTGCAGAAAAATGCCATGGAATATCTGGCAGGCAGGAACCATGGAAGATCTGACAGTCACTTGGAAAGATCAAGTAATATTTCTTCATGTTTAACCTCTTAAATAACTGATCGTTACAATCTGACTTTAAGACTTCTGTATACTGCAATTAAGCCAAAATAATGCAGAATACATTCTGAATTGTAAGGCATTTATAGTCAGTGTCTCAACTGTATACACTGGTTATGAAACAAACACAGCAGTCATTCTTTTCTCTTTAGTTCTTGATCATGAAACTGAAATAACAGAAAGATAGGTATGGGAACTGTGGTGCTTGTATACTATGACACAATGAATTCTTTCTTATGTCCTAACAAGTTTGTTTTCTGTTCTGATCATTGAAAACAGATCATTTCAAAGTCATGTTATTGCTGAATTTCTTGATGGCATGTACCATTACAACCAGTACTCAGGAAAAACAGGTGCTTGGAAGTGGAATATACAATGAGAAGGGGGTAGATTTGTCAGGGTATTAACTCCAGACCTAAAACAACATTTTCTTCTCAGAGAGAAGCTTGCTTTATATGTGTTGAGAAAATGGGGAAATAAATCAACAAAAATTCATTTGGGAATAATGCACTCAAATTAACTAGAAAAGACAATTGAATCTCAACCTTCTTCTTTTTGAACTCATAGATTCATTTCTTCTTCTATCAGTTTTCCAGTTATCAAATTCTTTCTCACATACTTTCTTATGACTATTATCTTTTTATCTGGTTGTTGGCTTCAGAAGTTGTTCAAGAAAAATAATAAAAATGACATTAAATCCTGTCAGATTTGCAATTGGTTAGTAGCTCTGGATTTCAAAAGTGAATGAGGTTAAAATTACTTGCCTTAAAATGAATCTTGGTAATTAGCTGTAAAATTTAATTGTCCGTGCTTTTTCATTCTCAGTACCCAGACCAAATATGATTATTCATCTCTTCTTATTAGGGGAGGGGATGAGAAAAGTGCATTTGAGTTTAAGCTTTCAAAAAAATTAATAATCCTTTTAAAACATCTCTCTGTGTAGTATTTAACTATAGAGTTCCATTAGATATACTCTCAGGAGAAAATGAGAAAAAGCACCTTTTCCTAAGAGAAACTTTTTTTCCCCAAATGTCCAGTGTCTTACTTATAAATTTTCAGTCATATAGAAGTAATGAAATCCTGAGTTATTCTAAATTGCTAAAATTTTAACATACAAATATGTTATTTGGATCAGAAAAAATTTTATCAGTCATTAATTTTAACTGGAAATTTTATATAATTTCAAAAGCATCACAATCAACTTAATATTTGTGAAAATATTGAGTAAATAAAATATATTTAAATTATTCATTTAATAACTCATTTTCAAAGTAGGTTATTGACTATTTTTTTTTCTAAAATCTGCTAATTCTTTGCCTTATGATATATCTCATTAATAGTTATATTTGTTTGTTTGTTTATTTGTTTGTTTTTAACTACCTACTACTTGCATTTGAAGTCAAATATACTTTAAATAACATCTGGGACCTAAATATGTGCCACTCTAACATCATGTAAACAAGAAGTCGAGTGTTCAATTTTACAAAAACTAGAATTCAGGTGAACAGAAAGAATAAAGAATATTCCTTTCTGTTGTGAGAGAAGCTAGTTAGGAGAATAGCCAAAGTTACTCATTGAATGATGCCTTTTAATTCTAATCAACTCTATTTCATTCAATTCAACACATATTAAGTACCTAGTATTTGTGGGAGCCATGATGGTGGAGTACATCTACTATTTAGAAATTCAAGCTTAGAGAAGATTTTGGAAATGACCCAGTCCATTAGGCTTCACGTTGTCCCACCATGGTCCTTAAGAACTCTGAGAAAGATAACAGAAGCCTACATCTAGATGAGCTTTGTCCCTCTTCAGCAGACAATGTTTTATTTGGATCTAATTCATATATTGGGCACAAATAAGGCTAATTCTAAAGTGAATATCATAACTAAAAAACATTTTAGAAGTCTCTATGGTAGCCCACTCCTTGAAATACAAAGGAAAGGAAACTGTAAGAGAGAAGCCACTGCATAACTTCTTTTCGGATACTGCATGGCCAAATTAGCAGCTCTGCTTCAGATAATTTTCAAGTCAACAAAGCAGTTTGATTAATGGAATCAATATCAATGCCTTATAAGGGCTAAGAGTTTTAAAAACATTCCTAAAGAAACACAGGTATACCTTTAATATAATCTCAGGATACAATCTAGAGATGCTGTCTCCAAGTTCTTCACAGTACATTGCCACAGTCGTGTTTTTAAAAAGTGGAAATATATTAATTCAATAATACATATCCCTGAACTCATCCCAAGACCTAGGAAAGAAAAAAGAAGAATAAGTTTAGAAAATGAGATCTGTCTTGTTACTTTTCTCACTGCTGAGAATCAATGTTAAAAGGAGAAAAAATTATTTAGCTCACAGTTTGCAGAGGTTTTAGTTCATAATCAGATGGCTCTAAATCAGCTTGGCTCATGGCAGAGGGACAACGGTCATGGCAGCAGAAGACAGCAAAAGCAATAAGAGAGTATAAACTAGGAATCAATCATAAATTCTAGATTCAGGCACCTTTGAAAAAGCCTTTGACTGTAGGCTTCAGTGGGGGGAACATCTAGACAGAAATCACATTGTGTCTCTGGCCCCCCAAAACACATGCACATCTCTTTAGGTAAAATGCATTTAGTCCAGCTCCAAGAGTTGCCACAGTGTTAAAAGTTTCAACATGGCTGAAAAGTCCAAATTGAAAGTCTCCTCTGAATTTGAAAAAGCAAATTAAATACTTCAAATGTTCAATTGCATAAGCTAGACATTCCATTACAAAAGTTACAAACAGGAGTATACAAAGGCATGAGACTAAAGCAAGTCCAAAATTCAGCAGAGTAAACATTAACCTCTGTAGTTCCATGTGTAGCATCCAAGGCAATCTGTGTTAAGATGCAAACTCCAAAGGGCTTTGGGTGGCTCTGCCCCAAAAGCTCTTATGGCTTTTCTCTTGGACATGCTTTGCTCCCTCCTCACGATTTTCCTCAGATAATCCATGTTCCTGGCTTTGCCAAACTTCTCAGGTCTCACTGCATCTTTGGTTTAACACTCACAGCCTCACACACACAGCCTGTTCAGGGGCACACTGTCTGGACACCTAGGCCTTCTAAAATCTTGTTGGGAGCTTTTCTGACCCCACAACTCTTTCATTCTGCACCTAAAGCCAGCACTACATGGATGAGGTCAGCTGCCAGCAGGGCCAAGAGCCAAGCTTCCCTCTCTTTTGTCTGTAGGGCTCAAGTGCCTGGATTGCTGGACACTTTAGATCCGATCTCAAGGAATAAGTTCTTGGGCCATCATCATGGAACATGGTGCTCTGTGGCTCTCTTCTCAAAGCAAAGTCTTTCACTTTGCAATTTTGAGACTGCAAAGGGCGGGGTCCCCTGCTGCTTCTTGTGATGCAGTAGGCCATTTTTTAAAATCTCTTGTTTCATCTCAGCAATCAATATCTCTTTTCATCTATCTTTGCAGTCCACAGCTTTAGTGGAGTTTCCTTTCTGGCCAAACTCACAATGTTTCAAATCATTCTGCTGGACTCTTTGCTCTTGATTCTTAACACAAATCTGGCTAAAATACCCCAACAGGAGGCATGACACTACTTCAACTTGAAATTTCTTCTGCCAGATTAATTAGCCTGCCACCCTTCGTCTTAGTATCAGGCAGACTCTGAACATGAGAAAATGCAAACTTTCTGCCAAGGCACACACTGTCTGGAAAACAAAAGTCGGAGCAGTTCTTCTTCTCAGCAGAAACCTCAAGAGTCTGGTCTTTATCAGCAGGATTTCTATCAGCAGTCTTGTCTTCTGAGTTCTGACCAGAATCATTCACATATTCTGAGGTATTCTGATTCCATTTTTTCAGTCAGTAACTCCATATCGTTCCAAAATCTACCCACAAACTATTCCCAAAACTCCAGAACCATATCACACAGTGAGGCAGAGTCACAACAATGACTCTACTTCTCTGGTACCAAATTCTGCCTTAGTTACTTTTCTTATTGCTCAGACAAAGTATCCAGCACCAACAGTTAAAGGAAGAAAGGTTTATTTAGCTCACAATTTGTAGGAGTCTCAGTCCAAAATCAGATGGTTCTAAGGCAAGGTGGCACATGGCAGAGGGACAACAGTTCATGGCAGCAGAAGACAGCAGAAGGGACAAGGGAGTGTAGCAGTATCTTTCTGACCCTTTTATGTTGTATATAGGCTGTTGGGATTAGGGTAGTGCCAATCCAATAAGTGGACTGATCCAGCAGTCACCCATCCTTAATCCCAGCACCCTTAATTCCAACAGTGTGCCAGGGATCAATCATATCCTCTGGATTATACCACCTCCAGAAAGCCCCCTATAACTGCATGAGGCTTTGCAGAGACACATGGACACAAAATCCAACCATCTCCAAAGTTTGACTTAATGGGAAAGAAATCCAACTACATCTAAAACAAAAAAAGAAATTCTGTGTATGATGTGTTGGTCAGAAAATGGAATGGAAAGCAATAAATTGAGAGTTGAAAGACAAAATAAGTATGATGATGGTGATGACAAGAAAAAAATATTTAGGAGGGAAACAGTAATAAACAATAAGTGAATACCATGTATATATATTAATATGGTATCTCTAAAACTTTCTTTTAATTAAGAAATCTTTAAATAGAAGCTTGATTTGATTCAGCAACTATTTATTACCTCTTTTTTGGTTGCTTTGTTAAGATAGTGAATAAAATTAATAAAAGCCACACATAAATTTTCCTTAATATATTATTATGTTTATTTTGCATGTCAGGTGTATTTAATGACTTAGTCTTTAAAATATTCATGCTCTACTGTTTTTCAGCAAAAATGGACTTTCACAGTTTAATCTGTATCTCGACACCTGATATATGAAATGATGGGCCTCTAGCCAGATGATAGATGCAATTTTTTCCCTCACAGAACAAAGCAAAGGCATCTTCTTCATGTAGGGAAATTTGGATCCAGAACTTTAGCTTCATAGCCTGAGTTAAGTATTAATTTCTCCAAGTACTCATTTCTTCATTTCTCCAAGACAAATAGAGAAACTAAAGGGTTGCCCTAAATTTTCATGTTTCAAAGAACAAGGATGCCAAGATAAGCATATTTAAGTTAAATCAACCTAAAATTAAATTGATAACAAACCAATGTGAAACAACCAGTATAAAGGCGAATTGTATTTATTGTCAACCCCTGTCCAGTTTTCAAAACTTGGCATTGGCCAGGCTTTCTATCTGACTTGGCCTATATCTCATAGGTAGATGCGTCTGTGACTGCTTAAAGCTAATTTTATTTAAGTTCTTCTAGCTCATCTTTCCTGCCTCCCTAAAGAGGACCAGTTCTAAAAACCTCACAGGTTGTAACTAAGATAGTAACACATGACTATAAACAATAGATGTGGTACCAGCGCTATGATGTAAAATACAAGCGAAAGTTTTTTTTTAAAGAAAAGCAAATGATAGCTCTAGTTTTAGTTTTATATAAGCCAAAGTTATAGACATACATTAAAATGAAATGTTACACCTAATGAACACTATGTAGCAAAGGGAATTCGAACACACATTGCAATATATTAGTTTGCACTATAGAGGAAAAAAGCAAAAGAAAAATTATGAGCATCACAGAGGCACAAAGCTCACTTTAAGTAACTGAACACAATTGACAAAAGTTATTCATAATTATTATAACTCTGTTTCTCAGTTAGTGAATATACCTTTGTGGCCTATTATGGTTAATGCCAGATTGATATTTAATACTGACATAGTGACATACCTTGTTAATATGAAATATAATGGAATTGTCCAAAAAGTTTCTTCAATTACAAACTTTTGTTTTCAACTGAGGCATTTCACTATGCTATACATTTTCCAGAGGAAAACACTATTTAAATATGTAATACTATGTAATATCAATATGATGTTTGATGGAAACATGGAAAAAATCTATTGAGGAAGGATTTTTATGAAAATATTTGGAATCTCTACACGCCATCTTAACCCAAACTTTTAAACAAGAGCTTGATTTTTTTTTATTTTAGAAACATTTTTATAATATCTTTAAGGAAACATTAAGGTTCCTATATTTTCGCAGTTCTCTAGTCAACAACCCAGATAATAAAACGCATGCTCATCAAATTCATGGCACTAACTTGGGTGCAATGTCAAATGCTTTGAGAGATAGTGTATGTGCTGCTGAAGCAAGCACAATGCTGTGAGAGGCAGTATCATCATTTCAAACAACCTCAACATATTCAGCATTCAGCAACAAAAGAAGAAATATAAAAAAGAGATAGTTCATCTCAAAAGCAAATCCAGTTCCGCAGAATCAGAGTAGGCAAGGGAATAAATAGGCAATTATTATAGCAGAATTTATCTAAAATATTGGAGAATTTTAAATTAAACAATTAGTATAATGAGTGCATAAATAATTGAGTAGTTATCTTATTGCATCTGGTTGGGTATAAAGCTGTCCAGTTTGGAGACTCTCCATATCAAAATGAAAAGTCATCTTTTAGAAGGAGAAATGTCAAGACAAAGGGTTGGTAAAATGCAACCTGCAAGTCAAATTCACTTTGGAACTGATTGCATAAATAGAATATTATGCTCATTTCTGTGTTATCTATTACTACTTTCACTCGAAACAGAGAAGCTGAGTAACAGACTGACTGTATAGCTTGAAAATTCATTTTTTTACCATCATAAAATTCTTCCTATCCTGATCTATACAATGCATACAAATAAGCATTTTCTTTGGAATAACACTCCAAATAATTGCAATAATTGCAATGAGGACTTCTTCAGAAACACTGCATTGTTCACTTTGCTACAGTACTATTCTATTTTACTTTGAAATTATAAATGATTTTTTTCTTCCTTCATATGTTACAAAACTGGTACATTTTACCAAGGTCAAGAATATTAACACTGAGGTAACTTCTGCTACTCCTTACTTGAACAATCTTTGGTTGCATTCTCTCCACATTAGTTATTATTGTTATTGTCCAAATTCAGTGTTCTTGAAGCTGAGGCATTCAACACTATCACTTCAGCATTGCTCAGCTAACATACTCAACACTATCCCTTCAAAATTCCTCAATCTATTTATCTACAAAACTTTGATCTTCTGTAAAGTTTTTGCTCATTTACAAAGTAGAAATAATGCTGTCTTCTAGGATTGTTGTGAGGATCAGTGATATAAGGAGTGATAACCATTTTGTATGATTACGATGTAAAACTTTTAAATGTAAGAGAGGACCCAAGATGTCAGGGTCTCTTCTTGGTCTTCTCATTTTGGCCACCCTTATCTTGGGACTCCTATTAAAATATGCTTCCATAAATATGTATCAATTAATCATACTGTGAAACCATGTGTCTATTGCTGTGATAAGACAACTGACATACTCAACTTAAAATGAGGAAAAGTGTATTTTGTTCACACCTTTAGAGATTTCAGTTCGCAGTTAGGTAGCCCATGGCTTTTGAGCTGGTGGTGAGGCAATATATCACAGCAGGGAGCAGGTGGTAGAGAAAGCTGTTGACAAGATGGTACCAGGAAGCAGAGAAAAAGCAGCAGCCCAGGTTCCCATGTTCCCTCAGTGGTTCCCCTCCAGCGCTCCTGAGACCCCCCCTCCGGCCTTATCTCCTGAAGCTTCCACCACCTTCTGACAGCATCACAGCCTGGGGAACATTTAAGTTCCAAACCATAGCAAATATACACTTTTGAATTCTTCTTTCCATTAAATCTCAGTTCCTTTTTTCCATCTTCATCCCAGTCCTGACTGAGTTTTCACATTTTTTCTGATATAACTCCTCTTTTGCCATTTCTCCTGCCCAGCCTCCACTCTCATAAATAAACAAACAAGTAAATATCTGTGAAACAGGATCCTAATCCCAAAGTCATTTTTGGATTTCTACTTTGATACTCCCATTAAAAGTCCCATTTCCATTAATCTAATGCCATCCTGCTATACCAGTTCCTACTCTTTTTTTCCAGAGCTACATCTTTATTTCTGACCTTCTCAAATGAAGCAACCTAAGTGTGTCTCAGTTTAGCCACACATTTCTCAGGTAACTTCACTATAGTCTGTATTGGATTCTACACTCTGGCCACAACCTTCTATCTTCACATTTTCTCAATTCTTCATTTTCACTTCACAATTCACAAAGATGTAAAGTTTCCTTAGATCCTCTTGGGTCTTTTCCTAGTTTCTCATCCCTCACAACTCCTACTTTCGTGTCTGTGTTTCTGTTTAGCACAGACATCTCACCCCAAGATAGTATCTCTGTTATGAAATGTCATTTTTCCACATTCATCACAAACCTTCACTCTGAATTCTATCCAAGCATCTACCTACTGGCCAGGGATACAAGGACAGTTTCAGGAAGAGTGGACCCATCTGCTTGTTTCTAACCAATCAGTCCCCCTGTGTTCTGAGTTTGTCCGTATTAGCAACATTCTGCTAATAGTTAAGTTTGGATTTGTAGTAACTCTTCCCTTACACTCATCTATAAATATTTACACTGGTTTATTCCTTTTTGTTTTCAATTATCAATGAAATTCAAATGAATACCTACATTGTTGTACAACATCCCAATTCATTACTTTTTCTTTGCCTGTTAACCAGTATTGCCAGATTGTATTTCTTAAAGCAATACCTTAATTGTATGTGTAAATCAGGTAACATTCAAATGTCTCTACCAGTAGCTTTCACCATTTAAAATTAATCCCATAATCTTTAAGCTGAGGAGCTCTGTAATCTCACCACTTCCTTCCTGGCTTCTAATTACTCATTGTGCTCCTGCACGATGCCTATATGTTTATTATCTTAGACTTCTTTCCCATTTTGCAGCATGTTTTGCATTTACTTCTCTGACTTAAATGCTTTTCTACAATCTAAAGTGCTCACTCCACCTCTTCCTCCTCTCTTCTGTTTTGTAAAATTCTTCCCAGTCAACAAATGTCACTTCTTTTACTGAGGACTCCTCACTCCTCAACTGTTCTCTCACCTATGTCATTTTGTAGCTTCTTGCTACCAAAGTGTGGTATTTGAAACAGAAGCATTAGTTATAATATGACAGGCCAAACTCCAAGAATTACTGAATCAGATACAAGATTAAAAAGAAAAGCTCTGTTATTCAATGCATTAAAGTCTGTGAGGCATTGCTATATGGTACAACTCCTGTATGACAGCCATTAAAATGGACTTTGTATTACTTTGTACACATGATTTCAAGAGCAATAAAAGAATCTTGGAATTTAAAAACTGAAACAGAAAGCCTTGTTCTAGTGCTGACTCTATGTACTTGTGTTACATTACAAAGGCATTTAATTTCACTGAATTTTAATTCCTCCACTGCAAAAGATGGAGAAAATAATGGATAATTGAAGAGTACTTGAGGCCTAAATAAAATTAACTTTGGTGTTAGTTTGCTGTCCATAAATTTAATAAGCATTGATTTTTACATTCTCCTTCCTTTGGTACTAGAGTGAAATTTCTTAGGAGGTAGAAATTGAGCCTTGCAGACTCTACCGATAGCCTGATGACATAAGCCAGTAGAAGGGAAAACAAATTCTAAGAGGCCAGGAAGCTTTGCTGTTTATTCACTGATCTATGATTACATTGAAATACAAAAATCTATAAAACAGCTTTAATATTCATAGATTATGTAATCTGAAACAAAATTCTGGAGTAACTTTAATAAATGAATTCTACATCCATTTATTACACACAGAAAGCACAGAAGTCTGTCTTTTTTATTCCTACAACTTCTAGTAGAACACATGAAGACAACTGCAGAAAAGCTCTGGACTTTGACAACGCACACAAAAGTACAGGCACAAAAGACAAGAAGTACAGCACTGCCTTTTGTTTCATTTTCAGTTAACCAGTTGTAATTGGAGGAGATGGAAGAAATTAAAGTTACTTGTGAGGTTAAAAGAGCAAGAGATTGTTTCTTTCCAATGGGAGTTCCCTTGATAGAAGAAAAAAATTTCCTACGTAGTAAGTCTTGTAGTTACAATTCAGTAGGAGAATTATAAAATAGAAAAACTATAGATCTCTTTATTTTCACCAAGTTGAACAATATGATAGAACAATATGATGGACATATACCATATTTACATTACCTTCTCTGTAAGACAGTGTTTTAAAAAATTGATTACAATGAAAAGTTGTGTCTTTTTATTACACGGGAGTTTTATTAATGCAAATAACTTTGGTGTTTCAAATTAGACGTTAAGAGTTAAATGACTACTGAATTTCAACTATGAAATCCTGTGATCCTGTATTTTAGCAGGACTGAGTTGCAAACATCTTGCAACTGTACAACAAATAATAGTTTCCTCATCTCTGCTCAACTGATATTGGCAATTAAGTTCTTTCTTATTCTCTCAGAATCTAAAGATTCCAGAGCTGTAAGGGTTCATGTTACATCTGCTATAATAACTACATCCTTAGTCTCAACTCACTACTTTTCCATCAAGACTTGATATATCACTTCACACAATGCAATCTTACATAAACCATAAATAACTTTTAATGTGTCAGAAAATGCATCAAATTTTAGGACATGTTTTTTAATAACTGAATAATTTTGGGAATGTTGTAGGAATATAAAATGCCAAAAGGAAATCAGAGGGGAAAATGAGTTTTTCAGTAAAAGGGATTAAGAGAAATTTTCTTCTTGTGTCTGTGAACCCTATCAAGAAAGAAAAGAGAGGTGGTGGAGGAGCATAGAAAGAGAGATTGTGTACTGTCTAAACTCTACTTTACATCTTCTTCTCAGAACTTTGCCTTATGTAATCTGCAAAAGACCGAGTGTTTTCAGGCCTATATCTGGCCATCAGTAGTCCTACCTCATACTTCACAAATCCAGTTCCAGAAGCATAAAGAATAATATAGACCATTACCGTAGACTTTCTTGGAAGGGAAATCAGAGTTTACACAAAGTACTTGGTCATACAGAGCAAAGCTCGCAGAGTGTCTCACAAGTCCACACCCAGACCCATGCAGACCACTCAGAAATCACCTTGTGCCTTTTAGCCACAGCCTGTGCCTGCAGCCGCTGACCTCCTCCCTTCTCACCCTCTACAAAGCGCACCCTTGGATCACATTTTGACCTTCTCCAAAAAGGCCCAGCCTCCTGAAGGTATGGGAAATAAACTTCCAACTACGATTCAATTTAATCCAAAAATTACAAAGCATGTATAATCTGTGTTCAAGGCACATAGCTAAGTGCTAAGAAAATCAGGTGGAGAACAAAGAGCATTTGTATAATTTTGAACCTGTAAGAGCATGAAAAATGATAAAAAGCAAAAAGAGAAAACCGTAAAGAAATACATGTTGCAGAAGTACTGAAATATTTGAACGAAGATAATAGAAGAAAATATTAATTTTTCTGGGGAGATTAAATGATTATCAGAGAACAAAATTTTGAAATTATGAGAATTATTTCAATAAGTATAAAATATATTTCAGACTGAAGAAATATGACACAGGTGGACAAATGTAAAAATGCAGTATTTATTTGTATAATACCATATTAATATAAATGAGGAGCATGGAGAAATAAGAAGCTGGTGAGAAATGAAGATAGACAGTTTGGGTGCATTCAGTTATTCAAAAGGCATACTTGACTGTGCACTGTGTCCCAGGCATACTGTGAGATATGGGCAGAGATGGTGGCCAAAGGAACACACAGAATTCTTCTCTTATCTAATTACATCACTATATAATGCCATAAATAAGCAAGAATGGCAAACTGTGACCAAAAAAAAAAAAAAAAGGGAGGAGGGTTTGGCAGAGTGAGGTCCTAGTATAAGAGCCTGGCATGGAGACCTACCTGTGCCAGGGGTTCAAGGAAGTTTTGTCTGTGTGAAGTGTGAAGGTCACAGAGTTACGACCCCCCTACTCAAAGTGGGGAGAGGACAAGAACACTAGAGATGGAATTTCACACTCAAGATGGCACTTTGTGGATGAACACTGAAAGTTAAACCTAGAGAAATAAACAGAAAATAATTTAGGCATAATCTAAAACCCATCATCAGAAGGCCAAGGACCATTGAAGATGATCAGTGGTACTGATCTGTTTCTCAGATCAAAGCATTATTTTAGCCTAAAAATTTGGCATATGAAGGGCATATGTAACCCTATTTAGCAGAGGGGATGGGTGATGCATTGTCTAGAAATGGAAGGGCTGAGTCAGCAATATCTCAGGTATTTCGGTGGAGATGTGGTCCCAACATCTAAGGAGACTATGGGAAAAACTCATCCTTCCACACTGTTCCAGTCCCCGGAAATCACAGCACAGCTCCAGAATCAGGCGCTAGCTGCTACGTTTCATAGGACGGTTCGTCAGTGCTTCTTCCCTCCTGCACTCATCTTTGTGATAACCTCCGTGAGGCCAGATCACCAATCCTAACCGCCTACAAACTTTCCCCAGCTCTTTGCACCATTTAATTAAGCCCCTTCACCCATTTTCAAAACTTAATTTTTATGTTTAGCAAGATGTTATTTGTTTATGTTTTGGAGAATACATTATATCTTCTGGTAGATGTGCTGAGTCAAAAAATATCCACACGAACTTTCAATACTGGCAAAAGAAAAGCTGACTGAAAGCACTTGCAGTGTGGTACTCCAGCATTCATTGGTCGAGACAGCAGCACTGACTGCCACGCTAGCTCTTATTGGCTGAGAGGCCTGCAGCTGCACAAAGCATGGAGGACTCTGTCGTTTACGGTTGGTCTTGTGTGTGACGATGCATACATGTTACTGTTTACAAGAAAGATTTAGAGATACAGAGCATTATAACGCCTTGGAGCTCCATAACAAGTTGGGAACTCTAGTGAGCTTTTATATGGTTGGTCGGTTTTCATTTAAAGTGAAACACACACACGCATAAACCTTTTCTGCGTGGCAATATTTTTGTGTAATTTTAATAAGATTATTCCAACTAACAGTGCACTTAAGAGGCCATATTTTGGTAAAGTAAGACAGAAAAGCAAGACTTTAGTGTCTATAATCACAAAAATGACAGTTTCAAGTTGAGAATAGATCCCTACTAGAAGGCTATACAGTATTACTCCTGATAAATTATGGTTTCACCTCTGCTTCTCAGGCCAATAACATTATGATGAGCAAACACAGGTGCAAATGTGGTAACTAATAATGAGAGACAGAGTAGTATGCATTCTTCTGAGATTCACAAATGAAAGAAGAGGTAGCAGTATCTGGTGTTGGAATGGAAAAAGGACAAAAGGCAGAATGACTCAAGCGCTAAATATAGAGGAGTTCCTGAAGCTAGTCTTGAGAAGTCTGTGGAGCAGTTCTAGAGTGTGCAGGTTTGCATGTGTGTGTGTGTGTGTGGCAGTAACTTGTTACTGTTTATTAAATGAACAAACTATAGACAGGAAGACAGAGGGATTCACTCACTTGACTTTTGCTAACTGAATTGGGCTGCCACAATTGTGGCCTTTGCTTCTTTGAATCTACCCCTTGACCACTGATACATTCAGAGGAGTCTCAGCCAAGACTTGAAAATCAGAATAAGGAAGTCAATGGTATGTGTTTTGAAAAAAGAAAAAAAAATGAAGAGTCCAGCTGGACATGGCAAGAAATTTAAGGGGAGCAGGAGTGGATGGAAGGAGGCCAGCCCAGCGATTAGGGCAGTAGCCTGACCTGGAGAGTACGGTGACTTTGTCACATACCACGACAAATAATTCTACATTTATTAGGTGTCCCTCATTAGCCATCCTGAAGTCTCACTGCATAAAACCTGGAACAGTTTCTGCTCAACTCAGCATGAATTCCAAGAAGAAACACCTGCAGGCCACGATACTGTACAACTGTAGTAATCCCAGTACTCAGGAGGCTGATACAGGAGGATTGTGAATTTGTGGACAGCCTGGGCTACATGATGAGCTTACAGCCAGGAGAAGCATCTGCTTCTTTTCCTCACTCTGCACTGCCACAGTCTGTTGCCTTGTGATATTCTGATATTCCAAGATGTTTACAGAATCACTTTCTACCACCACTGCATCATGTACTGGCAGAGCTGCCCAGCGCCTCTGAAATTCCTCTGCCAGGCCTCAGAGTTCAGCTTCACTTGCAGCCCTGGCAGGAGGGAGGCAGGTCACAGAAACACAGTGCTAGTTCACATAGCTTCATGGTAAACTCTCTAAAGAAATCTTTTCTGGAGAATCACTGCCACCAAAACAAAGGCATGTAAGGACTAGGAAAAAACATGCCACTAACCAGTAACTGGATTGATTTGAACCCTGGCTCAGCTGATTTCAAAATCCTGAACCTCCCTACAATATTGTGCTGCCTCCTAGTGGGACGTCTCCCCTTGGTCTACTTGGCAGAACACGGTGTCAAGTAAGATGATACAAGTTTTTGAGCTGCTTTTAAAATAAAAAGTCTATTGTTATCTAGTTTCCTTCATAGAGCACACTATCGCGTTTAAAGGAGAATTTAACTTTTATACAGATTTTCAGCTATTTATCGCTGCCCAGGGAAGATTGAGCAGTATAGCGTCTGCATCACATCTTATGGCTTTTTTTGTGTGGGAAATAAGGCACACTTTTGTAAAGTTCTAAAAGATCATTACAGTTGATAATAGCAACAGGAAATATAGGATATTATATAGAGATCATTGGAAATGCCGGAATAAAATGAACCCAAGGTAGTAGTAGATTCTTGATTAAAAAAAAAAAAAAAAAACAGGGTGGAGAAATGAACAAGAGCTCCAAATAGCAGTTTTTCTATTAAAAATAATACCAAAGGAAAAAAAAAACAGTAAGTATGCTACCAAGCATCTTTCACAGGACTTTTTGTATGCTGGGTTTTTTAGTTTCCTATGAGGTAGACATTTCTATTTCATTCCTAAGGAATCTAAAATTTAGAGAAGTCATATAAACTGTCCAACAACACAGCCCAGAAGCAAAAACACTGAAATCATAACTCAGGTTTGCATTGCTTCACAACTTTTTTCCTATTTGTTTCTATCTCATTGCTTAGAAATCTTAATGCAGAAAATTACAAGAATTTTTAATTTAGTTTTGTAAGACACTACAGTAAGGAAAATAAAGATAAAAAGACAAAAATCTGTTAAGGTGGCTCTCTTCCAAGAGTTTATCTTCTGGAAGATCTTTAAAACACTGTTAAACCTTTCTGCTATTCTAGTGGTCTAAATATCTATTTAAAATCTATTTGTCTTATGCAAATGAAGGGTACTTTTAGCATTATAGGCTTCCATCTTAACTAAACAGGTCACCATTTTTGTGTAAAGCATTAGTATTTTTCACTTGACCTTCTAACCATAGCTCTACATTAATAAATGTATAGTATGGCATAAATGTAAGTCCATGTATAGATTTCCATATGCCCAAAATGTAGATATAGACACATGCATCAGATTCAAAGTTATTTATAATTAATTAATTGTGAATGTAATAATCTTTTAAAATAATTCATACTTTATAAAAATGAAACTATAAAGTACACAGCTGCTTTGTTTTATATAGTCAAATGAATAGAATCCATGTTATTAAAATACAGACATTTTCATTATTTCTCTACTTTTCAGTCAGAAACATGCACAAGTTAAATTTATATATTCTGTTTTTTTAAGGGTGAGCATAATCTCACACATGGTTTCATCACAGTTCTACTGATGTTTTTCTTCAAAAGATTATGGAGAAAACAAAAAAGAATGATTTCCAATGTCCAATACATTTTCACATTTATAAATAGTAATTTTGACTCCTAAAGATGTCAAGTTTAGACAGGAACAAATTATTAACTGATTTCATTTCGTCTACCAAATGTCAATCAAACGACAATGGCTAGCACTCATCAGTCACTGCGGCTGGATTTGAACTGGTAGCCTGAAAGTGGACTTTTTTTTTCTTCTGACCACTCTTTAAAGTTATACACTCCCCTAGTGTGGTATCCTTAGATCAGTTGTTGGACAAATAACAAAGCAACAGATGGCCTTTGTATTTCTAAGGAGGAACTACAGCAGTGTTGTGTGTTGGCCTTTAGTCTTCATTTGCCTTTCAGTTTGACAGTTTCCAAAAAAAAAAAAAATCTCTATTGCATTCTATTTAGATGTTGTAAGCTGAATTTTTGCACAATGAACTATCAAATATGTTTGAAATGTAAGAGAAATGAATCCTGGCTGGAAAACCTTTGCAGCAAAAGAGAATCACCAGAGTCAGAGTAGCGCTAGCTCAGAGAGAGATGAACTGTCTCCTCACTGCAGGGTGCCCTACCTCCTATACAAATGTAAAGCCCCATGAAAGCTAAAAGTAAAGAGGACAGAAAAGTAAAGTAATGTGCTCACCCTCTGGGGCTTCACAAGCGCCTGGCAAGATTTCCTCTTGGGATCAGTACACTTTGTAGTTTGTTTCTGTATGTCCTACATCATTACCTTTTTCCGGGCACCTGAGCAGTTCCTGTTTCCTTAACCTGAGCTGTGCTATTAAGAGCAACACCCCAAATCCTTCATTGCAAACAAGGTCATTTTATAGTAGATAGAAACCTTAGAAAGAAAAATCCTATATCAACTGGTGGTATAATCCCCAAGGGGAAACAGACTTTAGTTGAACAATCAGAAACCTGGCTTGCTTTATGGTGTTTACACTGCTGCTTGCTAATGGATCACCATAAAGGAAGCAAAAGGGCTCTTACACCATTGAGTAGGCTATCATGGGAGTCTTCTGAGTGTGCCTTTTTTATTTGCTGCAGTCAGGTTAATGAGCTCACCAGCCCACTTGATGTTGAGGACTTTGTAACAAAGCAATCTCTCATTAAATGCTGCCTGGCACCACTCTCTTGAAGCAAAGGGACATTCAGATTATTGAATGCCTTTGTACTCCTCATTCCTACCAGGCTGTGGAGTCCAGCAGTGGCATCAGTCCCACACACTTCCTGGCAGGCATCCAGTCATTCGCCTGCCCTCTTCAGACTGCATGGGCATTTGCCAATCTAAGCAGCACTGGTAGGCAAACAAGCATGGCACACGACTCCTTTGGCTGAAAGCCAAATGTGCAGCTGAACAATCTAATTTGTTTCTACTGTAGAGGGAAACATTCTTCCCTATTCTTTCCTATTCATTTGAATTTACATGTAAAAGTTTTGTTATGCTACAAAGGAATGTGCATTTATCTACATTTTCTTTCTGCTTTTACACCTTTTTTAGTCTCAAGAGTGCAGGTCATGATTTTGTCTGTGGCTTTATTTTAAGTACCTCCTGGCTGACAGTTTCTTCAATGAAATGACCTCTGAGTGTTATCAGCTAGCAAGCAGGTGTGTCTCTATTCAGAATCTTACAGACAGAAATGAATCCTGGGTAAAGAGTAATCTATGCACAACACAGATTTTTTCAGTATTTCTCATGAGATTTAATGGTTCACTGTCCTCAAAAAATAAAAAAATAAAATTTTAAAGTGTTAATTTTAGAGATAATGATCTGAGGATACTGACTTGAAATAAGGATGATCATAGTTTATTATTAATAATTTCCCTTTCTAAGCTATCAAATTCTTTAAAACATTTGAAGCTACCCAAAACCATTGCTCAAAACCTAAGTATAACTTAAGTCAATGAATTAAATTTGTATATGTGAAACACATGAGTTGAGATCAATTAAAGCTCTAACCATAGTTTTTACATTCTTATTCTAGTCAATTTTCAAATATAATGTTTCAAATATAAACGAATTAGTTCTCATTATTTTAGGAAGACTCTGTGAGAAAAACAGATTATCATCACCTTAAAAATCCAGAAACTTTCAGGGATTTGCACTAACTCAAAGAAGCACTGCCTATAAAATCCAGTGAAAACAGTCTACTCATATTCTTAACTTTGTTAACGGGCTATGGAATGCAAATTCAAAGCTACTCCCCGAAAACGATTCAAATTGTAAACCAAACTAGAGTAAAATAAAACATAATGTGAAGTTTTAATACATAGCAAATAGCAATAAGAAACAAAGCAAATAATCATAAAGTTATCATACTTTTCTCTTACTCTTTTTAAAGTACCAGGAAGGAGATAATGATATATTAATACTGACATAATTTATTTAAGCTCACATACTATTTTGTGTTTCATTTAAATTGTTGGATAGGCACTCCATGAAACAGCAGCATTCTGAGTATACCCCTAAAGCCCTGCTCTATACATGGTTTGTGCTTTTCACTGTGTAGTTTACATATACATGTTTAAAGTTTGCTTAAATAATGCAACTCAAATACTTCTAAATTTTGAAAAGTATTTTCTGTGTACAGATAACTTGGTCTCAAATTTGATGGTTAAATTGTTTACATATTTAATTTCATAATGATTTTTAGAAACTTACATTTGAGATCTCTCCATTATAGGTTACTCTCACTTCTAGTTCTAGCTACTGTATTATCTGCTTAAATAATAACTATTTTAAAACAAGCTTAGTTCTACATTTAGTCATCAATTGAATTTAGCTCATTTGCATAGTCTATGAATTATCAATGAAGAGAAATACAGAACAGAAAAATCACATTAATAGTCTAGTTAGATCTGGTTATTATTTTAAGAAGAGAATAAATTTGGATAAGAGTCACATGGTCCTCCATAGTCTTTCTTTAAAAAAAAAAAAGATGAAAATATTTTAAAAACAGAAACTGCTGGCAGCAAAGGAAAAAAAATACAAAGAACTGCAAGAAATTAGCTGGTCCGTGGGATAAGCTTTTCTTAATGGCTGGGTGCTCTGTGTTGTTCATAAGGATGATTCAAACTGATGAAGGCTCATTCTATGTGGCACACATATATATTTTCACATCACAGATCAGGTTAGATATGTGAACTCTTAGAAGCCAAGTGCTCACTTGAATGTCAAATCTGCTTATTTTGGTAAATTATAGATAGTTTATTATATTGCATTTTAAAATAATCTTTTACCTATTTGAGGGACAAAATTTCTCTAATATTTTGAACCAAGCAACATGTTACTGTCTTTACTGGTGCAAAATCTATGAGAAAATTGAAAAATGCCCAATCAGAAAAAGATCAGTATGCTATTCTTAGGCTAATATGAATAGTTTATAACTTCAGAGCATTTTTAAAGAAACTGATACATTTAGAAACATAACTATTTAACTACCTTAGAAAAAATAGCATAGAAAACATATTTCAATGTGAAATGTAATTAAATAAAATGTATACATATTCTGCAACTGTTTATATTTTTTCAAATATAAATCTCATTATTATTGTAACTAATTTTTATATATTACAATATCATAATTTGAAGATAGCTGTCTTATCTGTCATAGTATTGCTGTTTGCTACATTTTCATTTCTAAAATATTAAATTAAATAGTATCAAGGAATCTATAATGTGAACATATATAGCTAGATGTTAGGATGTAGCCTACTATGGAGGATGCTGACCAGTATCAATTCAGTTATTTGCAAAGGTTACCTTTTAAATGAGTCAAGCTTGCATAAATTTATGTAAACAAGCATTTCTTACGTATATACTAAAGAGAATTCTGCTATCAAGATAACAATTTATGCTGAAGAACATAACTGAATATTTCCAAAACCAAAATCCTAGCCTATCCTAAATGATTTGGATAAGCAGATTGGTTGACTAAATTCCCCGCAAGTGGTCTTCAAATTTTTATCTAGCTATTTATAGAAAGCTTCAGAAACAGCTGAGCTGACTGAAGTGATGTCACATTTGCTGTTGGAATGGTTTGTTCCAGAGCACGCTCAGAAGCTGCCTGGGTCTACTTAAGGTTTGGTACACAACCCAAAGCAGTGAGAAGGTGTAAACAGGGGCACTTTTCAGCTCCACCAATCAATATTGCATTGATGACTTTCTGCTGACCTTTAACCCCACAAGGAATACCAATGGCACAGTACTGAATCTTCCCCTCTTCAAGGGCTGCCTAGCATAAGCTACCAATTTTACAATCGATCAAAAGTCATCTGTGTGAATAAAGCTTGAGATTTCAGGCAACAGCCAGCAATTTTTGAAAGGTCAAGGCTGGGTTTTTATTTTCTCGACCTATGCTTTCAACTTGTATCATACTTCTTTATAACCACTAAAAGTAGTAAGAAAATTTTAGATTTTTTTCCCCCATGTATTTTTAGTAAGCCTTTGGGCATTTTCACTGTCCCTAAAAGAATATGGTTGCGTGGCAACCTTCACAGTTGCTATGGAGACTCCATGTGTAAGCAGCTGCTGCAATCAGCATTAACTCCAGGCTTGCAGGTTTGTCATTCCAATACATAGGGAGGGGAAGCAAATAGGACAGCGCACTGCCGTAAAGGGGAAGTCACCTAGATAATGTCACTCACAAACATATGTTCCACAATTATTCTTTCCACTGTTTTATTGCTGCAATTATAGCTAAACTAAGATTACAAAATTATATGGTTTTAATTTGCCTCTATTGACTATGTTTCACTTCCATTAAAATTAAGCCTGAACCCATTTATGTAGAAAACTGTTAGCTTTTGGGTAAAAAAAATTTTGCTTTCTCATTTAATGTCAACTGGGGAAAAAAAAAATCAATGCACATAGAAACCTGTGTATGAAATAAACAACTTAGCCAAAATATAAATTAACCTTACGTGCAAAGCACAACCGGTCCCTGAGTACTCTCTCTATTTCTAATATTTTCAAATATATGAGGGTAGACTACGAAGATGTCTCAGATGACACTGATCCGAGTCTAAAATGTATGCAGAAATGCCAGTTAAACCACCTTAATCCTCCACCTTCACTCGTCACATCAAGCTTAAATTTTGCATTGGGTGAACCCAATATCAAAGTCCTTAAAAAGAAAACTCAAGAACAGAGGTGCTGAGAAAACTATTGATATTTTTTCAAACTAATTGTTTTTAAATAAGTTTGATGACCCTGACTATTGCAAGCACCCTTGACATCACAATAGTTGAAAAATTTATTTGATAAAAGACAAGAGCTTTGAATGCATAGACACAACACTATTAATTAGCATAGGAATGATTTGTAATATAGTATTAAATGCTCATATTTTTGGAAATATCAGTTTAACATCAAAAAATAATAAATATTTATTATCCTTCACCTAGCACTTCAATTTCTTGTAGAAACTTAAGAACTGTCACTAAAAATCAGTGTGTTACTTAAGGGCAGTGTGACCACTTGCTCCCTAATCTTCCTAATTTATGACATGATACTAGCAGACAACCAAGAAGACTGTTTATCATATTTAATTAGATTCTAGCGACAGTATAGCTTTTTTGCTGTATGATATAGAATGGTTGCTTTTTTTATTTTTATCTTTTATATTTTTAAATAATCATGAACCAAAATAAAATATTAATCAGATATATTGCTGAACTGATATAAATAGCTGCAGTGGAAATGTTAAGAATAGCTTTTAAAAAGACTTGTATAGTATCAGATGTTAAAGACTGCTGTCCAATTTTAACATTTAAGCAGAAAATAATCATTACTATTTTTCATTATATATTGCTTAGAAGTTTACATGTATACATTAGCAAAGGTATTCCTTGAATGAAATGTAATATATAAAACCTGCCTCTGTGCATTTATGTGTATGTGTGTTTGTAATATTAATGGCATTATCTTTTATTAGTAGAATAGTACATGATAATAAAGTATAATTGACCATTCTAAAAAGCCTTACTTAGGCACATTTAAAAGGTGAAATTTAACAATAGCTAAAAGGTAGCACATTAGTATGTTCATGATTAAAATACACCATGCAAAAATTTCAGAAACTTCTAATTATCATTTTAATGGTTCTTTAAGAATATATCTAATTACACAATTCTCAGACATTTTTTAAAAAAATCAAACATTGAGCTATTAAATGGTAGAACACTTTTGTTAATCTGATATTTTCTTTTTTCACCTGTAAGTATATATTAAAGCAAACATTCATTTTTAAATTCAGTATAAAATTAGGAATATGCAACCCCTCATAGACCTTATTCACTACCATTTGAATGGAAGCTTTTATAGGTTTAGACCAGAGAATCAAAACCCTGTCTAGGAAGGCTGAAAATGAAAACAGCGGTAGACCCTTAGGCACAGCAATGTTAGCAGGTGTTGCCATAATATGCAAATCCTGATAACATTAAGTGACCTCTTTTTAAAGCCTGTCCAAGAAAAGCAACATCAAGGAATTGAATTATTTGCCCTTTTCTTTAGTGGTTCCTTGTCATGCAATCTTCAAATCAGAAAAGGTGATCACCAGAAAACAAATCCCAAACTGATGCATACGACAGAGGCATCTTGTGCGTCCTGCAGACCGGAGCTTTTGGCCTGCTCGCCAGACTGCATTTCCCTGCAGTACAGGACACAGCACTCATGCTCAAGTCAGTGCAGACTGGCCAAGTGAGGGTTTAAGTTCAAGTCTTTTAAATAACAAGAAATACAAAAAATCTTGGATTATTTAAATAGTGAATATTTCTCAATACATTTAATATTAATGTGGAAGATACTGCATTTGTTTTGCATGATATACTTTAACAACAAAAATTTTAAGTTTTTGTTGTTAAACAACAACAATTTTAAAGTAAAATTACAAGTTAAACTCCTCATTGCTAACCTAATCAAAGCAAGTTTTTGAGCTCCACAATAAAAGGATGTATCCCAGTTAATGCAGGAAAAGATAATATTCCTATAGTTGAGAATACAAAATGTCCTTCAGAATGGATTTCTGATGGACGAGTCATAAGTGTCATTTTCTCTAAGAGTGACATGAATGTACAAAGTAATTGTTTGGATAATTTGAGTAGTAAAACCCGTGACTATGAATGAGAAGGTTTTATTTGACTTGAACAACAGGAATTAGCCATGTACATTGACTATAGTATTGCAGTTTCAACTCAATTATTCTTGTATGTCTTTAAGCTAAAAAATAAATGCAATCTTTTCTCCTGTCCTATTTGAAGAATTTTAGAGATAGAGAAAATTTGAAGGAGTACAACAAACACCCATACATTCTTTATATAATTCAATGATTATTAATTTTATCACATTTGCCTTCTCACTGTCAGCCAAGAATTGTTGAATACTGACAGCATTATGTTTCAGTATAGAACATATTTTCTTATGCTGAACCTTTTAAACTTAGGCCACAAGCGTCGTGACACCCCACCTGTAAACGCACCAACCTGTACCTGCACAAAGCCAGGATATCCGGCTGCATAAGCCACAGTACCACTACCGCATTTAATACAGTTAAAACTGGCACAATTGGACTTCATATTTTGAAATCCAAATGTACAATTCCTCCAATTTTCTTGGTCATATACATTATAAATTATTTGGCTGGAGAAATAAGAACCCAACCAAGGATTATTGGCCACATCCTACGTGTAGTTGAATGTCTCTTTAGTTGCCTTTACTCTAGAGCAATATTTACCCTCTATGCATTGAAATTTTTGAAAGACACATCAGTTGTTTAAGTGTCTTACAATTTAACTTTCCTCTAATTCTTTTTTAGTGATTAGATTTAGGTTAAATACTTTTAGCAAGAGTACAGCAAAGGTTAAACTTAATGTTATATCTGGCCATAAATAATTACCTTCTGATAAAGAATTGTACCCAGCTCCCACCCCTGGTGTGTTCATTTATCTATTACTAATGTGAATGAATTGCTTGGGAAGCACAGTCATTTGCTACTGTCATCAAAAGTATGAAATCTTACAATTCATTTAAGAGAATTTGGTTTATGAGACTTTGGCTCGGGATCGATCAGCCACTTTACATACTTACAAGGAAAACTGTGAGTGTCTAAACACTTGAGGATTGAATTCCTCTCCCTCAAAGCATTTGCCCTCTGACAGCTGATAGAACAGACAGACTAGAAATAAGGGGCTCACAGTACCTTTGTTTCCAGAAGCTATCACAGTTAACTTCCCCCAGCATTGTTAAATCTGCATTGCATTTATTATATAATCACTGCATCTTAGGAACACTCAGCAAAAAAGGAACAAATAAACTTATTTGAGGAAAATATTTCCTGTTGTATTCTAGCAAGTAAGGAGTAAGCAAAATTGTATTCACACTTAAAGATCTTAATAATTGCATACTGTAAAGATAGTACTAAATAAAGAAATAAAGATAGTACTAAATAAAAAATTGTATTCACACTTAAAGATCTTAATAATTGCATACTGTAAAGATAGTACTAAATAAAGAAATAAAGATAGTACTAAATAAAGAAATAAATAGATATAAAAATATTTAATATTGTAAAAATAGGAAGGGGAATATTTTCTAGAAAATCAAGGTACTTTGTAAAGAGTCAAAAATACCCAATTCACCATATTTCAGACTACCTGGCTATTGTGTAAATGGATATTTGTCATCTTGTTTAAAAAATCAAGAAGAAATTCTTAATACTGACTTTATAATCCTATTTTCTAGTGTTTGGTTCTAATTTGCAAAAGAAAAAAGAAAAAAAAAAGGCTATATTTGAAATGCTTATGCCCAATAGGCCACTTTCATTGGATAAAGTATATGGATATCTGAGCCTATTTAAAACTTTTCTATTAAATATAAATATAAATCATATTTATCTCGTCTATATATCAAGTACAGAAATACTCCAAATGTCATCAAATTAATTTACTTTTTAGGAAGGTTGGAAATTTTTGTTCTTTTTTATTACAACTGTGAACTTGGAGTCCTTTGTTAAGATATTTGTAAATTTTAGACCTTCACACAAATACGGGGATAAAGAGGTCACGTGGATATAAATGGACATGGTCAACTGCTCACTTTTATTGATAACCTTACCCTTAGAAGTGTGAGCCTTGATTTCCCCTTATAAAATGAATATAAAAATCTTATCTTTTAGGATTAAGTGAATGAAAAATAGATCGCACTGAGTAGGTGCTCAGGAAATTCTATCTGTAATCTTTGAAAAGTCATGTAATGTAGTAATAGACATGTTCAAATGGATATAAAATGTGTATCTACTATAAAGTTCCTTAAAGCTCTTCCTTATTCAATCTCTGTGGTTATTAGACACACACTGTCACAGGCACACAAACATACAATTATATATAAAAAGTAAGATATAAGTAAATTCTGCAATAATAAAACAATCTAATCATTGTGGGGTGGGTGGCAGCCATCTACATTGTTTTTCAGGTACTGCCATACCTGCATTTAGTAACTCACAAAAAAGCACATGATAAAACGCTGGAAGCTTTGCTTATACCCTATAGCAAAGAATTGTATGTAAGAACACATACGCTGTGTATCTTCCTACCAAGGAGATTAAACCTAAACAATGAAAAAGCCAAAATTAATTCCAATGAAGTGATGAAAAGCAACAAGCAGCTCTAGTGTCTAAGAAGGGCCTTCCTGAATTAAAGTACGTTTGTTGCTGCAGTGTATTCTGATTTTTAATTCAATTTTTAGATTTACCTTCACTATTCAAAATAGAAAAGAAGGTATTTGCCTTCTGATCTTGCTTAATATTTTTCTTTAAAAGGAAACTGTGAAATTTTTTTTCTAAAGAGGAAAATGTTTTAAGTATTTTCCACGATAAGCCTATGCTTTAATAAGTAAAAATAGATGCACTGTATAAGTATGCAAATATTAACCAAGAGAGTAAAACAAAGGAAAGGAAAGATAAGGAAAGGGAAAACTTCCTAGTAATTTTTTAAAAGACACTAAACTTTCTGGAAATTTAACCACAATTTCACAATTCCTATGCAGCCAGCAAATGTATAATAAATAAATATGCAAACAATTCTTAATATAAAAAATTTGAAACTTCATTTTTCAATTTTATTGTTGATTAAGAGCTAAACTAGCTATATAAATTATTTGTATGAAGGCGAACTTGTGACTCTTACTGTTTAAGTTTATATTTGGAAAGAAAATTATACAGTTGATAGTTTTTAAATGATCTTTATTATCAAATCTGCTACTAAAGTTACTATAACTTTATAAATCAAATAAAGTTAGTACGATTTCTAAGCAACAAAAATATAAATAAATTTAAAATAGTATAGTTGCCCTAATGCAGTTTTTATGTTTATGAAAAGAATGATGTATTATGTAATAGATTACTAAATATTCATTTATAATAATATTTACTTATTTGTTGGAAGAAGCAAGCATTTAAAAGTTGTTCTTTTTATAAAATAAAAGGAAAAAAATCTTTCCATAAAGTCAATTTGTCTAAGACAAGATTCTTAAAGATTCACAGTTGGTATTCCAAACCTTTCAGCGATGAATCTAAGGAAGAAAGCAGATCATGATTAATTTTTTTAAAAAAAAAATTTGTAGTAATAAAACATAATAATTTCTTTTAGAAGTACATTGTTTTTTGATGTTCAACTGTAAGACTCTAATCACATTCTAGTTTCGTACTTAGACAAATAGGTTTGGGCTAGAAATAATTCAAAAGCTTTAAGAAATTTAGAAAATCAAACAGCCTATGGTAAGTACTTGAAAAGATTTTCTTAGAACAGTTTTTCTCTTCAATTTTCACTTTCAATGTAGTTTTTCCAAAAGATAGAGAGGAAATGTTTACATTATCATTTACACTACTGTGATCATAAAAATCCACCAATGCATAGGCTTCTCTAATAGCATGGTTTCTATTACTGTCATTTTGGTGCTTTTGTATTTTTCAGATGAAATCTTGTCTGGTCCTAAAGGCTATAATGCTTACTCCCATTCATGAACAATTCTGTCATTACAGAGACTAGCAAATTAAATCAGCTGAACAGAAGTATAGTACTGACCCAAACCCATCAAAATTTTCATGGAAAGAGGATAATCAGATTCTAGGCTATCTTTTTGTGGGCTTTCATGGGAAATTTCTTTTAACAAAAGGTGATATAAAAATGATATTCACACAGCAAGGCTAAGAACAGCAACTAAGGCTTGAAAGGCCCACCAGGAGAGAAAATTCAACCCACTTATAATAAATCAACTGCTGTCTATTTTTCTATGTTTAGTACCCCAAAAGAAAATGATATGAATCCATTTTCTGTTAGGGTTCTTTTTAATCCTACAGATAAAAACTACCCTACTGTTTCTAAGTGCTTTTTTATTCTCATGATAAAAATAGTTACCAAAAAGACGGTGTTGCACTGTGGATACATTACCAAGTAGGCACTATTACAAAGTGTATAATGTTTCTATACTTCTAAAAAATATTTCATTACCAACTTGGTTCCTTTATATTTGAATATTTCCATGTTGTCTTAGTTAGATTATCAATATTCCTTGAACAGTAAAATCTCAGATTTCCAAATAACATCAAGAAATCCCATCACTAAATAGATTTCATGCACATGACATTTCTAAAGGAATACAGTTCTTACAATGAATACCAGCAAATTGAGTTTGTTTGGCCAAATACTAGTTTGTGAAATTTCAAATTCTAACTCTTAAAATCATGATGTAGATTATTTAATAATTAATCCTACATTCTACTTGAATTAGATGTGCTAAGCAGGTACTTTAGGGAGAAACAAAATTATAGCACTCATCTAATATTCCATAACTATCAAAATGCTGCTGTATTTTGAAGGTCACATTTTTTCTTGAAGATACTTAACTTTAAAGTATTTATTAAAACAATTAACTAACAATTTATTTTCTTAGTGGACTTTATTCTTTTGGAAAAGAATGACTCTGACACTTTGAAAAATAATTATTTTGACAAATATAATATTCATGGAAATCATACAAATTGTACCTTTACTTGAGGTTCTGAATGAATATTTGTAAGGCTCAATTCTGAACATGGGGAGTCTTTCTCTGACCTAGATTTACATAGCCATTTTGTATTTATTCCGTCACACTCACTCACTTCACTCACAAACATACTTTATTTTTGAATGATCAGTGTGTGCTTTTGCAACTTTACCCAGTTGCAATGGAAAATAACAGGTGCTAAATGCAGAAATAAAATTTTTACTTCTTAGTATTTTAAAGACTTAAGATAATCTAAATTGATAACATCTAACTTACAATACTACTTACATCTTAATGCTTAAATAAGTCAACTATTACTAAATTTTAATCCATTTTTAAATTGAAATTATCACTAATTTTGGCTTCCCTAAATTATAATTATTAATAGTCAGGTCTCTGTGCTCTCATAATGTACCTTATCAGGTAGCTGCAGCTGTTTTTCCAAATTGAAAGAAAATTCTGATTATTAATTATAAAACTGTGTATCACTCAAATTCCCAATCTTTCTGACTATATATCATTCTGATGAGGGTAAAATAGCTAATGGTTTTCAATGTAAGCTTAACGGTTCGCTCTCTAAAAGCTACTGTCAGAAGATTGCTATGTAACTATGGTCCATTGACAAGCCCTGTATTTAAAGCCAAATCTTCCTTAGTAGTAGTCCATTTTGTAACTCAATTTTTATTGCTCTCAAAGAAAAAAGGCAATTGGAAAACTGAAACTGTGAGGCAAAATTTTAAAGTTAATCAAGTCACAAAAACAATTGTGGACATGTTGAACTACCTCACTTACTGCCCATGGATATTCGGTATCTTTCTTTCCTGGTGTGTTAGCAAAACCATGCATATTCTTTCTTGCTACAAATCTGTAAATCTGGAAAGGAGTGAAGAACATGAATAGAAAATCTCTTTATAGAATAAGAAAGCCTGGGGTGTTATTAAGAACTGTAAGCCCTATTCTATTCATAGTAATTACAGGATCAGATCAAGTTAATGTGCTGACCTGGGTCAGTAAAGTACCGAGGGTTCACCACTGTAATCTCCCTCAGTTCTTTAGTCTGCGGTGTTAACCATTCTGTTCAAGGCTCCAAAACACTGTAGGTAATGTGGATGTCACGGGAGTTGTTGGCATAGTAGAAATTTATATATTTAGTCAGTCACACATTCTCTGATGATGAGAAAATCTAATTTCTCAGAACAATTTGACAAGTTTTTTTCTTTCAACCAAATAATAAAGCTCTAACTTCATTTCTAGGTAAAGCCATTTTTAATGCTCTTTTCAAAATAAAAATCTGTTTCCTTGTTAAATTTCCCATCCACCCATCATTCACCAAAGATATTACACAATCTTAAACATAAACGAGAACAAAAATAGATTAGCATTTGGCTTCATGAACCTTGAGATAATCTTTTTTATTTTTTTCGCAACAATTTTCTCTAAAATTCCAGTGGAAGATGAGTAATTTAAAAATTTTAAACTTGATTCCTCATGACTAGAGAAAATTTGTTTTTTAAAGTGTTTTTCAAATTATATTTCTCCACCAATAAAGATTCAATATCCTTTGTAGTAGAATATGTAAAACTGTGATTTTTTTGGCATTGTTTGTTCTTTTTCATTTTTAAGAGTTTTTGGAGGGTTACTACCAAAAAAAATCTTGCTGTTAGAAAAAAATAAGATTTTAGGCTTCATATATAATTATTTAAACACTTTTCTCATCATTCAGCAATTCATGTAATGTATATTTTAAAACGGGACATTCAAGCTTTAAAAATGCAACTTCTTTTCACTTGATGCGAATATAGCCATGAGTTGGGGTAATCACTCACCCCAGTTAGTATCCTTTAGTGAATGTTTTCCTTCTTCATCAGTTTGGTAACTGTTTTTGCTACTCTTTTTGTCTTAAAGTATCACTCACTATGAAACAAATTGTATTCATAACTAATGCACACTAGACTCTAGAAGTATCTACCTGTGTGAACAGACCTTGAAAAATAAAGAGAGCAAGTACAGTATGTGTGACTAAGTCACACTCTGTCCCTGGAGTTCTTGTGTGACCCATTTCTCTGTACTTTCAAGTAAGTAGTTTTTTGGGGAAAAAAAGAATGCTAAATACAAAAAATGCAAAAATTATCAAACTACTCCAAGAACAGTTATAATGGAATGCCCTGCTCTGGACCCTGGTCATTTGTGTTTTCATTATTTGATCACTTATCTTTTATATAGATATCTAGTTAATGATGTCTAGTATTTGTACATAAGTGGTCATGATAGTGGTATTGAAATAGTTACACCCTTGTCTTCTCTTCCATGCTGTAGTAGCGTGGAACACCTAGAAGGCAGAAATAGAGTCCTCTATTTCCCTGTAAAATTCTTGCAGCTGTGCTAACTTAAATTACAAATATGACTATGGATTTGCCCAAGATTTAAACAGGTAATTATTTTTATTTTAAATGTTTATCACTCAATATGGTACTTACAATTCCAAACTAGTACATTAAAATATGTTACTTTTTTCCTATTAAAGTGAAAATTAGGAAACTTTGGGGCACATCCAATCATTTGATATAAAAAGTAAAGGTTTTAAAGCACAGGTCATCCTAGGAAAGTTTTAAAACATGGGTTGGGGAAAACAAAACTACCAAGTACGTTAGTACTTGAATGATGTGAACTATGGTAAACGCCAGCGTGCAATATGGCAAAAACGAATCAATCAGTTCAGCTTAGCTCAGCCTCTGCAACTGGCCATCTGGCACAAAACCAACCAAATGTATCCCTGCATATTCATCTTCATTTTCACAAATACTCAAGAGAATGTCATTCTAGGGCAAAATAAAATTAAATCCCCATAATTTCTAAGACATCTTTCCTTTCATGCCCTCTTGGGAATTGTGTGTTTATATGAGAATACTTATTGCTCTAAGGGTGTTGTATAATTCTTATTTAAATGTACCTTCTTTTCTAAAGATTAGACATAAACATGTAATTGTAAAACATTTAATTTTTTCATAAAACATTATTTTAGAAGTGGCAACCTTATACAAATCAGTGTTCTGTTAGTTCAGCCAATAGCAGATCAAGAGACTTTAACCACAGTCAGAGAAATTAATAATTGCACTAATCTTGAATGAATTTGGCTCAATACATAATGAGCTTTTATTCGATATAATTAAAACAATACAGCATTGGTTCACATTTCACTTCCTCTTTACATGAAATCAGAAACTAAAAATTTCATTTGACTGAGTGAAAGTTTTATGTAAAAATTAAATCATACTATTATATAAAATTAGCCCAACACTTTACAAAATCATGAAAACATAAGACTATAAATTAGTGTATTTTCTGTAATAATTTTAAAATTCTTTTAGATTTTTGGCATTTCTTTTGGCTAGAAGATGAATAGCAATATGTATTTAGATTCCTTAGGTCATTTTCAGTTGAAATAATAATAGTTTCATATTGTACTTTTAAGTATATTTACTAAAAAAATCAAGTTTTTAATTATTTTAATCCATTTATTTTCATTCTAGAATTGTCCCCCTATTATTCTGTTTAACTCTGTAAGTAAATAATTGTTAATTAGTATATATCAAAACATACTCAATATTAAGATTTTGTTCATCTAAAATAAAGGACACTCCTAGAGATCTTAATTTTTAAAAATAGGTAATAAAATCTTAGATTTCTTCTTCATACATCGCTCTCTTTACATAAAAAGTGAAGTTACAAACCATTCATTCGGTACATAAGAAAAGAAGTTTAATACTGATCTATGCTCATCAGTCAATCATGTTCTTTTTTTTTGTTTTTTTCTTTTCTTATTTTTATCCTACAGCCTTTTCTATTTTAAAGGCAAGCTGTACCTCAGGCAGTGTAACACACACACAAAGAGGACTCTGGCTAAGCAAAATGCATCATCAGTTTGATTGGACAGAGTGGGGAGGCAAGTCAGAACCCTCTCACCATCTTCAGCGTAGCCAAGTGGGAAACTGAAGCTGACTCATAGATTTAGAAATGTTATCAAGGGCATGCAGAGAGAGAGTCCAGAAGTTGTGTCTCTTGCTTAGAGCTACTTTCCAGGTAGCAGGTAAACTAGACATACAGCAGGCATCTCCAAACTACTGGAATTTTCTCTCACTCCTGATTGCTTTTCCAAGGCCAACACTGAAAAACAAAACTTTCTTAAACCCCAAGCTCCTTGGTCATCCACCTATCTCATATGTAAGCCTGCCTTTCACCTTTCTAGAGCCATCCCCTCTTGATGCTGCAGAAATGCTACAAACATAGCTTTTTAAAAAATCTATACCTCAGTCTCCTACCAATCTGAGTGCTTCAAGGTAAGAACCCTATTTTTCAACTTTTGTATATATCATGGCCATTATAGTGCTACCTCATTTTATACCTCAGTAAATATCTGTTGATGGAAGATGTCAGTAAAAGAATTATAACGAGATGAAAAAGGCATTATTTTAAAAAAGAAACTGCCTTTTACCTATAATGTATCTCAGTAAACTGTTCAAGGTAAAAATGAGGCCAAAAGCATGGATCAGATAGCAGAAGCCAGCAAGGGGAGGAACCTCAGCGTTACAAAGCATGCCTAGTGTGCCCACATTCCTGGGTGGGACCCCAGGCAGAGAGAGAGACAGAGACTGAGAAACTGAGCGAGGGAGCACAAGAGACAGAGGTGCAGAGGAAAGAAGGACTGAGAGATGGGAAGAGATAAAAAGTTAAGGAAGAAAGGAACAAGGCAACTGAGTCAGAAAGCAGTTCAATTCTTTTACACAAGAACTGAAAAACTTTCCAACTTCCAGTCTGGAAAACCTGACACCCACAGCTAAGGGAGGGAACTATTTATTTCTCTCATGATCTCAGAGGTTTCAGTCCACTGAACTGGATCCAGGGAACCAGTTGCTCAGGCGCCTTTTCCAAGTGGGGGCTCCAGGGGTACTCCTCAAATGCAAGGCAGGCACTTTGCACACTTGATCCTGTGATGGGGGAGGTCTTGCTCATTTCTGAAATGCTTCCAAGGCCACTTTTTCCCCTTTTTTTTGCCCTCTATGATGTACTTTTATTTTTAACTAGGGATTAAATCATGGCCTTCATATTGCTTACATTGCCAGTCTTTTTTTTTATTTTGTTTTGCTTTTTTATAATTTTGAGATGGGGATTCACTGTTTTTAAACTGTCCAGGATAAGCTTAAACCTAACTCAGTCTCCTGACTCAGCCTCTGAAATGCTGAATTTACTGGTAAACAACACCATGATCGGCTTGGTTTATTTTTGGTGACATTATTTTCTTCAGCAACCATATCACCTATTTTGGCACTAAGTTTGCACGTGATTCTTTTTTATGCCAAAATTTAATTTTTCTCAAAAATTTCTTCTCTGCTTTTGTCCCTAGTTCTCACTATAAATCTAACTAAAAGGAGTAAGCAATTCCCATGCTGCAGCCTGAATTTTGGGCTTCCTTGAAAATTTCCTATCAATCAATTAGTCCAAGCATAGATCAGTTAATCAGTTAGTGTCCCCTAAAGTCTCAGGACATGGGCAAAATGTAGGCATTATTTTTGCCAGAGTGTACTACACATGGCTTCCAGTCCATTTACCAATGAAGTGCTTGTTGCCAACTGAAACCCCTGACCCTGATCTTCACTGTGTACATTCCTGTTTTTCTTTTGATATTCTGAGCTTCAGCCAGAGTCCATCAGAATTATCTACCAGACTCTGTTTATAACATTCTAGGACTTCTGTAGCCCACATCACCAAACCTTTCCAATTTCTCTTGCAAATCAGTTCCAAAGACTTCTGAACCACATAGTTTTCCATCACAGCACTTGTACCTACTTCTCTGGTCCCAATTTGTTGTTTGTTTGTTTGTTTGTTTGTTTTCTTGTCAGATTTCCTATACCTCGGACCAAACACCAGACATCCACAAGTGAAAGGAGAAAATGGTTTATTTGGCTTACAAAAGTTTTGGTCCCAGAGGTTTCATTTCATGGTCAGCTCTGTCTAATCCATGAACATCATGGAAGAATTTCAGTGTAAAAAAGCTGTGTAATTAATGACAGCCAGGAAGTAGAACAGAGAAACAGAGAGAAGAGAGTGAGGGAGCAGAAATGGACCCACATTCACACCTTCATGACCCACCCACTGATACCTGGAGGAATGCTTTATTAATTCCATAGACAACCACAAATCAATCAAGCTACAACTGTCTTAACCATCACAAGGAACGTGGTTTTTGCAATAAATGGATAAAGAACAAATATTTTGAAAGAGCACAAATGAACTAGAACACTGAAATGAATGATTTAAAAGTTTGGATCCATATCAGCTTTCATTGTTAAAGCATGTATCCTTTAATTTCACCATACTCTTCCACCCTTGTTTCCATAAAATTTTTCACTGTCACAGATATATGTAAGCTCTACTATGGCTTGGGTATAGTTTGAGTGTGACCCCAGTGCTCTACTAAAGTTGAATCACCACAGTGGGGTATTAAAGGGATTAAAAATTTAATCCAACTATGATGTTGTCAGTGGGGCCTTGGGAGGAGATTAGGATGAATCTCATAATAGAGGAGTTTTGCCCTCCATAACTGAATCTTGATGGCATTAAAGATGAGATATGGTGAAGCCAGGAGTGGTGACACACTCCTGTAATCCTAGCACTTGGGAGGCTGAGGTAGGAGGATCATTGCAAATTGGAGACCAGCCTGAGCTACAAAGTGAGCCCAAGGTCAGCCTGAACTGCATAGTGAGACCCTGTCCCAAAAAGATAAAAGAAGAAGAAAGAAGAAGAAGAAGAAGAAGAAGAAGAAGAA